>CM022236.1:11060256-11483944 GCA_011696235.1 Quercus mongolica | reverse complement strand
CTCTCCATCTTGTTTGTTCCAGGTCGCCGGCGACGGTTAGAGATCTGCTTCAACTCGATAGCGGTGGCTCGACGGCGACAAAAACCCACCAACAATCTCAGCAACAAAAACCCTAACAAATCCAAATCCAAATCCAAATCCAAATCCAACAATGGTAAGAAAAAAGCAAAGAAGAGAAAACGCAGAGAAACTCGCCATTGTTATTGGTATTTTAACTTCTTTTTCTAAACTGACGCATATATGTACTACCAGAAACCGTACAAGCACAGTTGCAGAATCAATTAAAACCTTCTTAGACCAATGTGATTTATTGGTTCCCCAATGGCTAAGAAGAAGAGCGGGTTCGACATAGTGAAGAGGCTCTTTATTAGAGAGACAAACTCATAGCCAGCAAAGGTAAAATGACTTGCCTCTTTGTTCAGTTTTGGCAACCCTCAATCTGACTATCAATGTGAACATGAAGTGAAAGAGTTTTCAGACATTAGAGTTCAAGGTGAAGCAACTCAGTCCAACCATCAATGTGAGAGAGAAATCCTTGAATTTGCCGCTACTAGAATTCAGTCTGCCTTTAGGGGTTACCTTGTGAGTTTAAACAAGCACTCTCTATCTCATATCTCCTTTCTCAACTTTTATTTATTCTCTGCTAATTTACAAATGTCTGACACTTTGTATATGATAAAGTAATGCCTGATAAAAGAGAACATATATCAGGAATTTGGTATGGACACAAATTAGACCTTTTTTTCCTTTTAGTTCTCACAGATTGCATAGTTTTAATCAACATATGTGGGAGGGTTTTGCAGGCAAGGAAAGCCTTGCGGGCATTGAGGGGAATTGTGAAACTCCAAGCTATTATTCGAGGCAGAGCTGTAAGACGCCAAGCTATAACTACCCTAAAGTGCTTGCAGTCTATTGTAAATATTCAGTCACAGGCCAGCACAAGAAGATTTGGAACGGTGGAAGGCACTTGGAATTATGATGAAAGTAAAGAATTGCAGAATTGGAAAGACAAGATAACAAGGGTATGGAATGCAGAAAGAACTGACTCATTCTAATGTGAACAACATAACTCTGATGAAAAAGAAAAATCTGTATCCCATTCCTCTCTTCCTATAACATTAGTCTTCTGCTGGTCTAATTAATAGCATAAGAACTATTCTGTCTTTAACTTTTGGGTGGCAAAATGTTATGATCTTCAGATAGACACAAACAATCAAAGAAGGTGGAATGATAGTGTATTGTCAAAGGAAGAGGCAGATGCATTATTTATGAGTAAGAAAGAGGCCATAAATAAGAGAGACGAATAAAGGAATACTGGTTCAATTACTGATACTCCTTTTGTTCTATAATCTTCTAATTATATATTTTTCAAGTTTTGGTTCAATTACTGATACTTTCAACTGAAAAATTATTCAGAAGTCAGCAGAAACAGATCGAAACAAGGTAAACGGAAGATGGAGATACTGGTTGGACCAATGGGTAGACACACAAATTACTAAAAGTAGATAACTTGAAGATTTGGACTCAGTTTTGACTTCAAATCCAAGACAAACAGATGACTGTGGAAGAAGACAACTTAAGCTAAGAAATGTTAAGGGACAAAATAATTTTGAAGGATTGGATTCTCCAATATTTGTTCCCAAAAGATCAATTCATCATAGGAGGCAATGCTCATTGGGAGACCATAATACTTTGTCAAGCTCTCCTGTTCCAACTTACATGGCTGCAACTGAATCTGCAAAGGCAAAAGCGAGATCAATGAGCTCACCAAAAACACGGCTCAGGAATTTCGATACATGCTCTGAAAGCTATTCACCATATAAGAATAAGTTGTCTCTCATATCCTCTATTACTACTGAAGTGCCAAGTGGTGGCAGGATTGACAAGACTAATGGTTACCAGCAAAGATCTCCTAACTTGAAAGGCCTTCCAGGTCCTATAAAATCCAGACAGATGGTAAAGGATCTCAACTTTAACTCAGAGTGCTCATTGCAGATTTGGGATAGACATGGTGGCTTCAGATAATTTTAGATGTTTGGTTTAAGAAGAGATCTTAGTTAGTGTGTTAGGTTGGAGTGGAGAACATAGTCTGTAATTTAATAGAGTTTAAATAGTTAATAATGGGATGCTATTTCATCTCATTATTAAATGAGTAGCTTACAGTAATGTTACACAATTGATTGACACACAGATAGTCTCTTTTCCTATCACAACTATAATTGAGCAAATTCTATGCTAACTGGCATTAAAATTAAGGTTTTATCCATAGATGTGACTTTACGATTCTGTTTTAACCCAGTTGTTTAGGACACTAGAAAATGGAGAAACAAAACAGCCATTGAAATATTTGGAGTTAGGGTTAGTGATTGGAGTGAAAGTCATAACATGGTTGCTGTACTAGAAGGTGTGGCTGGACACCTCCTTTTCAGGGAGGGCATTATACCAAACCTTTTACTCCCTTAATTTTTTTACAATTCCATAATTTCCACTAGACTTTGCACATAATGGAGCCTTGACCTTGATAAATTTTCGACTGTCTTAAAGTTTAAGATGTTACAAAATGATGAATTCAATCATGTAATTTAACAAATCTAATCAAATATTTCAGCGTTATACCAAACCTTTTACTACCTTATTTTTTTACTATTCCATAATTTCCACTAGACTGTGCACATAATGAAGCTTGACCTCAATAAATTATCTATTATCTCAAATGTTAAGATGTTATAAAATGGGGAATTCAATCATTTAATCTAACAGACCTAATCAAATATTTTAGAATTATATCAAACTAGTTGGTTAGTCTTGTTTAGCTATTTTTAGTGATGCTTCCTTGTGTATATATAAACGAAGCTAGTGATGGAATTAACACATATCAAATTTATCAAAAATTTATCAATAATACACTAAGTTTATGTATTACACACTATTTTTTTACAAGAACTTCCTACCAACATATTAATCAACTTAATCACTTTATCAGTTTATCTGATTCCAAAAGGTGGCATTAATCATGGTTGCATTTCAAAAGTCTTGAGCACTAATACTATTTCTGAATACTAATAAAGTAGAACAAAGTAAGCCTCTTCAGAATTGTGCTGGAGATGGAACTAATTGATTCTTCAGTACACACAAACACCCCAACAAAACCCTTCTAACATTGACACCTCAAACCCTCCGCAACAAAAAGAAAACAAAGGAGGCCCAAACTTTGTAGAAGAAGACCCACTTGGTGGACCGGACCAGAGGGAGTTGGGCCCAAATCATCTTTCCGAATATGCTACCAACATATAAAGCTGACTCCATAAGTGTCGAGCACTTAATAAAGCGACCAATAATGCAACCATACTCATTCTTGGCGTGGTCTGCTTTATTTGATTCCTTCCTATCAATAAAGCAGTCAAGATTGACTCCCTTTACTCTTTATGTAACTTTTGAAACTGTGAAGGGTGAAGAATACAGCCACACCACCAATTGAGAAATAACAATCTCTTCCCTCCTAACCCATTTTCTGAGGATTGTCTCTTTGTTTGCTTCATTTCATTTCCCACAAGTGAATCATGTCAGTAATTGTAGAGGCTGCTCTATCAGTTTTCTTTGAGGTGCTGTTTGACAAGTTAAGCTCCTCTGATTTGTTGATGATCTTTAAGCAAGAGCAAGTTCATGCTGACCTCAAGAAGTGGAAGACAACGTTGCTGAAAATCCGTGCAGTTCTGGATGATGCAGAGGATAAGCAGATGACAAGCAAGTTGGTGAAGATCTGGCTGGATGAGCTGGAAGACTTGGCTTATGATGTGGACGACATCCTGGACGAGTTTGCTACTGAAGCTTTGCGACGTAAGTTGAATGCAGAAGAACCCAGCACAAGTAAGGTACGAAAGTTCATCCCTGCTTGTTGTGTGGGTTTGAATCCAAGCACTATCATGTTTGATGCCAATATGCGGTCCAAGATTAAAGAAATCAATGCAAGGTTGCAAGAAACTGTGACACAGAAGAATGATCTGGAATTGAGAGAAAATACAGGCCTGAGAAGAACTGGAGCAACAAGATCAAAGATGCCCACGACTTCTTTGGTGAATGAAGGTCATACTCATGGCAGAGAAGAAGATAAAAAGGCTATTGTCAAGTTGTTGTTGAGCGGTGAATCGAGTAATGCTCAACTCTCTGTGATTCCCATACTTGGTATGGGGGGGTTGGGTAAGACAACTCTTGCCCAACTAGTTTACAACGATGATGAGGTGAGCAATTATTTTGATGTGAAAGCATGGGGTTGTGTTTCTGAAGATTTTGATGTTGTAAAGGTGACAAGAGAAGTTCTACAATCTGTCACTTCTGAATCCTGCAACGATAATAATTTGGATTTACTACAAGTCAAATTGAAGGGGAAATTATCAGGCAAAAAGTTCTTACTCGTTTTGGATGATGTATGGAATGAAAACTATAATGATTGGACTAGACTGCGTTGTCCGTTTGAATTTGGGGCTCCAGGGAGTAAGATTGTCATTACAACTCGGAGTTATCGTGTTTCATCAACAATGGGCAATACTCAAGCTTACAAGTTGAACAAGTTGTCAGATGATGCTTGCTTAATTGTATTTTTCCAAAACACATTGGAGACAACAAATTTTAGTGAATATCCAGGACTTCAAGAATTTGGTCCTAAAATTTTGGAAAGGTGTCAAGGATTGCCTTTGGCAGCAAAAGCTCTTGGAGGCCTATTACGTACTATACATTGTGATGAGTGGAAAAATGTGCTCAATAACAAGATATGGGATATGTCAGAAGAAAATAGTGATGTTCTACCAACCCTTAGATTGAGCTATCTATATCTCCCTTCACATTTAAAGAGATGTTTTGCCTATTGTTCACTATTCCCAAAAGATTATGAATTTGAGGAACAAGAACTAGTCTTGTTATGGATGGCGGAAGGTTTGGTTCAAGAATCAGAAAAGCATAAGCTGATGGAAGATCTTGGTGTTGAGTATTTTCGTGATTTATATGAGCGATCACTTTTTCAACAATCAAGTAGGAATAAATCACTCTTTGTCATGCACGACTTAATCAATGATTTAGCTCGATGGGCAGCGGGACAATTGTGCTATTGGTTGGAAGATAAATCAGGTGGCAAGATTTCTACAAAGGTACGTCATTTCTCCTACGCTCATTGTGAATATGATGGCATCACAAAATTTAAAGGCTTGACAAAAGATATGCGTTTACGGACCTTCCTACCACTACCAACAAATGACTGGAGCTTCTTAACAAATTATGTTTTTAGTTGTCTGTTGCCACAATTTAGATGTTTAAGGGTATTATCTTTATCTGGATATCATATTTTTGAGTTACCAAGTTCAATTGGTGATTTGAAACATCTAAGATACCTCAACCTTTCTAGAACTTTGATTAGAAGTTTACCAGAATCAACAAGTTTTTTATACAATTTGCAAACATTGCTATTGAAAGATTGTCGCTGTCTCATAAAGTTACCAGAGAAAATTGGGAATCTAGTCAATATTCGGCATCTTGATATTGAAGGGGCCTATTTAATCAAAGAGGTGCCAGTGGGAATAAAAGAATTAAAAAACCTACAAACATTGTCTAATTTTGTTGTGGGGAAAGATACTGCATCGAAGATAGGGGACTTGATGAACTTGGAGTCTCTTAAGGGAACTCTTTGCATTTCACACTTAGAGAACGTGCTTGATGTCGAGGATGCAAGAAGGGCCAACTTACTTGGTAAGAAGAATTTAAATGTATTAGTGATGAAATGGGAGTCCGAGCTTGATCAAAGAGCCAGTCTAGATATTCTTGACATGCTACAACCTTCAACAACGGTGAAAGAAATTTCAATTGATGGCTATGGTGGTGCAAAATTCCCAACTTGGTTTGGACATCCATCATTTTCTAAAATGGTGCTCCTAAGGATTGAGAGGTGCAGAAAATGTACATCTTTACCTGCAATTGGACAATTACCATTGTTGAGAGACCTTGTCCTTGTAGGATTGTCTGCAGTGCAAACCGTTGGTCTTGAGTTTTATGGGAAAGATTGCACAAAACCTTTTCCATCCTTAGAGTCACTTAGCTTTAAGGATATGCAAGAATGGAAAGATTGGATTCCATGCAAAGTTGAATATGAAGAATTCCCTCGGTTGCGTGAGCTTTCTATTTCTAAATGCCCTAAATTGCAAGGAAAATTGCCTCACCATGTTCCATTATTGGAAAAAATTTCTATTAATGGATGTGAGCAATTGGATGTTTCAATTCCGAACTTCCCAAAGCTTCATGCATTAGAAATTAAGGGATGTAAAGGGGTGGTGAGCAGAAGTACAGATGAGTTATGCTTTCCAAAGTCAACTATTCTTTCTATTCCATATGTGAAAAGCTTGACGGAGGAGTTCATGCATGGGTTAGCTAAGGTGGAAAATCTAGAGATAGATAATTGTAAGGAGCTAATATCTTTGTGGCAGGATGAATTCAAATCCATTATAACGCTGGATATAAGAGATTGCTCAAGCCTTGTCAACATCAGCTTTACATCTACTTTAAGGACACTAAATATTGTGGGTTGTAGTGGTTTGAAATCCTTGTCAATCTCTAATTGTACATGTTTGGAAAAGGCAAGCATTGAGAGATGTAATTCTTTGACGTTGATTTCAAGAGGTCAGTTGCCTCAAAATTTGAAAAAGCTAAATATAAGTAATTGTGAGAATTTGCAGTTTTTGGCAGATGAGGGAGAGGCTTCTTCTAATTCTTCTTCTCTTCTTGAGGACTTGTTTATTGGGGAATGTCCATCTCTTAAATGCTTATCATCAAGTGGCGACCTACCTACCACGCTTAAACACCTTCAGATTTGGTCATGCATAGAGCTCACATCCTTATCATCAAAAAACGAGTTACCTACAGCTCTTAAATACCTTTCTGTATGGAACTGTCCAAAGATGGAGTCAATAGCGAACAACTTACCCAACAATGCGTCTCTTGAATATCTTGAAATCGGATGTTGTGCAAAGTTGAAATCCTTACCGGTGGGCCTACACAAACTCTGCCACCTCAATAAGATCGACATACGGAAGTGCCCTAGTTTTGTTTCCTTCCCAGATGGAGGGTTACTCCCCACCAGCTTGAGAGAGCTTTCGATCTACGACTGTGAGAAACTGGAGGTCTGGCCCAACTGCATGCCGAACCTCAATTCTCTTGAGATCGTCAAGTGTCCAAGCGTCATATACTTTCCAGAAGAGGGTTACCCCACCAGTCTAACATCACTCTCATTTGGCAAGGAGAATATCTGTAAGCAAGTAACTGTGTGGGGATTGCACAGACTAACCTCTCTTACATCACTCTGTATTTATGATGGATTTCCAGATTGGCAGTCGTTTCCAGATGAGCAAGATGGGAAGCTGACGATGATGCTTCCTTCCTCTCTTACCCAGCTATCGATTTGGAGCATTCCAAATATAGTAATTCTATCTTCTTTGGGCTTTCAAAATCTCTCTGCTCTTGAACATTTGGTCATCGTAGATTGCCCTAAACTCGCATCCCTCCTAGAGAAGGGCCTACCTCCCTCGCTTCTGCGACTTTATATTAGGGAGTGTCCATTGCTGAAACAACACTGCAAGAAAGGCGGCCGAGAGTGGTCCAAGATAGCCAACGTCCCTTTCGTTGAGATTGATTATAGGTCTGTCTATGAGGTGGAGGAGGAGCAGCAATAAAAAAATTGTAAAACAAAGAGCAATATTTACTCATAATAGTTACTCCTTCCTTCCAGGTACAACATTATTTGCTTTCATAATATTTCTCATTACATTGTTGACATCAAAAGCAGAATACAACAAAATCCTCTATGTTTGTATATGAACAATACAATTTTAATAATTCAAACCCTAACCCAGGCTAATTCTTGCAGTGTTGCAGCAGAGACTAGCTTCTAAACCACTAAACGTTATATTGGAATTTCAAAACATGGAGGTAAGTTAAATTTAATTATTTTCCTCTTTTAATGATTGAACTTCTGGCACTCTGAAATTTTAGAGTCAAATAGTTTGTAATTTATTTGAATTATGTGAACACTTTATGCTCGGGCAGGCAGCTATTCGATAAAATGCCTAAAACAGATATTTATAGTGTTTGAAATTTTATTACTACATCAATATCTCATATACTTTGTAATTTGTTTAAATTATTGGCTTGGCTATCAGCTGCAATTTGATGATTGCAGGTTATCAGAAAATGTGCAGAGAATGGCAGGATGCCCTTTTAGTACTATGCTTGTGCAGAATGTCGTTTTAAACATTTGTCGTGCCTTGCATAGATTGATCAAAGCATTGTCACCTATGCTGCAAATGGCAGGTATTTCATAACTTTGAGTCCATTAATATTTTTGTTTCCTTAAAATTTTGGTTACCATATGTTCAAATTATTTTATCTCATCAATATCCCTTATAGTTAGTAACTTATTTGAATTTTGCGAACTCTATATGCTCGGGCACACAGCTGTATGATAAAATGCCTAAAAGAGGTATTGTACCGTGTTTGAAATTTCACCTCATTAATACCTCTTATACATAGTAATTTATATGAATTATTGGGTTGGCTATCAACTGTGATTTGATGATTGCAGGCTAGGACTACATATCATGTTCTGCAACATGATGCTCAGCAGATGTGCACAAAATGTCATTTCAAACAAATGTTGTGCCTTGCATAGATTGATCAAAGCATTGTCACCTGTGCTGCAAATAGTAGGTATTTCATATCTATAAGTCTATAAATATTAGAATTTCATTTAAATGTTAAAATTTTATTATTAAATAAATGAATAGAAATAGTATTTCATTTTAACTTCTTATCTTGCATGCATTATTGATTCATATTCTCTACAATTTTTTTTTAACTGGTTAGAAATCTATCCTAAGTGCTACCCCTGGAACTCATTTTTTGGTACTAATTGGCTTCTATTTGGGTGGAGAGATGCTCTTTGGATACTGATCTTTCTTATTCTATTATTGTTGTAATTGCTGCCACTCTTTGGTCTATTTGGAAATGCAGTATTATAGAGCCATGCTTGAGGGAAAGGTTGTTGATGCTTCTCAAGCTCTTAATTACTGAAAGCACATAGTCATGATCTTTCAAAAAGCAATGGCTGGGAATCATTCCCTAAATGTTGCTTTAGAACTCCTGTCTACAATTGGGAACGATTTTTTGAATTTAAGATCAAATAGGGAACCAAATTTCAGATCATGGTAGAAGTTAGTACAAAAAGGAAGAGTTGCTCACAAGGTGCAAGCATTGTTTGGAATGATAAAATGAGGAATGAAATTGTGTTACACTGTTATAGTTGGTTGGCTAAAAATAAATCCATAGTACTTTCTCAGACAATTTTTGAATGCTCAACCCATGCACAGATGCACTTATTAAAGGTGTGGTAGCTGCAGTTGTACCTACTAGTAGCTCTGAGGTTTGCAGCCTTTGTGGTGCAATGCAAGACACCAGGTTCGGAGATTTGAGCAGTTAAGGAAGACATTGCCAAGCGGCTTTCATGATTTTCTAAACTCTGGGTTGATCAAATCCCAGGAAAATCCTCACTGATGCTTATTAGCCTGCCAATTCTACAGCTTCCTCTTTTATGCAGACTGGTCCTCTTCTTGACCAGAATTTAAGGCTCTCTCTCTGACTTAGTATCCATGTTGAAGAGAAAATGAATTTCTTGATATGGTGAATCTTGTTTGATTTGCTGAATACCACTAATAGATGATATTGCAGATTGGTAAGAAATTCTTTAATTTCATTCACATTCTACAAAGATGTACTAATATACAATTTCCAAAGTATTAGTTTCTTGGCAATTTGAGAAACCAGACAATTGCTTCTGCAAAGTGGTTTTGAGGCTCTACCTCATTCTTCTTAGCATCCAATTTTCAATTCTTATACATGAAGAAAAAGTTTACAAGTCAATTGTTATTTAGTTCACTGACTAATCTGCTCCATTACTAATCAATAGTATTATGTATTGGTATTGGTCTTTTAACTTCTTTTTCTGAACTGATGCATGTATGCAGTACCAGAAACCACCCTACCAGCAAAGTTGCAGAATCAATCAGAACCTTCTTTATTGGTTCTCCAATGACTAAGAAGAAGAGCTGGTTCAACATAGTAAAGAGGTTCTTTATAAGAGAGACAAACTCAAAACAAGAAATGGTAAAGTAATTTGCTTATTTGTGCAGTTTTGGTCTTTGATTCTATTCCTCACTGCTAGAACAATTATTAGGATAGGAGAAGGAAATGGATTTTTGGAGGGCTCAAGATCAAAAGGTTAGCCTCGCTCACTGCACCATCATCATTAAATGAAAGAAATCTAGGTGAGGCTGAGGAAGGGCAGATCAAGCATGCTCTTGCTGTGGCCCATGCCACCATTGCTGTTGCTGAAGCAGCTGTTACAACTGTTCTAGTTGCTGCCGAGATTGTCTGGTTCACAAGCACCCCTCAATATAACCATCAATGTGTAAATGAAGTGGAAGGCTCAGTCATTAGAGTTCAAGGTGAAGCCCCTCAATCCAACTATCAATGTGTGAGAGAATCCATGAATTTGCTGCCATTAGAATTCAGTCTGCCTTTTGGGGTTACCTTTTGTGTTTAAAGAAGGTCTCTCTATCTCATATCTCCTTCCTCAAATTTTATTTATTATCTGCTAATTGATGGAAACTATGTATATGATATTGTTCTGCCTGTTGGAAGAAAACATATATCGGAATTTGGTACTGACAGCAAATTTATGTCAACTTTTAATTCTAATAATAGCAGGAAAAAAAAAAACACACACACACACATACACAAATTAGACCTATTTTTTTAAAGTTCTCACAGATTGTATAATTTTGATGAAAATATGTGGGAGAGTTTGCAGGCAAGGAAAGCTTTGCGGGGAAAAGGAATTATGAGGCAGAGCTGTAAGATGCCAAACCATAACTACCCTAAAGCTCTTGCAGTCCATTGTAATTATTCAGTCACAAGGCTGCACAGGAATATTTGGAATGGTGGAAGGCACTTGGAATTATGTTGGAAGTGAACAATCGCAGAATTGGAAAGACAAGATGACAAGGGTATGCAATGCAGCAAGAACTGGCTTATTCTATTGTGAACAACACAACTCCCATAAAAAATCCGTTTCTCATTTCACCGGTGCTGCAAATGGCAGGTATTTCATAAATATCAAAATTTCATTTAAATGTTAAAATTTTATTATTAAATAAATGAATAGCAATAGTTATTTCATTTTAACTTCTTATATTGCATGCATTATTGATTCATATTCTCTACAATATATTTTTTTAACTGTTTAGAAATATGTCCTAAAGTGCTCCCCTGGGAGGTCATTTTACAGTACTAATTGGCTCCTATTTGGATGGAGAGATGCTCTTTGGATACTGATCTTTCTTATTCTATTATTGTTGTAATAGCAGCCACTCTTTGGGCTATTTGGAAATGCAGTATTATAAAGCCAAGCTCTTAATTACTGCTACTCAAGGGAAGACTATTGATGCTACTCAAGCTCTTAGTTGCTGCTGCAGTTGTCCAGTTCACCTGCACCCCTCAATATAACCATCAATGTGTAAATGGAGTTGAAGACTTTTCAGTCATTAGAGTTCAAGGTGAAGCCCCTCAGTCCAACCATCACTGTGTGAGAGAAATCCATGAATTTGCTGCCACTAGAATTCAGTCTGCCTTTCAGGGTTACCTTGTGAGTTTAAAGAAGGTCTCTCTATCTCATATCTCCTTTCTCAAATTTTATTTTTTCTCTAGTAATTGACATGTGTTGGAAACTATGTGTATGATATAGTTCTGCTGGTTAGAAGAAAACATATATCAGGAATTTGGTATTGACAGCAAACTTATGTCAAAATCTCTCTGCTCTTGAACAATTGGGCATCGGATATTGCCCTAAACTCGCATCCCTCCCAGAGAAGGGCCTACCTCCCTCGCTTCTGCAACTTCATATTTACGAGTGTCCATTGCTGAAACAACACTGCAAGAAAGGCAAGCGAAAGTGGTCTAAGATAGCCAACATCCCTTGCGTTTGGATTGATAGGAGGCTTGTCTATGAGGTGGAGGAGGAGCAGCAATAAAAAAATCGTAAAACAAAGAGCAATATTTACTCATAATAGTTACTCCTTCCTTCTAGGTACAACATTATTTGCTTTCATAATATTTCTCATTACATAGTTGACATCAAAAGCAGAATACAACAAAATCCTCTATGTTTGTATGTGAACAATACAATTTTAATAATTCAAACCCTAACCCAGGCTAATTCTTGCAGTGTTGCAGCCAAGACTAGCTTCTGAATTGCTTAATGTTCTATTGGAATTTCAAAACATGGAGGTATGTTAAATTTATCTATTTTTTCCTCTTTTAACAATTGAACTTCTGGCACTTTGAAATTTTAATTCAAATAGTTTGTAATTTATTTGAATAACGTGAGTACTTTATGCTTGGGCTGGCAGCTATTCGATAAAATGCCTCAAAGAGATATTGTATCGTGTTTCAAAATTTATTACCTCATAAATATCTCATATACTTTGTAATTTATTTAAATTATTGGCTTGGCTATCAGCTATGATTTGATTGCAGGTTATATGTCGTGTTCCACAACATGATGATCAGTAAATGTGCACGTAATGGCAGGATGCCCTTTTAGTATTATGCTTGTGTAGATTGTCGTTTCAAGCATATATCATGCCTTGCCATTTATTCATTCTTGTATCCTTTAAATATTTGTAGTTTTATTATGTGGCTTATGTATAAAATATGCAGGTGCATCCTGATGCTCGGTCAGATAGAAATAAATCCGTTCCCAGCTATCACAAATTATGTGTTATATATGGTGAAGAAGTTTGTAATGGAAGATACTGCATTTTGACATGCAATGCAAATCTTGACAGTGAAGAACTAGATTTGAGGATTGGTAGGTTTCTTGTTTCAGCTACAAGAGCTTCCCAAATAATTTAAGGAAGTTATTATCTGCTTATATATTGTCTTATTTTCTTTGTTGTGTTCTTAACCTACTATATCAGTGTCCTTTCAGTGCATTATTTCCTTTTCTTTCATTGCTATCCTAATTCTGATGACATAGAACCCATAAAATTATTATTCTAAATATTTCTACATGGTTGTCGCTATCTAACTTTGGCGAAAACAAGAATGTTACCCCAGCATTTAATTTTAAAAAATGAAGTAAAAGTTGTCTCATTGAACTTATCATCTTTGAAATACATATTTCTTATTGCATTAATTAACAAAATCTCTGGTTTGTAATAGGGGATGATATCCATTGCTATGCAAACAGTGGTTGTTCGGCAACAGATTGGACACCTCCAATGGACTGTTATCTCATAGATGTAATGCTAGAGGAAGAAGGGGAAGAAGACTGATTACACTTTCAACAATCAAGCATGGATAGATATGTTTATGTTGTTCAAGGAACGATTCTCATTACTTCATGACAAAGATTTTCTGAAAAGTCATTATAGAAGTTTGGAAAAACAGTACTTTGATATGAAGAATCTTCTTGAACAGACAATTTTCATGGGATGAATCACAGCAAATGGTCACAGATTTTGATGATGTTTGGGATGCAATGTGTGAAGGTGCTTTGTCAACTTATTTAAATCTTAAATGTCAGTTGAGTATACATAGCTATTGGCTAAGATTTTGTTTATGTAGGAACACCCAGATGCAAAACCATACAGAATCATAAAAAAGCCAAATTATAATGATTTGTGCTTAATTTATGGAGATCCAGCTTTTGATGAATGGTGTAATCAAGCGCGTCAAGATCTAGGACGTAACGGTGTTGGTGAGATTTTGGTTTGACAAGCTTATAAACAATCTCAGAATTTTTTTTCCCCTCTTCAAGTATTTGGTCTTTCGTCAATGAGCAATTAAATATGTGTTCAATGTGTCTAGATATATATACCTGTGCTATTTCATACTGCATTGATCGCAATAGCATTTTTTCAAGAAGATGTGTTTAAATGCTTTCTTGAACCAGGGGAAAAAAAAAAAAAAAAAACAGAAAGAAAACAAGTTCCTACTGCCTCTTTAATATAAAACATAGTGATCATTGAAGTCAAAAGAAAATTTTTGTTTTTTTGTTTTTTAAATGAGCAAATAAAGATTACCTTTCCCCATATTTACGTTATTTTAGAATTTTCTGAAGATGCCAGACTTAATAATAGCTATCACCGAAGAACTGATTAGACACCATCAGTGGACCGATATTATATTGATCTGATGTTAGAGAAAGTCCGTTAATATAAGTATGATATAAATGATCTAGACTATTCCGTAACTCATGTTGATCTTGACCACTTTATTAGAATGCAAGGCCCCTTTAGTTTGGATTAGATTTGAATTTATTAAATCAAATTCCATTACTAATTGGCTCTCTATCTGGGTAGAGAGATGCTCTTTGGATACTGATTTTTCTAATTCTATTGTCGTTATTGCGGCCACTCTTTGGGCTATTTGGAAGTGGTGGATTATATAGTCATGCTTGAAGGAAAGGTTGTATACCTCCGTCTACAATTGGACACTGTTTGTTGATTGTAGGATCAAATGGGGGGCCAAATTTTGGATCATTGTTGAAGTTAGTACTAAACGAAAGAGTTTCTCTTGAGGGGCAAGCTTTGTATTCAAAGATGAAATGAAGAACCAAATTGTGGTATGCCATTATACAATACGCAATACACTCTCTTAAGCGATGTGAAATATTTCTTCCATATTTAAACCACAAAGTAAATCAGACAAGCACAATTATAATAAATGCTTACTAACCAAGAGCCTTGGACCTAAAATTGTGGTACTAAACTAAACTGGTTTTACAGCCCTCTATTATATTACATCAATGTCTTAGCATGAAAATTTTTAAATTATATTGAAGCTTCAGTTGTTTGGGTTTTCTTTTTTTTTCTTTTTTTGTTGTGGGTTCCCTTTTTCTTTTTCTTCCAATGAAATCATGAAACCATAATGAAACTTGAGTTTTAGTTTTGGGTGAGTGTCACTTTGGATTGTTCATCAAAGTGGGTTTATGGGAAAATACATTATGATATTGGTCATCATCAAATTTGGTTTTGTGGGAATCTATAAGATGTGGGATCCATATTCGAGGTAATGGGTGTGAGAAATTAAGTCCTATTTTAAGAGGCAATCAAAAAAAAAATTTTCTAATTTTTGGTTGAAGATTCTTTATCCTTTAAAGGAGTTTCATTTGTAGTTTTCATTAGGGACTATTCAGAATGTACCTGGCTCTATTATGGATTGAACTCTGGGATTATTACTGAAATAAAGAACAACAACGATAATTGGACTAACATCTTTGAACAACAATGATTGGTTATTGTCGCAACTGCAGGATGCTTTAGCTGGGACAGAAATTCCATATTTACACCTTTCTCCTCCTTTTGAGACATGCTCTGTGGACCTTGATGTATATGGGAATCCAAAGTGTTTTTCAGCCATTAAATAAGGAATCATTTGAACAGAATTAGTACACATTGTGCCTGAAATTGAAGCTTTAAAATGTACCAGTATGGTTAACACAGTAATTTACTATCTCGTTAGACCATCATTTGGACAGCATTAGTACACATTGAGCACTGGTGTTTTCACCTTTGATTTGTAGTTTTATCTAACTCAGTTTCTTTTCAAAATTTCAGCTACTTCTTGTTTGGCTGAAAAGAAATCCATAGTGCCTTCTTGGGCAATTCATGAAGGCTCATCCTATGCAGTTATTAAAGGTTTGTTAGCTGCACTTGTGCCTACTACCTACTAGTAGCTTTGAGGTTTGCAGCCTTTGTTGAGGAATGCAAAACACAATGCTAGGAGATTAGAGCTATTAGATAAGGCATTGTTGTCATGCATTAGGGATTTTCTAAACCCTGGGTTGATCAAGTCCCAAGCAATTTCTCACAAATGCTTGTCAGCTTGCCAATTCTGCAACTTCCTCTTTTATGCATGCAGACTGGTCCTCTTTTTTACCAGAATTTAAGGATTTCAATCTGAATTTCATAAAAACAGTATCCATGTTGAAGGGAAATAAATTTCTTGATGTGGTGAATTTTGTTTGATTTGCTGAATACCGCTAACAGAGGATTTTGCAGATTAGGAAGAAATTGTTTTAAATTTCATTCACATTCTACAATGAAGCACTAATGTAGAATTGCCATAACATTAATTTATTGGAAATTTGAGCAACCTTCTGTGAAATGGTTTTGAGGTTCATCCTTGTATATTCTTCTTAGTATCCAGTTTTCAAATCTTACCTGGAGTAGAAGTTTGCAAGTCAATTATAAATTATTTCAGTGACTAATCTGCTTCATTACTAATTGATAGTATTCTATATTGGCATTGGTCTTATAACTTTTTTTTTGAACTGATGCATGTATGATTTCCCATAAATCACCCTACCAGAATAGTTGCACAATCAATCAGAACCTTCTTACACCACTGTAATTCATTGGCTGTCCAATGGCTAAGAAGACGAGTTGGTTCAACATAATGAAGGGTTTCTTAATTCTTTATCAGAAAGACAAACTCAAAACCAACCAAGGTAAAATAATTTGCTTATTTGTTCAGTTTTGGTCTTTGATTCTGTTCCTCACTGCTAGAACCATTATCAGGGTAAGAGAAGGAAATGTTTTTTTGGAGGCTTAAGATCAAAAGGTTATCCTCACTCACTGCACCATTATCCTTGAAAGAAAGAAGTCTAGGTGAGGCAGGGGAAGAGCAGATCAAGCTTGCTCTTGCTGCGGCCCATGCTCTTACTGCTGCTGCTGCTGATGCATCTATTACAACAGCTCAAGTTGCTACTGAGGTTGTCTGGTTCACCAGCACGCCTCAATCTAGCCATCAATGTGAAAATGAAGTGGAAGAGTTTTCTGTCATTAGATTTCAAGGTGAAGCCCCTCAGTCCAACCATCAATGTCAGACAGAAATCCATAAATTTGCTTCCACTAGAATTCAGTCTGCCTTTCAGGGATACTGTGTGTTTAAACAGCCTCTCTTTATTTCAGATCTCCTATCTTAACTCCTGTTTATTCTCTGCTAATTTACAAATGTTGGAAAATTTGTATATCATAAAGTAATGCCTAAATGGAAAACATATGTCAGAAATTTGTCTACACACAAATTAAATTAGACCTGTTTTTTTAGTTCTCAAGGATTGCATAGTTTTGATGAACATCTATGGGGGTTTTGCAGGCAAGGAAAAGGTTTATGGGCTCAAGCTATTATTAGAGGCAGAGCAGTAAGATGCCAAGCTTTATAACTACCCTAAAGTGCTTGCAGTCCATTGTGGTTGCAGGCCTGCACAAGAAGATTTGGAATGGTGGAAGGTGCTTGGAATTATGATGAAAGTGAAGAATTGCAGAATTGGAAAGACAAGATAACAAGGTATGGATGAAGCAAGAACTGACTCTTTCTAATGTGAACAATACAACTCCCATAAAAAATCTGTTTCTCATTTCTCACTTTATAAAACATTAGTCTTCTGCCTGCCTAATTAACTACTTTACTTAATAGTGTTTAGCTTATTTGCCTTTAAGTTATGGGTGGCAAAATGTTATGATTTTCAGAGACACACAAACAATCAAAGAAGTTGGGATGATAGTGTTTTGTCAAAGGAAGAGGCAGATGCATTGTTTATGAGTAGGAAAGAGACCATCTGGTAGGATCCTTTTGCTTTATAATCTTATGATTATACATTTCTCAAGTTTTGGTTCAAGTACTGATTTTTTCAACTGAAACTTTTTTCAGAAGTCAGCAGATACGGATCATAACATAATAAATGGAAGATGGAGGCACTGGTTGGTCCAATGGGTAGATACACAAATTACCAAAAGTAGAGAACTTGAATATTTGGACTCGGCTTTGACTTCAACTCTAAGACAAAGATATGACTACAGAAGAAAGCAACTTAATCTAAAAAATGTTAAGGGACAAAGTAAGTAGGAAGGATTGGATTCTCCAACATTTGTTCCTAGAGGATCAATTCATCATAGAAGGCAATGCTCATTGAGAGACCATAATTCTTTGTTAAGCTCTCCTGTTGTTCCAACTTACATCAATGCAACTGAATCTACAAAGGCAAAAGCAGGATCAATGAACTTGCCAAAAATAAGGCCTGGGAATTTCGATACATAATCTGAAAGTTGTTCATCATATAAGAATAAACTGTCTCTCATATCCTCTATTACTACTAAAGTGTCAAGTGATGGTAGGATTGGCAAGACTAGTAATTTTTGGCAAAGATATCCAAACTCGAAAGGCCTGCTAGGTCCTATAAAAACCTGTCAGAAGGTAAAGGGTCTTAGCTTTAACTCAGAGTGCTCATTGCAGATTTTGGATTGACATGGCTTCAGATAATTTCAGAAGTTTGGTGCAAGAAGAGTTCTTGGTTAGTGTGTCAAGTTGGAGTGGAGAACATGGTCTGTAATTTGATCTAGTTTGAATAGTTAAACAATGGGATGCTATTTCATCTCATCATTAAACGAGTAGCCCACTGTAATGCTGCACAGTTGATTGACATACATTTTTATTTATTTATTTGAATAAGCTGATATTATTAACAGAAAAACCAGATAGTACACTGAAGCTCACAACACCAAAACAGAAACAGGCAGCAATCTGCTCACCCTGCTTATACAGCTCAACATAGAAACCAACACCTACACACACTCAAGCACCTATTACAACATCACATGGACTAAGGCTATCTATACAAACATAGGATTCATATGGAAACCAAGCCCATCACAAAGAGCTCTATCATTGACGGAATACTTCTTAGGAATGCATATGTATGCACCTCCTCTCCAATCAATTTCAGCTATAATTGTCTTCATCAGCTATTTCTCAATTCGATTCAAACCTCAAAATATAAAGTTATACCTTTGCCTCCACAAGTGGTAAACACTAGAAAGTAGCAACTATAGCAATTTTCCCCACTCTAACTATCAGACACTTGTCCTTCAACATCTCCTTACCCCACTTGAGAGCTTCTTCCCACTAGTAAGGAACAGATTGTCTCGTACACTTCCTCGTCTTCTAGAAAAGGGAAATACTTAGTCTCTCTTCTTATGACAACTACAATTGGGAAAATTATATGCAAACTGGGATCAAAATTAAGGTTTTATCAATACCATGATTCTGTTTTAAGTTCGTCGTTTAGGACACTAGAGATTAGGGAAACAAAACAATCACTGAAATAGTTGGAGGCAGGGGTAGTGATTGGAGTAAAGTTGTAACAAGGTAGTCATACTAGAAGGTGCAGTTGGATCACCTCCTTTAACTACCTTCATTCACTGTTCCACCAGATTTGCATATAATGGAGCCTTGGCCTAAGCTAAGTTCTCACCATTATACCAAATCTTGCTTCTGAACATAATACATTTTTTTGCAAAACACATTTCATGGCCTTTTTTTTTCTTTGATTTTCTGTGTGCTAGAAACTTAAGTCTATTTAGCTATATTTTGCTTGGTCTGGGCTGCATGGAGCACCATGCACCACTCAACATCTTAGCATGTCGAGACAATTTGATCATTCAGTGTGGCCGACCATAATTGACTTTGGTGAAAGAGTTTTGCAGATAAAATGGTCCTTATGTCAATTCTGTCTTGAGTTGCAGTTCCACATTTGTTATGTTGCAATCCAATGATAAATGGAGTTGGTAAAAACTATCAGGAAATAAAATTCTCGTCCCTGGGCTTTTTGTATAAGACATTGACGGTAAAAGAGCTCTTTTAAGTTTATTGGGGTTTGGATTCTATGAGAGTATTTTTTTTTTTTTTTCTATCTCAATACCAATGGATAACTGTGTGTAACCTACTAAGCCCATATACACACAAACAATCAAAGAAGGTGGAATGATAGTGTATTGTCAAAGGAAGAGGCAGATGCATTATTTATGAGTAAGAAAGAGGCCATAAATAAGAGAGAACGAATAAAGGAATACTGGTTTAGCCATCGGGTAAGCTCCTTTTGTTCTATAATCTTCTGATTATATATTTTTCAAGTTTTGGTTCAATTACTGATACTTTCAACTGAAAAATTATTCAGAAGTCAGCAGAAACAGATCGAAACAAGGTAAACGGAAGATGGAGATGCTGGTTGGACCAATGGGTAGACACACAAATTACTAAAAGTAGAGAACTTGAAGATTTGGACTCAGTTTTGACTTCAAATCCAAGACAAACAGATGACTGTGGAAGAAGACAACTTAAGCTAAGAAATGTAAAGGGACAGAATAATTTTGAAGGATTGGATTCTCCAATATTTGTTCCCAAAAGATCAATTCATCATAGGAGGCGATGCTCATTGGGAGATCATAATACTTTGCCAAGCTCTCCTGTTCTAACTTACATGGCTGTAACTGAATCTGCAAAGGCAAAAGTGAGATCAATGAGCTCACCAAAAACACGGCTCGGGAATTTCGATACATGCTCTGAAAGCTATACACCATATAAGAATAAATTGTCTCTCATATCCTCTATTACTACTGAAGTGCCAAGTGGTGGCAGGATTGGCAAGACTAATGGTTACCAGCAAAGATCTCCTAACTTGAAAGGCCTTCCAGGTCCTATAAAATCCGGACAGATGGTAAAGGATCTCAGATTTAACTCAAAGTGTTCATTGCAGATTTGGGATAGACATGGTGGCTTTAGATAATTTCAGATGTTTGGTTTAAGAAGAGATCTTGGTTAGTGTGTTAGGTTGGAGCGGAGAACATAGTCTGTAATTTAATAGAGTTTAAATAGTTAAATAGTGGGATGCTATTTCATCTTATTATTAAATGAGTAGCTTACAGTAATGCTACACAGTTGATTGACACATAGATAGTCTCTTTTCTTATCACAACTATAATTGAGCAAATTCTATGCTAACTGGCATTATAATTAAGGTTTTATCCATAGATGTGACTTTATGATTCTGTTTTAAGCCAATTGTTTAGGACACTAGAGAATGGAGAAACAAAATAGCCATTGAAATATTTGGAGGCAGGGTTAGTGACTGGAGTGAAAGTCATAACATGGTTGCTGTACTAGAAGGTGTGGCTGGACACCTCCTTTTCAGGGAGGGCATTATACCAAACCTTTTACTCCCTTAATTTTTTTACTATTCCATAATTTCCACTAGACTTTGCACTTAATGGAGCCTTGACCTTGATCAATTTTTGATTGTCTTAAAGTTTAAAATGCTAGAAAATGGTGAATTCAATCATGTAATCTAACAAATCTAATCAAATATTTCAGCATTATACCAAACCATTTACTACCTTATTTTTTTACTAATCCATAATTTCCACTAGACTGTGCACATAATGGAGCTTGACCTCAATAAATTATCTATTATCTCAAAAGTTAAAATGTTATAAAATGGTGAATTCAATCATTTAATCTAACAGACCTAAACAAATATTTTAGAATTATATCAAACTAGTTGGTTAGTCTTGTTTAGCTATTTTTTGTGATGCTTCCTTGTGTATATATAAACGAAGCTGGTGATGGAATTAACACATGTCAAATTTATCAATAATACTCTAAGTTTATGTATTACACACTATTTTTTTACAAGAACTTCCTACCAACATATTAATCAATTTAATTTTCTTTTGACGTTCACACTTCACACCACAACTATTGTGATATATTTTATTTTTAATTTGTTATGGGCTAGTATAATTTTATATTTAATTTGTTGTGGACTAGTATAATTGTAATTAAAAAAAAAAAACCCACCAAACCCTCTTCCCTCTTTTCTGTCTTCTTTTTATTCCAATATTATTTTTTTCTCGTCTTTTTTTCTCATCCACCCGTTTCTACCCAATCTCATCAAATATCTTTTTCTTTTTCTTTTCTTTCCTCCACCAATTCTTCTGTGGAAAAGTCTCTCACTGCAAGACTTTGCAGATCAAAGTAAACCTCCTTCAGTCTTCTCTCCGAACTCAATTTTCAGATCAGGAGTGTCACTTTGGTTACTTCATTTCATTTTCAGTATTTCCTTGTTTTCCACGAGCGAATCATGTCTGTAATTGGAGAGGCTGCTTTATCCGCTTTCTTTGGGAAGCTGTTTGACAACTTAACTTCCGCTGATTTGCTGAAGTTCTTTCAGGAAGAGAAAGTCGATGCTGACCTCAAGAGGTGGAGGACAACGTTGATGAAGATCCGTGCAGTTCTGGATGACGCAGAAGAGAAGCAGATGACAAACAGGCTCGTGAAGATCTGGTTGGATGAGCTGGAAGACTTGGCCTATGATGTGGACGACATCTTGGACGAGTTTGCTACTGAAGCTTTGGGACGCAAGTTGAACCCTGAACCCAGCACAAGTAAGGTGCGGAAGGTCGTTGATGCTTGTATTGGTTCGAATCGAAGTTTTGCTACCACAATGCGGTCCAAGATTGAAGAGATTGATACAAGACTGCAAAATATAGTGACTGATAAGAAAGATCTAGAGTTGAGAGAAAATGCAGGCCTGGGAAGAACTGGAGCAACAAGACCAAGGGTGCCCACCACTTCTCTAGTGAATGAAGGTCATACTCATGGCAGAGAAGAAGATAAAAAGGCTATTGTCAAGTTGTTGTTAAGCGGTGAATCGAGTAATGCTCAGCTCTCAGTTATTCCCATACTAGGTATGGGGGGAATGGGTAAAACAACTCTTGCCCAACTAGTCTATAATGACATTGAGGTGAGCCATTATTTTGAGGAGAAAGCATGGGGCTGTGTTTCGGAAGATTTTGATATTGTAAGGGTGACAAGAGAAATTCTACAATCTTTCACTTCTGAATCCTGCAACGATAATAATTTAGAGTTACTACAAGTCAAATTGAAGGGGAAATTATCAGGCAAAAAGTTCTTACTCGTTTTGGATGATGTATGGAATGAAGACTATGATGATTGGACTAGACTGCGTTGTCCATTTGAATTTGGGGCTCCAGGGAGTAAGATTATCGTCACAACTCGGAATGATCGTGTTTCATCAATAATGGGCAATACTCAAGCTTACAAGTTGAACAAGTTGTCAGATGATGCTTGCTTGGTTGTATTTATCCAAAACACATTGGGGACAGCAGATTTTAGCGCATATCCAGAACTTCAAGAATTTGGTCCTAAAATTTTGGAAAGGTGTCAGGGATTGCCTTTGGCAGCAAAAGCTCTTGGAGGCCTATTACGTACTATGCATTATGATGAGTGGAAAAAAGTGCTCGATAACAAAATATGGGATATGTCAGAAAAAAATAGAGATGTTCTACCAACCCTTAGATTGAGCTATCTATATCTCCCTTCACAGTTAAAGAGATGTTTTGCCTATTGTTCACTATTCCCAAAAGATTATGAATTTGAGGAACAAGAACTAGTCTTGTTATGGATGGCGGAAGGTTTGGTTCAAGAATCAGAAGAGCATAAGCCAATGGAAGATCTTGGTGTTGAGTATTTTCGTGATTTATATCAGCGATCACTTTTTCAACAATCAAGTAGGAATAAATCACTCTTTGTCATGCACGACTTAATCAATGATTTAGCTCAATGGGCAGCGGGACAATTGTGCTATTGGTTGGAAGATAAATCAGGTGGTAATATGCAACCCAAGATTTCTACAAAGGTACGTCATTTCTCCTACGCTCATTGTACATATGATGGCATCACAAAATTTAAAGGCTTGACAAAAGATATGCATTTACGGACCTTTCTACCGCTACCAACACGAACAAATGACTGGAGCTTCTTAACAAATTATGTTTTTAGTTGTCTGTTGCCACAGTTTAGATGTTTAAGGGTATTATCTTTATCTGGATATCAAATTTTTGAGTTACCAAGTTCAATCGGTGATTTGAAACATCTAAGATACCTCAACCTTTCTGAAACTTTGATTAGAAGTTTACCAGAATCAACAAGTTCTTTATACAATTTGCAAACATTGTTATTGAAAGGTTGTCGCTATCTCATAAAGTTACCGGAGAAAATTGGGAATCTAGTCAATCTTCGGCATCTTGATATTGAAGGGGCCTATTTAATCAAAGAGATGCCAATGGGAATGAAAGAATTAAAAAACCTACAAACATTGTCTAATTTTGTTGTGGGGAAAGATACTGGATCTAAGATAGGAGACTTGATGAACTTGGAGTCTCTTAAGGGAACACTTTGCATTTCACACTTGGACAACGTGCTTGAAGTCGAGGATGCAAGAAGGGCCAACTTACTTGGTAAGAAGAATTTAAATGTATTAGTGATGAAATGGGAGTCCGAGCTTGATCAAAGAGCTAGTCTAGATATTCTTGACATGCTACAACCTTCAACAACGGTGAAAGAAATTTCAATTGATGGCTATGTTGGTGCAAAATTCCCAACTTGGTTTGGACATCCATCATTTTCTAATATGGTGCTCCTAAGGATTGAGAGGTGCAGAAAATGTACATCTTTACCTGCAATTGGACAATTACCATTGTTGAGAGACCTTGTCCTTGTAGGATTGTCTGCAGTGCAAACCGTTGGTCTTGAGTTTTATGGGAAAGATTGCCCAAAACCTTTTCCATCCTTAGAGTCACTTTGCTTTAAGGATATGCAAGAATGGAAAGATTGGATTCCATGCAAAGTTGAATATGAAGAATTCCCTCGGTTGCGTGTGCTTTCTATTTCTAAATGCCCTAAATTGCAAGGAAAATTGCCTCACCATGTTCCATTATTGGAAAAATTTTCTGTTAATGGATGTGAGCAATTGGACGTTTCAATTCCAAACTTCCCAAAGCTTCATGCATTAGAAATTAAGGGATGTAAAGGGGTGGTGAGCAGAAGTACAGATGAGTTATGCTTTCCAAAGTCAACTATTCTTTCTATTCCATATGTGAAAAGCTTGACGGAGGAGTTCATGCATGGGTTAGCTAAGGTAGAAAATCTAGAGATAGATAATTGTAAGGAGCTAACATCTTTGTGGCAGGATGAATTCAAATCCCTTATAACGCTGGATATAAGAGATTGCTCAAGCCTTGTCAACATCAGCTTGACATCTACTTTAAGGACACTAAATATTTATGGTTGTAGTGGTTTGGAATCCTTGTCAATCTCTAATTGTACATGTTTGGAAAAGGCAAGCATTGTGGGATGTAATTCTTTGACGTTGATTTCAAGAGGTCAGTTGCCTCAAAATTTGAAAACGCTAGATATAAGTGCTTGTGAGAATTTGCAGTTTTTGGTAGATGAGGGAGAGGCTTCTTCTAATTCTTCTTCTCTTCTTGAGGACTTGGTTATTGTGGGCTGTCCATCTCTAAAATGCTTATCATCAAGTGGCGACCTACCTACCACGCTTAAACGCCTTCAGATTTCGTCATGCATAGAGCTCGCATCTTTATCATCAAATAACGAGTTACCTACAGCTCTTAAATACCTTTCTGTATGGAACTGTCCAAAGATGGAGTCAATAGCGAACAACTTACCCAACAATGCGTCTCTTGAATATCTTGAAATCGGATGTTGTGCAAAGTTGAAATCCTTACCGGTGGGCCTACACAAACTCTGCCACCTCAATAAGATCGACATACGGAACTGCCCTAGTTTTGTTTCCTTCCCAGATGGAGGGTTACTCCCCACCAGCTTGAGAGAGCTTTGGATCTGGGACTGTGAGAAACTGGAGGCCTGGCCCAACTGCATGCCGAACCTCAATTCTCTTTGTATCGTCAATTGTCCAAGCATCATATACTTTCCAGAAGAGGGTTACCCCACTAGTCTAACATCACTCTCATTTGGCGGGGAGAATATCTGTAAGCAAGTAACTGTGTGGGGATTGCACAGACTAACCTCTGGATTAATGGTGGAATTCCAGATTGGCAGTCGTTTCCAGATGAGCAAGATGGGAAGCTGACGATGACGCTTCCTTCCTCTCTTACCCAGCTATCGATTTGGAGCATTCCAAATATAGTGATTCTATCTTCTTTGGGCTTTCAAAATCTCTCTGCTCTTGAACTATTGGACATCGAAAATTGCCCTAAACTCGCATCCCTCCCTGAGAAGGGCCTACCTCCCTCGCTTCTGCGACTTTATATTAGGGAGTGTCCATTGCTGAAACAACACTGCAAGAAAGGTGGGCGAGAGTGGTCCAAGATAGCCAACGTCCCTTGCGTTCGGATTGATTATAGTTCTGTCTATGAGTGGTCCAAGAAGAGCTGGTTCAACATAGTGAAGAGGTTCTTTATAAGAGAGACAAACTCAAAACAAGAAATTGTAAAGTAATTTGCTTATTTGTGCAGTTTCGGTCTTTGATTCTGTTCCTCACTGCTAGAACAATTATCAAGATAGGAGAAGGAAATGGATTTTTGGAGGGCTCAAGATCAAAAGGTTAGCCTCGCTCACTGCACCATCATCATTAAATGAAAGAAATCTAGGTGAGGCTGAGGAAGAGCAGATCAAGCATGCTCTTGCTGTGGCCCATGCCACCATTGCTGCTGCTGAAGCAGCTGGTACAACTGCTCTAGTTGCTGCTGAGATTGTCTGGTTCACCAGCACCCCTCAATAGAACCATTAATGTGTAAATGAAGTGGAAGGTTCAGTCATTAGAGTTCAAGGTGAAGCCCCTCAGTCCAACTATCAATGTGTGAGAGAATCCATGAATTTGCTGCCATTAGAATTCAGTCTGCCTTTTGGGGTTACCTTTCGTGTTTAAAGTAGGTCTCTCTATCTCATATCTCCTTCCTCAAATTTTATTTATTATCCACTAATTGATACGTGATGGAAACTATGTATATGATATTGTTCTGCCTGTTAGAAGAAAACATATATCAGAATTTGGTACTGACGGCAAATTTATGTCAACTTTTAACTCTAATAATAGCAGGAAAAAAAAAAAAAAACACACACACACACAAATTAGACCTATTTTTTTAAAGTTCTCACAGATTATATAATTTTGATGAAAATATGTGGGAGAGTTTTGCAGGCAAGGAAAGCTTTGCGGGGAAAAGGAATTATGAGGCAGAGCTGTAAGATGCCAAACCATAACTACCCTAAAGCTCTTGCAGTCCATTGTAATTATTCAGTCACAAGGCTGCACAAGAATATTTGGAATGGTGGAAGGCACTTGGAATTATGTTGGAAGTGAACAATCGCAGAATTGGAAAGACAAGATGACAAGGGTATGTAATGCAGCAAGAACTGGCTTATTCTATTGTGAACAACACAACTCCCATAAAAAAAATCTGTTTCTCATTTCACCTGCTGCAGATGGTAGGTATTTCATAAATATCAGAATTTCATTTAAATGTCAAAATTTTTATTATTAAATAAATGAATAGCAATAGTTATTTCATTTTAACTTCTTGTATTGCATGCATTATTGATTCATATTCTCTGCAATATATATTTTTTTAACTGGTTAGAAATCTATCCTAAAGTGCTCCCCCTGGAGCTCATTTTATGGTACTAATTGGCTCCTATTTGGGTGGAGAGATGCTCTTTGGATACTGATTTTTCTTATTCTATTATTGTTGTAATTGCAGCCACTCTTTGGGCTATTTGGAATGCAGTTTTATAGAGCCATGCTCAAAGGAAAGGCTGCCGATGTTTCTCAAGCTCTTAATTACGGCAGACATGTGGTCATGATCTGTCACAAAGCAATGACTGGGAATCACTCCCTAAATGTAGCTTTAAACCCCCTGTCTACAATTGGAAATGATTTGTTGAATTTAAAATCAAACAGGGAACCAAATATTGGATCTTAGTAGAAGTTACTAAAAAAGGAAGAGTTGCTTGCTAGGTGCAAGCTTTGTTTGCAAAGATCAAATGAGGAACCAAATTGTGATACACTGTTAAAGTTGGTTGGCTAAAAGTAAATCCGTAGTACTTTCTCAGACAATTCGTGAAAGCTCAATCCATGCACTTATTAAAGGTGTGGTAGCTGCAGTTGTACCTACTAGTCGCTCTGAGGATTGCAGCCATTATTGTGCAATGCAAAACACCTAGTTCGAAGGATTTGAGCAGTTAGGAAGACATTGCTGAGTGGCATTAGTGATTTTCTAAATGCTAGGTTGATCAAATCCCAGGAAAATCCTCACTAATGCTTGTTAGCATGCCAATTCTACAGCTTCCTCTTTTATGCAGACTAGTCCTCTTCTTGACCAAAATTTGAGGCTTTCACTCTGACTTAGCATCCATGTCGAAGAGAAAATAAATTTCTTGATGTGGTGAATCTTGTTTGATTTGCTGAATACCATTAATAGATGATATTGCAGATTGGTAAGAAATTATTAAATATCATTCACATTCTACAAAGATGTACTAATGTACAATTTCCAAAGCATTAATTTTTTGGCAATTTGAGAAACTAGACAATTGCTTTTGCAAAGTGGCTTTGAGGTTCTACCTTCTTCTTCTTAGAATCCAGTTTTCAAATCTTACAAGGAGTAAAAGTTTACAAGTCAATTGTCATCAAGTTCACTGACTAATCTGCTCCATTACTAATCAATAGTATTCTTTTTGATAAGTACTAATCAATAGTATTCTGTATTGGTATTGGTTTTTAACTTCTTTTTCTGAACTGATGCATGTATGTACTACCAGAAACCACCCTACCAGCGAAGTTGCAGAATCAATCAGAACCTTCTTAGACCAATGTAATTTATTGGTTCTCCAATGGCTAAGAAGAAGAGCTGGTTCAACATAGTGCAGAGGTTCATTATAAGAGAGACAAACTCTAAACAAGAAATGGTAAAGTAATTTGCTTACTTGTTCAGTTTTGGTCTTTGAATCTGTTCCTCACTGCTAGAACAATTATCAGGATTTTTGGAGGGCGTAAGATAAAAAGATTAGCCTCGCTCACTTCACCGTCATCATTAAATGAAAGAACTCTTGGTGAGGCTGGGGAAGAGCAGATCAAGCATGTTCTTGCTGTGGCCCATGCCACCACTGCTGCTGCTTCTACGACTGCTCTAATTGCTGTTGCGGTTGTCCAGTTCACCCCTCAATATAACCATCAATGTGTAAATGAAGTGGAAAAGTTTTCAATCATTAGAGTTCAAGGTGAAGCCCCTCAGTCCAACCATCACTGTGTGATAGAAATCCATGAATTTGCTGCCACTAGAATTCAGTCTGCCTTTCAGGGTTACCTTGTGAGTTTAAAGAAGGTCTCTCTATCTCATATCTCCTTTCTCAAATTTTATTTTTTCTCTGGTAATTGACATGTGTTGGAAACTATGTATATGATATAGTTCTGCCGGATAGAAGAAAACATATATCAGGAATTAGGTATTGACAGAAAATTTATGTCTACTTTTAACTCTAATAATAGCAAGGGGGGGGGGGGACACAAATTAGACCTGTTTTTTAAGTTCTCACAGATTGTATAATTATGAAAATATTTGTGAGAGTTTTGCAGGCAAGGAAAACTTTGTGGACTTAGAAGGGAATTGTGAGGCAGAGCTGTATGATGCCAAACTATAACTACCCTAAAGTTCTTCCAGTCCACTGTAATTATTCAGTCACAAGGCTGCGCAAGAATATTTGGAATGGTGGAAGGCACTTAGAATTATGATGGAAGTGAACAATCGCAGAATTGGAAAGACAAGATAACAAGGGTATGTGATGCTGCAAGAACTGGCTTATTCTATTGTGAACAACACAACTCCCATAAAAACCTGTTTCTCATTTATCTCTTTCAGGAACATTAGTCTTCTGCCTGTCTAATTAACCATTTTACATTATAGTATTTTAACTTACTTTGTCTCTAAGTTATGGATGGCAAAATGTTATGATTTTCAGATAGACACAAGGAATCAAAGAAGGTGGGATGACAGTGTTTTGTCAAAGGAAGGGTCAGTTGCATTGTTTATGAGTAGGAAAGAGACCATGCTTAAGAGAGAACGGATAAAGGAGTAGTGGTTTATCCATCTGGTAAGGTCCTTTTGCTTTATGATCTTATGATTATATATTTCTCAAATTTTGGTTCAACTACTGATGTTTTCAACTGAAAATATTTTCAGTAGTTAGTAGATATGGATCATAACTTAGTAAGTGGAAGATGAAGGCATTGGTTGGATCAATGGGTAGATACACAAATTACCCTAAGTAGAGAACTTGAAGATTTGGACTCAGCTTTGACTTCAAATCGAAGACAAAGAGAGGACTATGAAAGAAGGCAACCTAAGCTAAGAAATGTTGAGGGACAGAGTAAGTTGGAAGGATTGAAGTTCTCCAACATTTGTTCCCAGAGTATCAATTCATTATAGGAGACCATGCTCATTGGGAGATCATAATTCTTTGTCAAGCTCTCCTGTTGTTCTAACTTACATGAATGCAACTGAATCTACAAAGGAAAATGCAAGATCAATGAGCTCGTGAAATATAAGGCCCATGAATTTTGATACATGCTCTGAAAGCTCTTCACCATATAAGAATAAACTCATATCCTTTATTACTACTGAAGTGCCAAGTGGTGGTAGGATTGGCAAGACTAGTGGTTTCTAGCAGATCTCCAAGCTCAAAAGGCCTTCCAAGTCCTATAAAATCCAGTAGGAAGGTAAAGGATCTCAGTTTTAACTCAAAGTGCTCATTTCAGACTTTGGATAGACATGGCTTTAGATAATTTCAGAAGTTTGGTGCAAGAAGAGAACTTGGTTAGTGTGTCAGGTTGGAGTGGAGAACATAGTCTGTAATTTAATCTAGTTTGAATAGTTAAACAATGGTGTGCTATTTAATCTCATCATCAAATGAGTAGCTCACTGTAATGCTGCATTGTAATTTAATCTAGTTGGAACTCTACTCTCCCTCCTTCCAAATTGGCCATTAAAGTGTATTGAGGTTTGGGTTGCATGAGAGACTTTTTTTTCTCTGTTCAATACCAATGGATAAATGTGTTTGACTTTAACCCCCAACGTGCAAAAGAAATAAATAAATCTATTTTACATCACCAAAAATTACATTATTTATTTTAACTACTCACTTTTTAGCAAATCATTTTTTATAGGTAACTTTTTAAACACATTTGACATCTCTTTCTTCTTCTTTCTTTTTTTTTTTTTTTTTTTTTTTTTTTTCCCTTTGCAATACCGCTAATTAAAATAATAGTTTTTTTCCTACCCAATTCCAAAATCCAGCAGCAAGTCAGCAACTTTTATCCATTAAAATTAAAAATAATAAAAATAAAAAGACCAAACCCAGTAGCAACCACCCTCACAAAAACCCAACCACTGCTCAAATACCTAGATATTTTCACACAAAACCCATCAACCACAGCCACTGCACCACAAAGCCCAACAACCACCCAAAAAAACACTCAACAACCCACGCAAAGGGCCAGTGCCATCACACTCGACCCAACAACCTTCCACAAAACCCATCAATCACAGCCAAATCAATTTGCAAACTCACACCCAACTTTCCAATTGATTTGCAAACTCACACCCACCACACCGCCACCTCCACAATCTCCCCAGTCACATTGTTGGAACCCCGGAGCCTTGCATGATGCAGAGTCCTATTTCCTCCATTGCTAGCCGAAAAGAATTTTGTGGATGAGAGAGAGAGAGAGGAATAAAATAAGGAGGGAAATGATTTGCATATTGTACAGTGGTCATTTATTTTTAGATGTTACTATATCATTTTGTAAAAATTTAGCACATTGATGAAGTACCTGATGTGTTGAGGGTGATTTTGTGTGATTCTATGTATTTGGTACTTTATTTTACACAAACAAAATCTAAGACAACCGCTTTTGTCCACTGCATTGAAGAAGGAAGAAATACTCTCGTCCGGAAAGAGGTAGCATTAGGCAAGGTACTCGAATTACTGGCAAAGGAGCATCCACATCCATGTGCATATGAAGCACATTTTCAAGCGTAGGATAGTGCATTGCAATATCAAATGTTATCATTTGTGCTGGATATGGGGCCTAGGCCTGCCCAATCAGGGAGCCATTATGAGCCCAACCAAGCTTAAGGGAGCTTACTCTTCCAAGCTATTGTAATGGATTAGGAAAACCACACCATTAAACATGGCAGGTTCCTTTCAAGAAGAATTTACTACTACAGGAACTTGATTAACTGAGATACACATCCTAATAGTTTCTGAAGTACTTGCATTTTCACTCACACAAAGATCACACCATATATGGCCACTGCCCCAAGATACTTGACATTAAATCTAGTAAATAAAACCAATTCATTAACTAGAGATTAATGCACAAAACATAATGGACAAAATAATATCAAAAAGAGAATCAAATTAAGGGTTAAGTTAGTCTAACCTCTCAAATAAAAGTTAAACTTCCTATAAGATCTACCCACTCTGATCTGGAATCAAATTTCAACATCAAGATGTCAATATATTAAGATGTGGCAGCTCATGTACACAACAGAAACAATCATAGTAGTCCTCACAGAAGCTTTTGTAAATAACAAGTGAAAACTCAGTGGTATCTACGAAAACAAACTCAATACTTTAAAATAGCTCCAGCATTTCAAATCTGCCGTCTTCAGCAATGCTTAAGCATAATAAAAGCAATGTAAAAGCCTACATATTTGTCTATACTATGCTCATAATCCCGACATATCAAGATTCTTCATCTCAAACTGAGAAAATAAAAAGCAGTTTAATAGCAGTACACATATGTCCATCCAATTCTCATCATCTTTTCTTAAAACCATATTTCTTACGTTCATAGAATAGATCTGTTTTGGCACTCCCTAAATTGACAATTTTTGGACATCCATCCCTATCTTTCTCCTGCTGTGTACACTCTTTGCAATAGTAGGCATCAGAAATACCCACTCCTCCACAAATAACACAGCGACCTTGAAAGGATCCATAGTTGCATTCATCACAAACTCGAACAAGTGTGCAAGGGCGCACGTAGGAATCACATATTACACACTTTCCATCACATTTTTCACAAAGTCGTCCAATAGCAATTCCTGGCTGCTTCCGGCACATAATCAAATCTGGATGATGCTTGGCCATGCTTTCCGCTACACGATCTTAGTTCCTGAACAAGAATAGGAAAAGAGAATGTTAAAATCCATGCATGGCATATATAATCAGGATATTTCATCACAAAAACAGAAAATCTCAAGTACAAACATGAAAGAAAACATATAAATATTAAATTAGGGGATAATTGTAGCTAGAAATTATGATGTCACTAGTAGATCTCGAACCTAAACTATGATCAGTTGCAATGTCCACCCTGATCTATAATGTTTTGTATTAAACAAACTAATTTGAGATCAATTTGCAATGAGCATTGTGCACCCACGTTTTAAACTAGTCGGATAGGGCAGGATGGATGATGGATCTACAAATTAATGTGCACAAATCGGTTAATTGTGACGGATTACAGCACCCACCACCTAAACTGCCCATTAATTTGATAATTTTGAGTTGGATGTTAACAAGGACACTACAAATTAATCTAGGAAAATGATATTAATTGCACAAATTTATTTGATAGATTCCATCAAGTGAATTATCACTTTGATACATTTATTCAAAAGTAAAGAGATTTTTCTTCTAATTTCCACTTCCCCTCTCTATGACCGTACAAATACAATTAGACATGAAGTTGGACTAAGCCTATTAAAATTTAAATGTGAAGATTAAAATTGAGATACATGTCAACGCTCTTTAACTTTCTGTTTTCTTTTTTTATTTATTTAATCAGTTCGTCATAGAATCAAATACAATTAAGCAAGTTGCATGTTCCTTAAATTCCAAAAGAAACGGAAAAGAGAAAATTAATATGGCAGATTTACAATTGGTGTCAAGATTCTTCTCAAAAATAAAAAATTAAATTAAAAAAAAAAAAGGTGTCAAGATAAACTATATATATTTCCTGATAAATAACTGTGCATGGGCAACAAGAGAAAGAAACCAATGCAGTGCCTAATAAACACAATTTCAAACATTAGTCCAGGATGGAAAAATCCTACAATTATATAAAAATTTGCAGAAAAATGAAATTAAACAATGACATTTACAAGCATGCTTATGTTCATGTTCATGCATGACTCAGGTTTTCAAACAAATTCAAGAATGGCACAAAAAAATCCACTTCAGGGTATGCATCAATCATTCCGCTTCCATAACTACGCAAGCTACCAAATCAAGTTATCTAGACAAATCAGGTCAGAAACTAGTTAGGAATGCAATATGTTACCATTTTTCATTTTCATTTTTCTAAGTAAACTTTAGGTGGAATATGTTTCTGTATACACATTACACATAATTACCAACTGGTCAAAGTTTTCCCAGTCCTAACCAAAATTAAGGGTTACATATCATCACACTACAGAAATAACTGCCTAAAACAATCACCATGGTCCAAGAGCCAAGTCCTACAGTTATGAAACCAATATGCGATATGGAGGATTAGGCTATTCTTCATGTTTATCCTAAGTCCATATGACATATAATGGGAACCAAACTCAATATATCAACCGCTTGAATTTTGGGCCACTAATGCAAACCAGGATGTTATCAGGTCCTCAGGTTCCAAGCAATGTATAAAATCAAAAGACCCACTCCAAAACTAATTAAACAAGAGTAAAAATTCCATTTAATCAAATTTGCTTCCCAATATTTAACCCAAACAATCATACCCCCCACCCTTGTCAGTGGGATGGTACCTCCCCATGCATGAAGTGCTTGGGGGTTAGGGGGGGAGAGGTTCAAGCTGCAAGGTCAGCAGCACATATTAATGTATATATTTCTAACAGCCCAAAAATTTAACCCAACCAATCATGTTTCTTAGTCATCAATAATTATTGTCATAAATAAAACAGAAACACACAACTAAAGGACATATGAAAAGCAAGATGAAGCCTAGTGACACATAGGCCATCATCAAATAAAATCTGACAGTTCATAGAACTCCATAATTTTTTTTTTTTTTTTTTTTTTTTGGGTATCAGATTAAAAGAGCCCTAAAAACCTACCTTGTTCTACAACAAGTATTTGCACCACTAGTTCCCTGACACAAACCCTTCATTTCGAATAAATTTAAAAAATAATAAAATATGAGAGTGACCAACTCAACAGGGTAAGGCCTCCTAATAATCACTTCGAGGATGATTAGCATCCAAAGAAGAACTTGAGAATTTTATACAACAATAAAGAAACCTATACCAAATCTACATCTTTATATAGGGCTCAAAACCAAATTCATAAGGAAACCATAACACAAAAAAGGAAATAAGGCTAGGTCAAATGAAACTCCTATAACATTTTCTCACTGCTAAACCAAATCAAATAGGAAAAAGTACAAGTATTTTTCATTAGTAATTTACACAAACACAAGGTGGGTCTTGAACCCACAACCTCACCCTCCACCTTGCTCTTGCAAACCAAGAAGTGCCATTTGAGCTAAAGCTCATTAGCCCAAAAATCACGCCAAAAGCTAAAATCAATGCAGCCAAAAACCTCATATTGTAGCTCCAGAATAACCCACCCACAACCATGTTTTTATCTTTACACTTTCTTTGGGGAATTTCATCAAACACTTAAGCGGCACTTTCCCTATGCTATTACTTTTAGACAAATTTGATAACTTTCATAACCCATCTAGAACCCAGACAAAACCCCACAAAAAGAATCAAACTTTAAAGAGAACATCGAATATAAAAAGTGTACTAATGGTGAAAGCATCGAAATATTGAACAAAAATGGATGTGTGGGTGAGCCACTAATCACTATCACAGAAGCAAATGCAAAACCCCAAATCCGAGACGAAAGAGAGGAGGTACTGTAGTACATACCAGGAGGATTGATCGATCTCTTTTAAGGTTTTATGATTTTCTCAGCCTCTGGACTCTGGTCTGCTGTTAGTTGTTACTTGTTAAACGGAGCAACGACTGTCCTGCTTATATTTTTTTTAGGGAACTTTTTTTTTTTTGGATAAAATAATTTTTTTATAAATAATATTATTAGCAAAAAAAAAAATTATTACAAATAAATAACATGAATATAATTTGTTGTGTCACTCAATACAATTATGTGATTGAAATTAATTATAAAAAAAATTTAAATTATTGTACATTGAAGAACTATATCTAGATTTTACTATGCTATCATGGACATTGGTTGAATTTCATAAGTAATTTTAATGCATATTTATTAGGGACTTAACTAGATATGAGTTTCTACATTTGTTTTATGAGGTAAAAATATTACTGATTTTCTTAGTCTCTTATTTTTGTCCAAAGAATTAGGGTTTGAATCTCATTTACACTAAAAATGATTCCATTAATGTCTTTTTCTAATAGTAAATAGTGAATAACAATTATTGTAAATTCAAATTAGCTCAATTAATAAAGTATTTTATCATCAAATAAGAGACTTGATATTCAAGTTCTACTTACACCACCAAAACCAATTAGTGTTTTGGTCAAATAATTAAAAAAATCAATATGGTGTGGATGTCAAAATTGAAAATTTATTTTATCTATAAATTTTATTAAAAAATTTTAAAAATAAAAAAAGAAGAAGAAGAAAAAGAAAGAGATGAATCATCATGCAATTGACACCATACTGTACATTTCAAATCATATAAGTTGAAAATATACTAAGACTTTTATTTTAATAAGTAAATTTTGAAAAGTTTATTTTCAATTTTAAAAAAAATTTGTAAACATATCAAATAATCATTTGGGTTAAATTCTAATTCAGCAGTTGAAAATTTAAATTGAAAAAAAAAAAAATCAATATTTTTTTGAAAAAAAAAATGTCAACATTCCAAGTTATCTTTTGAAATTGAATATTTACTTAAAAAAAATAAATGTAAACATGCCAAGTTATTTCTTGAAATTGAATTCTTCCAACTCAAGAAACGTAATTTTTCCCTAACATTATACTCAATCTCCTATTCCTAATGTCACTTTTACTACTTTCAAAATACTGTAAAAAAAATAAATGGACAATCCAAATATAATAGCAAGTAATTTTTAAGTCTTTGTTCAAAATTTCACTAAGTTGAGTACTTTGCATCACTAAAGTAGATGTCATATTCATGTAACATTTAGCCATTATCTCTTTATTTCATTTAATGAACAAAGAATCTTAGAGTTCGTTTGGGAACAACTTATTTAGTTAAAACTGAAAACTTTTAGCTGAAAGTACTTCAGATAAAATTAAAAGGTGGCTGAAATAGTACAATAGGACTTATGAATAGTCCCAAAAAGTGTAATGGAACCCATAAATAGTAGCAAAAATAAGCTGAATAGTAAAAAAACTGGGTTTTTAAGCAAATGCCAAATGCACACCTTAGCTAATACCTTTGCAATTGCAGGATATTGATCAGTAAAAATAAATTTAGGCTTTTTACTCTTGAATGCATTAAAAATGCTTTCATGCTTGAAAGATTAAGTTATTTCATTGTATAAAAGTGCAGCCTCAAAAATTACCATCTTTTTTTCTTGGTAATTAAAACTTATAAACAAAACTAATAGACTCAAATTTTTATTTTCTTCTTGTATAGTGTCATAAGTCATAACACTGTCAATAATAAATTATCATTTTAGTATCAACCCAAACTATATTAGCTATTTATTTTTGGCTATCCAATCGTACACAATATAATGATGGATTATGAATCAATGATTGCTAAAAATACCGTAATAATTTACTTGCTTCAACATTTATCAAGTCTTTTCCGTCTAATTCAAAGATGGTTATTCTAATCATTTTCAATTTAGCCAAGATTAGCATTTTCAGTAGCTTCTCTACTTATTAACTAGTGTCTTGCCTTAGCCTTAATTCATGTGCTAAATCAACAACAGAAGCTCAGGCTTCAAACATTCTTCATTGTGATTGCATCATGAAAGCATTTTTTGGAAAATATGGTTATGCTCAAATACAAAATAGTATGCCTTTTAATTTTTGTTCTCTCAAACTAATGAAACACTAAAACATACATGATAATTAATCACCTTTTTCAATCAAGTATGATAGTTTAGATGATCTCAGTTGTCTGCTTTTTGAGTACATTATTTAGTACCCAAAAATTTTCGAGATGCTAATTCTTTGTCTATCTTACGTTTGGTTAAATAATGTTTTCAAACCACCGCATACCCTTGGTGTAATGGTTACTCCACAAATATAAGTGTTTGTGGGGTGTGGAGAAAATGGTCAGGATTCAAATATTCAGGAGGGAGCTTCAAACACATATACATTTAGATTATACTAGAGTAAAATTTATATCTTATATCAAAAAATAATAATTTCAAACATTGTTTAAACAACAGTTTTTGTTGTTTAAACAATACAACACATAATTCCATAACACTTTTTCACCCACACGTAATTCCACAATACTTTTTCACCCATATGTATTTCCACAAAACTCAAACAACGTTACTAAATGGCCCTAAATTCCATTCACTATCCATAACTTTCCCATTACTTCTACAACGTCCTTAATGTATTAAACTTCATACCCAACTGTGAGTTCCAGTTAACTCAACTGGTAAAGTTTCTTATTGCTGAATAAGAAATTTAAAGTTCAATCCCCCGCTTACACTATTCAGTGTCTTGGTCTAATGATAAAGAGCCATCATTTAAGGTCCATTTGGTTAAGAGTGAAACATGGAGGATGAAAAATAGAAAAGAGAAAAGTGGAGAAAAAACTAATTTTATGGGTGTTTTGATGGAAAATTGGTGGAGCCTATGTGTTTTATCTCCTAGCCCACCAAAATTGTATCTCTCCAATTTGGGGAAAGAAATAGTTGTAGTCAATGATTGACCTACCACATTTTCTTTTTACATGTTGGACTTGGATATATTGTTGCCTATTTCCTATATTCTTTTTTCTTTCTTTCTTTGTGCTTCCTTTCTTTCTTTCTTTTTTGTTGTTGTTGAGAAAATCGTGCTTTCTTGGATAGTGGACATATTGTTCGCCCTTTTTTTTTTTTTTTTCCTTAAACTATAAGTGATTATTTTTATTTCTTTTACTTTTTTTTAGGGCATGATTTTTCTTTTTTTTAATAAATTTGGGTGATTGCCTTTTTTTTTTTTTTTTTGCCACTTTTTTGTTTTAATTGGACATCATTTTTTAAACAATTAATAACATATAAGTAAATTTATACTAACTCACTTTTTTCACTCCCAACCAAACACAAAAGAGGGAAATTAAAATGTTTTCTTTCCTCCCACTTTTCCATCCCTTCCCTATTTTTTATTCTTCTCATGGTTTTAAAAACTGGACTGGAGGCAAAACCATTTTTGCCTACAATTTCCAATTTAACTCGGTTTTTGACCGATTTTGGCCAATTTTGGGGGTTTTCTAACCGAAGTAGTACTCGATTCCCAGTTGAACTGGTCTGTCCAGTCCAGTTTTTAAAACCATAATCCTCCCACTTTTCTATCTTCCCAACCAAATAGACCCTAATAGTGGATGCCATAGCTTGAAAATATCTCTAAAAAAAATTACATACCAAACTTTGGAACCCAAAGCCATCATTAAGAGTGGATTTCATAAGTTGAAAATATCCCTAAAAAAATATAAATAAAATAAAAACTACATACCAAACTTTGGGATCCAAAGTTTTGAAAGGATTATTTGTCATCCTATAAAAAGGGTCATTAAACCAAATACATAATGTTAAGTACAAAAAAAAAAAAAAAAAAAAAAAAAAAAAAAGGCAGATTTTATTATTTTTCATTAATAATGGATAGCTTTCCTTCGAGCTTAAAAATTCTATTAATATTAACATTGGGAAAAAAATGCACAAGATTTAGAACCCAATTCTATTAAGCCTAAACTGGATTCAATTGTTCAAATTAAAATTTAGACAGACAAATAAATCTTCCAAAAAATTAATGCATTTGGCTCCTAATAGGTACAAATATATGACAAATCTCCCACATTATTTTTAAGATTGTACACATTTGAACACAATAATGATTGTCACAAAAGGATATGTCGGGACGTGGAATCCCAAACTTAAGGAAACAACATTGCCGACCTTATAGGGCCCCTAACCCTCGGTCTAGGCATGACTAAACCATTTGAACCAATCAAGATAAATGTACATGGACATAAAGGCATCCTACCAAAGTACGAACTACATTCGAGGATGCCCAAAAGCCTAAGACATCCCACTGAGTTACGTGTTCTATCTGAGGATGCCCAATGACCTAAGACACATCACCGCGGTACGTGTGCTATTTGAGGATAACCGAAATACCTAAGACATACCACCGAGGTACACATAATGTCTGAGGATGCCCTCCTAATCTTCCTATTGAATCCATAGCTATCCACCTAACGTAATTGCATTCAATGCAACAGATAACTTATCAGAATAAAACAAATAAACCCCAAAAGTCTTCATTCATTATAACCTCAACAAAAGAAGAGCCTGATGGGATAGAAAGGCTGCCCAACCACGTTAGGACAGCATCTACTATGACATAAGGTGATGAAGAAAATAAGAAGAGCCATGCACAGGATAAGAATAAGGAAAAAGGAGAAGAAAAGATATAAAAATGAAAGTAGACAAACAACGAGGGTGTTTGAAACATGAGGAGTGAAAATTATAACTGAAAGAAGGAAGAGAAATAAGAAACTTTTCCCTTTATGAACTTGTATGAGAGTGAGATAAATTCTTGGTCCTTATTCAAACTTCCCATTGTGGATTGTTGCAAACCCACAATCTAAATTAATTGTGTATTTAAGAAAGTTATTAATCACAGATTATTTCCTCTCTTCCGCAGGATATAAAGTCATAAATCATGACAAATCTCCCACATTATTTTTAAGATAGTACACATTTGACCACAATAAAGATGTATAAAAAGATATAAAGCCATGGAATATTCAACCATTAAGACAATAATACTAAGAACAAGATGATGTATTTAGGGTCTGTTTGAGATCTGTTTATTTTGCTAAAACTGAAATTTTTTTGTTGAAAGTATTGTAAATAAAGATAAAATTTAGTTGAAATAGTACTAAAAAGTACAGTGGAACCTATAAATAGTAGCAAAAATAAGTTGAATAGTAAAATAAGCTGACTTTTTAATCTAATGCCAAACATACACTTAATATTGGAAGAATAACATATGAAGTACCGTCCATGGGTTTTAAGAACAATAAAAGAAAGTGGGAAATAATAATCTTTTCGTTAGGACACTCTAATTTAAACATAAATATAAACCTAAATATATTAAAAACAATAATTCTGAAACAAATATAACTAATATACATAAACATGAAAAACAAATAACAATAATAATAATGATATTTGAAACATTGTTTCTTCTTTCTTTGTTCCGCACCATTTTACTTTTTATTTTATTTTTTTATAATTCCATAGTTATAATGGGTAAGGAGAGAATTAAACCTTAGATGTCTCTATTAAACATCAAGAGGTGTCAATTGAACTATGCCAATTAAAATGTAAGGCACTTAGCTCACATTATTTTACTAAACTCACATAAATCTTACCTTGTTTTTCCTTAATTTATATCCAAAATCAGGATAATGAACTATTTTATTTAAAATATTACAAAAATATTTTACATAGCATCAAACATAAGTATAAAGATTCTGAAATTATGATACAAATTAATATGCACAAGAAATTAATGTCAAGTATTTTATAAATTTATGAAAGCATCTTAATCATACACCTTAAATGACACTAAAAAAAATTCTTATTTGAATTTTGATAACTATTTTGTCACAAGATTCTTGATAATTATCATAGTATAAGGTTCGCTATATATTTAATTATAACAAAGCTTCGGTTACATTCTTCATACGTGTATTGAGGACTTTCCATTAACATACGGATGTAAAGGTTAACAAATTAAATATTTTTACTATGAATAAAGTAACATTATTTTGAAAGGTGTATAAATCACATTGTTTTGTAGTTCATAGAATATTATTATACACATTAAAAACAAACTTGTAAATTATTTAACTATCTAATAAATAGTAAATTTCAAGTCAACGACAAATTAAATATGAATTAATTATTGACCCACATTTTTTCCAAACTAATGTTTGGTGCAAAATTATGGATTTTATGTGAAAATTGTCAATGACCTTTGAACATATCAAATGGTAAACTCTTAATCCTTTTCAATCCTTACAAAATTATTAATGATAACATATACATCATTAGTCGCTTGGCACGTTCCAAATGGTAAATTTTCAACCCTTTCTTCAAATAATATATAAAAAAGCATAAACATAAACATAATAAAAAAAATAATAACAAGACATAATCATCACTAATGAAAGGTAAACATAAAAACAATAACACCAATAATGTAACATTGTTTCTTATTTCTTATTTCCCACCATTTTACTAAATTTACATAATCAACCTCTTTTTTGTTTTTATTTTTATTTTTTTTTAAATTGGATATCCAAAATTGGGATTATAAACTAGTTTTTTTTTTTGCTTGGTGTGAAGACACCTTATCTTGTAACAACCTGTATTAAAGTCCTTGATTCCTATGACATAGAGTTATTTTATTTACTAAAATTACTTTACCTCAATGTCAAGCGCAACAGTGTATTTACAAAGACTCAAGCCCACTCCCTAATTTCTGAAACAAAGTGAAGAGGCCACTTAGGGACAAGAACCCTAATATCACTCCATCTCCCACTTACCCCCCCCCCCCTCCAAATGTGCCTATGAATTCAACTTAGCTAGAAATTCCATACATCCATCCACATACATACATGCTTATTGTTTCCCTTGTTTTGAGTTCATTCTTCCTAAGATAATAATTAAGAAAGGCCTTGTGAGGGGGAGATTCTTTACATTCCATCGTTAGGGAAAAAAAATAGTCTCTCTCTCACAGAAGGCACACCATTTATATTCCATATTATCTTTCTTGAAATCATTAACCATTTCATCTTGAGTCATGCTAGATCATCCATACACCATCTCTAGTTTGCATATCAAACTACAGTAGCAATCAAACGAGGGGCTTATCAATCGATCACACAACTGCTAAGAAAAGAGGGAATGAACTTGTCATAATATTTGTCCTCTTCCTTATATGATTTTATAAACTCCTTTTGTTTGTTTATTTTCTTGTATGTTACAAGTTGTCTCTTTTATGTTTTGTTGTTTATTTCAAAATAAGTATGCACACAACACACAAAGTCAATCTAAGTATATAAGTTAGTTTATTAGCAGATTGGGCTTAGGCCCATTTATTGTTGTACTTGTCCAACACTTATATTATTTGTACTACACACATATTGTGCCTATATAAAGGCTTGCTCTTGCACTATTTATACATTGAATATTTAGAAGTGACCCAAACTTAGAGGGCTAAATAGTATTTAGCCCTATCCGAAAAATATAAAACAAAAAAAAAAAAAGTATTTAGCCTATAATAAATAATAAATGTAGTGTCCACTTTGATTGGGACAAGTAAATGTTGTCTCCATATGTCATACGGACAATTCTTGTATCATTTTACTTTATTCACTTAAGATTATTGTACATCATGCTTTTGTGTCAAAAGTCTTGTACTTTAATTGGTTGATACCTTCTAATGTATTAATAACGTTTATGGTTCAAATCTCCCCTCCTTCATTGTAACTAATATCAAATTATTAAAAAAAAAAAAAATCTTGTTTTTGATATGTGACTCACCATAGTGTATTAAAATTTTCAAAATAGTTTGCTCTAGCTAAAATTCTATTATTAAACTTTCATAAAGTTTAAAATACTACTCTAATTAAAATTTTGTTGTCAAAACGTTCCAAAAGAATTTTTATTATTTATTTTAAATTATTTTAATAGTCTAACATGACTTTTTATTTGGCCATGTTATATCATGACTCAAAGTAAGTGTTACATGTCATACAATACTCAATATGTTTAAGATTTAACTTTAATTAAAAATTGATTCTCAAAAAGAAAATGCTTTAATTAAAAATTTTGTTACCACAATATTTAATATAAAATAAAATGAAATAAGTTCTATTGTTTGTTTTAAATTATTTAAATAATTATTAGCTTCAACAAAAACTTAGTATTTTTGTCACATATCATAAGATAAATTTTATTTTCTGAATCTATTTTATTGGCCAATTTCAATGATAATAGTTTATGTTTTAATTACATATAATTTAAGGACTAAATAAAAGTTTGAACCGTTGAAGCCAATTGAAGCCTAATTATATAGGTTCTTTCATTCTGCTTTTCAATTCAGTATAGGAATAGTCTTCATTCTCAAAAAAAAAAAAAAAAAAAAAAAAAAAAAAAAAAAAAAAATCAGTATAGGAATAAATTATAACTACAGTGAGGAAAAATGTAATAGCAATATAAGCGTACAAAGCCTAATTCTCAATTTTTGGCCTAAAATCTTGAGCAAAAATCACCCACGGAAATGCTTGAAAGGCTAGGCCTTGGACACGAACAGCGGTTAGTCATGGTTTCTATGGAAATTTATACGAGGGTGAACCTGGTGTGTCTAGCAAAACCTTCTTCTGGTGCGGCCTGAGTGGTTCCGATCCTCAGACCTCATCCGAGGAGCTTAGTGTTCTTCTCATTCTCCTTTTTTGGGACTTCTTGGTTTGGGAGACCAGTCCCCCCTCTCAATTGGTTCTCTTTCCCTTTTATACTGGCATTTACCCTCCTTCCAATGTCCACGTGTAAGTTCCACTTTCTGGGGTGGAGACTTGTCCTATCAGCCCATACCTAGAGTGGTTGGGGGTGGTTGTAAAAGCTGAATAGCATGGTGAAAAGCATGGACCTGTCAGACGCAGAGTTCTTTATTACAGTATTGGCAGCTTTTTCACTTGTCTTGCCCCTGCACTGAGCTCGTCCTTTCCTTTAGGCATTCTGTGGGGGTGCCGAGCATAAGATCGTCCTCGGCCATATCCTTAGGCCTAATGTCCTTCATTTGTGCGATAATAAATGTTGTATTTCACATTACTATACATGAATACAATTCTCTATCTCACTTTTAGTATTTCACTTTATTAATCCTTATTCAATGTAATGTCATGTGTCTATTTTTTTATTAAAAAAACTTTAATTATTTTATTAAAAAAAGAAAAAAATAACAAATTATAATTGATGGAATATAGAATAAAACATTCGAAATATGATTGATGAGCATTATTCCCCACACGCTCGTGTTTACACTCACTTGCACACTTGAATACACACAAACTACACAAACAGAACACACACAAATAGTAAAAAAGAAAGAAGAGTTCTTAAACAGCCTGGCCAAGACAAAATAAGAGAGTTTTAACTTCTTCTTCTCTTTTTATTTTATTTTTTTTTTCATATTTTTTTATTTTTTTAATAAAAGATATTAAAAATTATATATAATTATTGTTCAGTCTGGGACCAAAAATTGAATTTTTAAAAATTAGGACCGGTCTCAACCGGATACCTTAGAAAGTTAGAAATCTTTTTTTTTTTTTTTTTTTTTTTTTAAATTAGTAGTGGAGAATAAATGGATTTTTTTTCCTTTTTGGATTTTGGTCTTCTTAAGAAGGGCAAAATATATATTTTTGAATTTTAATAGTTGTAAATTTGATTCCTATTATTTTTAATTTACAGCTAATTTGGTCGCTATTGTCAAATCACAAATTTTCTCACATTTTCTTACTCTTTCTTACTAAATAAACAAAAAAAAAAAAAATACAAATCAAATTTACCAATTTCTAACTCTAGTAAACACAGATTAACTTAGCAATTAAAAGAAACCCAAATTTGAACCTAAAATGACTGTAAATTAAAAATAATATGAACCAAATTAATTATAATTTGAAAATAACGGTTGGGTCAAATTGATTACTACCAAAATGCATAGATCAAATTAACACTAATCCCAAATTTAGGGACCAAAATAATTTTTTTTTTTTTTTTTTTTTTTTTTGCTACCGAAAAATGGGGGTTAGGTAAGCTACACCAGCTCCCAGACAGGGCGCTCAAGTTTAGACCCGTAGGCCAACCATTAAGGATGTCACCAACGAGGGACTGTTAGTAGTGGAATTCGAATTTAGGTGAGTTAGACGAAGTGTCCGAGCCTTATCAACTAAACCATCCTCGTTGGCACCAAAATAATATTTTTTCTTATAAAGATTTGGAAAAGAAGAAACATTCGGCAGAATTACCCCAAACATACGGCCAATATTGCGCAAGGCTCTTGAGGATTTGGGCCCTTTATTTTCTTTATATGGTCTAAAGTTGGATTGTTGTCTTGTCGCTATAAAAAAAGGGCTTCATGCCTAGTACTCTTGTGATTACTGCTTTATGGTGCTACGGCCCATTACAACTTAAATGAATAGTTTTCATTTCTATTCGGTTTAATGATTTAATCAGATAAACAGAGAAACTAGGATAACAATCTTATATTATAATTCAACTAAAACACATATGAATGATACTTTTAGTCGGAAGATTTAGTAATGAAAATATAAGAATTAATTTTCTAAAGGCAATTTTATGAATTTAATTGATTTTGCACGAGACAAAATTAGTCAATTAATTTGTATTATGTGTTTAATGTGCATGAAGTCTACGTTAAATAAAAAAATGATATACAATAAAATATTTTTGCATTTTTATTGTTTCTGTAACTGAGACTGATTTGTGAGGAAGACATGGGTTTCACTTAACTCAATTAGTAAAGTCTCTGATGGTTGAATAAGAGATTTGATGTTCAATTTCCGCCTACACCAAAAACTGATTGATGTCTTGGTCTGATGATAAAGAGTTATTATCATGAACAGAAGTTACATGTTGAAATTATCAAAAAAATATTTGTGAGGAAGAGAATGAAGAGGCAGAGAAGGAGGGAGAGGAAGAGATTTGTGAGGATGAAAATGAAGAAGAGATCTGAACGTGTAGGTATAGCTAAGTAGGATTGGAAAAGTAAAAATAATTTAAATGAGTGGATGAGAACAGTTCAAGATAAGACTAAAAAAAAAAAAAAAAAAATTACAAAGAAATAAAGCTGAGATAATTTCAAATAAATAAATAAATAAATAACTGTGGAGAAAGGAAAAAAAGGATTGGACGTGCACTAAAATTTTTTAGCTTTTGGCAATACTTAAAGCTATTTTATTTATTTTACCACCTTATGTTATAAAACATCCAACATCAATAGTTTTATTTTAGTATTTAATCACTTAAAATAATATAAAATAAATATCTACTACAATAAACAATAGCCACAACTACAACCACATGTAAAATATATTACATTGCTTTAACATTTGAGCTACAATGCACAACTATAGATAGTTGTGCATGGTAGCTAATGAGTTAAATTTTTTACTTATTTCACCACCAATATAGCATACTTTTTGTATATTGTGATGTTAAAAATAGCATTTAAGTAATTTCACACTACCAATATGGGTAATATTAGGAATTTAAAACTTCTTTCTACCATGTAATTTCTCACCCTCATGTCACTTTCTCTTCAACGGTGCTTATTGATTGATTTTTTTTTTTAAATTATAAAATAGGCTTAGTTATAACTTATAATACTTATTTTCTGGACCCTACTTTCAACTTTAGATAAAGAGCTGCAAACTTAATTACTGCTTCCAAGTTTGTTAACAATTTCTTTAATCTTTTAAAAAAATATTGTTCATATTGCCTATGATTTTTAGGTATTGGAAATAATTATTAATTAATGTCATCTTTAGCATAAATTTTAGGTATAACAAATTATTATTGGTGTTGGACTTTTTTTGTGTGTGACTTATTTAGAGTTTACCACGTAGGTTTGAAACTCTCACATTTTTCCATATCATTACTGTTTAAAAAAAAAAAAAACTATTTTTCACTATTTATCCACCTAATACTTCTTCTAAAAAGTAAAACTAGAACATGATAATCTATATATCTATTTATACTATAAAATCTAAGTTTTTGACTTTTTTTTGAACTTCTTTAGAGCTTATCACGTAGAATTTGAAACTCTCACATTTTTTTTACGTCAGCACTATTTAAAACAAAAAACAAAATAAAAAGGTTGTGTTAATGTGCACCGTTAACAGAGTTTATTGCGCTAACAATAGTTTTTTGACTTTCTTTTTACAGTTTTTTGTCTTTTTTTTTTTTTTTTTCTGCTTTATGTCAATATTTTTCAACTTTATAAACTGTTGGACCAACTTTATAAAGATAAGTATCTCAAAAAAAAAAAACTTTATAAAGATAAAATAAATATTAAAATAAACTCTAGGACTAGTTTTATGTCTTTATTTATTTATTTATTTATTTATTAAATAAAACCCACGTTAATCTAAGTGCTCGTTAACATTTGCCAAAAAAAAAAAAAAAAAAGAAAAGAAAAGAAGGTCTTTTTTCACTATTTATCCACCTGACACTTCTTCTATTAACTAAAACTAGAACCGGATAATAAAAAATACTCTCCTCCCTCAAAAACTCATCTCTAAAAAACGTGAGTCCCCAAAAACCATCTCCCCTAAACACTCTTGAAAAAACACTCATTAGCGTAAAAGAAAAACCCAAACTGAAAAACCCTATTGAACCCATAGCTAACGCATCAATTGCTTTTCTTCTCTCTCCATCCAGTCTCTGTCTCCAAAGCTTCCACCTTTGCCGGTCTTCTTTGTTTACAAGTGGGTCTGTTCTTTGAGGTAGTTCTGCTTTTCTCTATGAATTTATGTTTAAAAAATAGTGAGAAAAATTGAAAACTGAGATGTCAAAGTTTCATCAAGTAGAGTCCAGGTAGATGGTATTTGGGAAAACCCAGATATAAATTGTTGTCAATATAATCAATAAATCTATTGTTGTTATTTGCTGGGCTTATTGAGTTGTTGCTTCTGTTTTTGTCTCTTAATGTAATATATATATTTTGTGGTCTTTGGTGAACTGCATTGTATTAGTGATGTGAAAATTAGTTATAATTAATACCCATTTTGGTGCCAAAGCATATGAGAAAGTGATTATTGGTATATGGGTTGGATGTATTTACAGTTTGTAATGGCATTATTCATTAGAAATCAAAAGGCATATATTTTACAACTTCATTCAAAGCTTTTTTTTTTTTTTTTTTTTTGGGTGCAGTTGACCTTATACACTTTAGAATTGTGGTCTTTGATTTAAAAACAAATAGATTTTCCCCGGAGGATCTTCTCACTTCGAACCAGATTGAATTGCGTATTTTTAGGTTTGAACTTGAAGTTACGAAATTAGTCAAGGTTAATGGATAAATTTTGAAGACGAGATAAAAATCGTATTATAGGATATCCGAAATTTTTATTTGATAGGCTTGCATTAGATTGGAAGTTTTAGGACATTGCTTTGAGATTGTGATATTCTTTATATTTTAAAATGCTTCATGTTTTCTATACCTTTTTATTTTCCTTTCCTAATTATCAGGTGCCAGTATAAACCTTAGGCTAGAGAGAGAGATAAAAAAAAAAAAAAAAAAAAGAAGAATAGGAGGCTGTGGGTTATTAGCAACAAATAACACTGAAGTTATGCTTGAATTTGTATGCAGGGACTTTCACTCTGTTTAACTGGTGCACGTTCAATTGAGCTATCAATCATAATGGCCATGCTCTTTTGTTTTTATTTATTTATTTTTTAATGTACCTATATGAATTAATTAAATTGTTCTACCCTTTTTGTAAGTAATTAGCCATTTGTACTAAATTTGGAATGATGTCCAGGGCTTATCAAGGCTATTGGAGCATTTAAAGCCAATTGCAGTGGCTGATGCAGATGTGATTTTCAGTGTGGAAAGTAAAATACTGGTGAGTTTCATTTCTTTTATAATGTATAAATTGTGTTTAACATTCATGAGCTTATAACGTGGTGAATAGTGCTTATGAACTGTTAGTTAAGGTGCCTTGCAAATAGCTTGACTAGGCTATTATGATAAGTGGGACCAAATTGATCATAACAGAACAATCACCCTTCAAAAATATATGATGAATGGCTGTTGGTGTAAATTATGATAAATTTGCTTGAATGGAACTCCAAAAATTGCTTTTTAGATGTTATTTAAAGTAGAATTAAAAGTTCATATGCTTGATGCAAAGTGTTTTGCTCTGTCATCTGTTGCTTGAAGTTTACTGCCTAATATGTGTAATTATTATTGGGAGCAAAACATGATCTCCCTTCCTTAATTTTCCCAGGCACATACCTCATTTTTAAATGAATCAGAGTAACAAAGTCGTGTTTTTTTTTCCCTTCTCAATGCTTCTTCCCATGGAACTTTGTAGCCAATATTAAAACCTCACAAAGAGTCTTTTTTTTTGAAGTCCAAGTTCATTCATTATTTTTTATGTTTGCAGGTATTAGGTGAAGCATATCAAATTTAAAGTGATCCACTACATCTTCTCAAAAAAGAAGAAGTGATCCACTGCAAAGAGATGCTTATTATTATACATAATTTTTCTAAAACTATCCCATGCATTTAGTGACTAGTAACAATTAACCATCAAAACTAGAAAACTGAAAACCCCATTTCCCTCTTTCACTCTCTCTCTCTCTCTCTCTCAAACCTTAAAAAGATGGCTTCCATCCCTTTCCTCCACATCTTACCCACCACCACCACCTTCAACCTGAAACCCCCCTCACTCCTTTCTCTTCGTATCATCAAACCCACATACACCCCACCACACCCACGAAAACTCACTATAGCTCGCATGTCCTACAACCCAACACCAGCCACAGATCGCTTGATCTCCACCATAGCCTACACTCTCCCTTTCTTCAACTCCCTCCAATACGACCACTTCCTCTTCCACCAATACCCACCTCTTGCCTCTCTCTTCAACTCTCTCCTCCCTCTCCTTTCTCTCTACAGGTCCATCCCTTACTCTTCCTTTGTTGCCTTCTTTGCTCGGCTCTGACTTCAAATCTAAGACAAAAAGATGACAATAGAAGAAAGCAACTTAAGCTAAGAAATGTTAAGGGACAGAGTAAGTTGTAAGGATTGATTCTCCAACATTTGTTCCCAGAGGATCGATTCATCATAGAAAAGGCAATGCTCATTGGGAGACCATAATTCTTTGTCAAGCTCGCCTGTTGTTCCAACTTACATGAATGCAACTGAAAGCTATTCACCATATAAGAATAAACTGTTTCTCATATCCTCTATTACTACTGAAGTGCCAAGAGGTGGTTGGATTGGCAAGACTAGTGGTTTCTATCAAAGGTCTCCAAGCTCAAAAGGCCTTCTGGGTCCTATAAAATCCAGTCAGAGGGTAAAGGATCTTAGCTTTGACTTAAGAGTGCTCATTGCAGATTTTGGATAGACTTGGCTTCAGATGATTTCAGAAGTTTGGTGCTAGAAGAGAACTTGGTCAGTGTGTCAGGTTGGAGTGGAGAACGTAGCTTGTAATTTAATCTAAATGGGGGCTAAATGTAATTAATGTAGATATATTCAATCCACAGTAAGGAGAATGCATCAAAGAGACCTGCATTGATGGTTCCTTTTGCATGTTTCAGTGTGTGCCAGAAGCCAGAAGCTGAAGTCTATGCTATAGTTTGGTATGTATGTTGATACATGGAGCACCATGCACCGCTCAATATATACCATAGTATAATCTAACCCCATACTCACAAACAAAAACTAAGACAAACCATTTTTGACCACTACATTGAAGAATGAAGAAATACTCATCTGATAACAAGTAGCATTAGGCAAGCTACTCGAATTACTGGAAAAGGAGCATCCACATCCATGTGCATATGAAGCACATTTTCAAGCATAGGATAGTGCATTACAATATCAAATGTTATAAATTGTGCTGGATATGGGGCCTAGGCCAGCCAAATCAGGAAGTCATTTTGAGCCCAACCAAGCTGAAGGGAGCTTACTCTTCCAAGCTATTATAAGGGATTAAGAAAATTGTATCATTAAACAACATGGCAAGTTCACTTCAAGAAAAATTTACTACTACAGTAACTTGATTAATTGAGATACACATCCTAATAGTTTCGAAAGTACCTGCATTTTCACTAACACAAAGATCATACCACATACCGACATACGGTCATTGCCCCTAAGATACTTAACATTAAGTCTAGTACATAAAACCCGATCTTTAACTTGAGATTAATGCACAAAACATTATGGACAAAATAATATCAAAAAGAGAGAATCGAATTAAGGTTTAAGTTAGTCTAACCTCTCAAATGAAAGCTAAATTTCCAATAAGATCCACCCACTTTGATCTGGAATCCAATTTCAGCATCAAGATGTCAATAAATTGAGATATGGCAGCTCATGTACATAACAGAAAACAATCATAGTAGTCGGAACAGAAGCTTTTGTAAGTAACAAGTGAAAACTCAGTACATTAAAATTGCTCTAGCATTTCAAATCTGCCGTCTTCAGCAATGCTTAAGCATAATAAAAGCAATGTAAAAGCTTACGTATGTATTTATACTATGCTCATAATCCCTACATGTTAGGCCTTAGGATTCTTCATCTCAAACTGAGTAAATAAGAAGCAGCTTAACAGTAGTACACATATGTCTATCCAATTCTCATCATCTTTTCTGAAAACTATATATATCTTAAGTTCATAGAATAGGTTTATTTTGGTACTCCCTAAATTGACAATTATTGATACTTATCTTTTTTTCTTTTTTTTTCACAACATTTTCATAATACTTTCCTAGCAAATTCTTAACAGTCGGTTATTATTGATTGTTATGGGTGGGTAAAAATGTAATTTAAGCAGTGAATTAAATTAGAACGAAAAACAACTTACCACTATAATCTGTTGTGAAAATATTGTAAAGTAATGGCTATTTTCAAACATTTTTTTGCTATAATGCAAGTTGTGGATACAAAAATTTTACAATAAAATATATGTAATTGTTTTTTTTAATAAAAAATTATGTCACAAGTTATTAATAGAAGATAAGGGTACAATATTTTCACAAAAATTTCACTATAAAATCTATATAACTATTTAAAAAAAAATTATGTGACAAATTATTAACGATAGATTAAAAAAAAAAAAATGTCAGTAGTAATTCTAAATAGAAGATAATAATAATTTGCTAAATAAACTGCTTTTTAAAATTATTATGAAATTAGGGTGACAAATGCATAATAAAATATCATGATATTTTCATATGAGTCTTTGTTTTTATATGTGGTCAGGCCAGTTTAATATTTTATTGATAAATTTAATTTCCTTTTGACGTTCACACCACAGCTATTGTGATATATTTTATTTTTAATTTGTTGTGGACTATTAATTATAATTGTAATTAAAAAAAAAAAATCCCACCAAACCCTGCTGCCTCTTTTTTTGTCACCTTTTCATTCCAATTTTTTTTTTCTTGTCTTTTTTTCTCATCCTCCCGTTTCTCTGTGGAAAATTCTTTCACTGCAAGACCTAAGAAAATACTTTGCAGATTTCTTCTACTTTCACAGAACAAAGTAAAGTTCTTTCAGTCTTCACTCCGAACTCAATTTTCTGATCAGAAGTTTCACTCTAGATACTTTATTTCCTTGTTTCCCACGAGCGAATCATGTCTGTAATTGGAGAGGCTGCTTTATCCGCTTTCTTTGGGAAGCTGTTTGACAACTTAACTTCCTATGATCTGCTGAAGTTCTTTCAGGAAGAGAAAGTCGATGCTGACCTCAAGAGGTGGAGGACAACTTTGATGAAGATCCATGCAGTTCTGGATGACGCAGAAGAGAAGCAGATGACAAACAGGCTCGTGAAGATCTGGTTGGATGAGCTGGAAGACTTGGCCTATGATGTGGACGACATCTTGGACGAGTTTGCTACTGAAGCTTTGGGACGCAAGTTGAACCCTGAACCCAGCACAAGTAAGGTACGGAAGATCGTTGATGCTTGTATTGGTTCAAATCGAAGTTTTGCTACCACAATGCGGTCCAAGATTGAAGAGATTGATACAAGACTGCAAAATATAGTGACTGATAAGAAAGATCTAGAGTTGAGAGAAAATGCAGGCCTGGGAAGAACTGGAGCAACAAGACCAAGGGTGCCCACCACTTCTCTAGTGAATGAAGGTCATACTCATGGCAGAGAAGAAGATAAAAAGGCTATTGTCAAGTTGTTGTTAAGCGGTGAATCGAGTAATGCTCAGCTCTCAGTTATTCCCATACTAGGTATGGGGGGAATGGGTAAAACAACTCTTGCCCAACTAGTCTATAATGACATTGAGGTGAGCGATTATTTTGAGGAGAAAGCATGGGGCTGTGTTGCTGAAGATTTTGACATTGTAAGGTTGACAAGAGAAATTCTACAATCTTTCACTTCTGAATCCTGCAACGATAATAATTTGGAGTTACTACAAGTCAAATTGAAGGGGAAATTATCAGGCAAAAAGTTCTTACTCGTTTTGGATGATGTATGGAATGAAAACTATAATGATTGGACTAGACTGCGTTGTCCATTTGAATTTGGGCTCCAGGGAGTAAGATTATCATCACAACTCGGAATGATCGTGTTTCATCAATAATGGGCACTACTCAAGCTTACAAGTTGAACAAGTTGTCAGATGATGCTTGCTTGGTTGTATTTATCCAAAACACATTGGGGACAGCAGATTTTAGTGCATATCCAGACTTCAAGAATTTGGTCCTAAAATTTTGGAAAGGTGTCAGGGATTGCCTTTGGCAGCAAAAGCTCTTGGAGGCCTATTACGTACTACATTGTGATGAGTGGAAAAATGTGCTCAATAACAAGATATGGGATATGTCAGAAGAAAATAGTGATGTTCTACCAACCCTTAGATTGAGCTATCTATATCTCCCTTCACATTTAAAGAGATGTTTTGCCTATTGTTCACTATTCCCAAAAGATTATGAATTTGAGGAACAAGAACTAGTCTTGTTATGGATGGCGGAAGGTTTGGTTCAAGAATCAGAAAAGCATAACCAATGGAAGATCTTGGTTTGAGTATTTTCGTGATTTATATAAGCGATCACTTTTTCAACAATCAAGTAGGAATAAATCACTCTTTGTCATGCACGACTTAATCAATGATTTAGCTCAATGGGCAGCGGGACTTGTGCTATTGGTTGGAAGATAAATCAGGTGGTAATATGCCCAAGATTTCTACAAAGGTACGTCATTTCTCCTACGCTCATTGTGAATATGATGGCATCACAAAATTTAAAGGCTTGACAAAAGATATGCGTTTACGGACCTTCCTACCGCTACAAAGAAAGTACTCAAGCTACTTAACAAATTATGTTTTTAGTTGTCTATTGCCACAGTTTAGATGTTTAAGGGTATCTTTATCTATATCGAATTTTTGAGTTACCAAGTTCATCGGTGATTTGAAACATCTAAGATACCTCATCTTTCTAAAACTTGATTAGAAGTTTACCAGAATCAACAAGTTCTTTATACAATTTGCAAACACTGTTATTGAAAGGTTGTCGCTATCTCATAAAGTTACCGGAGAAAATTGGGAATCTAGTCAATCTTCGGCATCTTGATATTGAAGGGGCCTATTTAATCAAAGAGATGCCAATGGGAATAAAAGAGTTAAAAAACCTACAAACATTGTCTAATTTTGTTGTGGGGAAAGATACTACATCAAAGATAGGAGACTTGATGAACTTGGAGTCTCTTAAGGGAACACTTTGCATTTCACACTTGGAGAACGTGCTTGAAGTCGAGGATGCAAGAAGGGCCAACTTACTTGGTAAGAAGAATTTAAATGTATTAGTGATGAAATGGGAGTCCGAGCTTGATCAAAGAGCTAGTCTAGATATTCTTGACATGCTACAACCTTCAACAACGGTGAAAGAAATTTCAATTGATGGCTATGTTGGTGCAAAATTCCCAACTTGGTTTGGACATCCATCATTTTCTAATATGGTGCTCCTAAGGATTGAGAGGTGCAGAAAATGTACATCTTTACCTGCAATTGGACAATTACCATTGTTGAGAGACCTTGTCCTTGTAGGATTGTCTGCAGTGCAAATGTTGGTCTTGAGTTTTATGGGAAAGATTGCCCAAAACCTTTTCCATCCTTAGAGTCACTTTGCTTTGAGGATATGCAAGAATGGAAAGATTGGATTCCATGCAAAGTTGATATGAAGAATTCCCTGGTTGCGTGAGCTTTCTATTTCTAAATGTCCTAAATTGCAAGGAAAATTGCCTCACCATGTTCCATTATTGGAAAAATTTTCTATTAATGGATGTGAGCAATTGGACGTTTCAATTCCAAACTTCCCAAAGCTTCATGCATTAGAAATTAAGGGATGTAAAGGGGTGGTGAGCAGAAGTACAGATGAGTTATGCTTTCCAAAGTCAACTATTCTTTCTATTCCATATGTGAAAAGCTTGACGGAGGAGTTCATGCATGGGTTAGCTAAGGTAGAAAATCTAGAGATAGATAATTGTAAGGAGCTAACATCTTTGTGGCAGGATGAATTCAAATCCCTTATAACGCTGGATATAAAGATTGCTCAAGCCTTGTCAACATCAGCTTGACATCTACTTTAAGGACACTAAATATTGTGGTTGTAGTGGTTTGAAATCCTTGTCAATCTCTAATTGTACATGTTTGGAAAAGGCAAGCATTGGAGTTGTAATTCTTTGACGTTGATTTCAAGAGGTCAGTTGCCTCAAAATTTGAAAACGCTAAATATAAGAGTTGTGAGAATTTGCAGTTTTTGGTAGATGAGGGAGAGGCTTCTTCTAATTCTTTTCTCTTCTTGAGGACTTGGTATTGACAGGTGTCCATCTCTAAAATGCTTATCATCAAGTGGCGACCTACCTACCACGCTTAAACGCCTTCAGATTTGGTCATGCATAGAGCTACATCCTTATCATCAAAAAACGAGTTACCTACAGCTCTTAAATACCTTTTGTATGGAACTGTCCAAAGATGGAGTCAATAGCGAACAACTTACCCAACAATGCGTCTCTTGAATATCTTGAAATCGGAAGTTGTGCAAAGTTGAAATCCTTACCGGTGGGCCTACACAAACTCTGCCACCTCAATAAGATCGAGATACGGAACTGCCCTAGTTTTGTTTCCTTCCCAGATGGAGGGTTACTCCCCACCAGCTTGAGAGTGCTTTCGATCACGACTGTGAGAAACTGGAGGTCTGGCCCAACTGCATGCCGAACCTCAATTCTCTTGTACGTCAATGTCCAAGCGTCATATACTTTCCAGAAGAGGGTTACCCCACCAGTCTAACATCACTCTCATTTGGCGGGGAGAATATCTGTAAGCAAGTAACTGTGTGGGGATTGCACAGACTAACCTCTCTTACATCACTCTGGATTAATGGTGGAATTCCAGATTGGCAGTCGTTTCCAGATGAGCAAGATGGGAAGCTGACGATGATGCTTCCTTCCTCTCTTACCCAGCTAACGATTTGGAGCATTCCAAATATAGTAATTCTATCTTCTTTGGGCTTTCAAAATCTCTCTGCTCTTGAAATTGAGCATCGGATATTGCCCTAAACTCGCATCCCTCCCAGAGAAGGGCCTACCTCCCTCGCTTCTGCAACTTTATATTGACGAGTGTCCATTGCTGAAACAACACTGCAAGAAAGGCGGGCGAGAGTGGTCCAAGATAGCCAACGTCCCTTGCGTTGAGATTGATGGGAGGTCTGTCTATGCGGTGGAGGAGGAGCAGCAATAAAAAAATTGTAAAACAAAGAGCAATATTTACTCATAATAGTTACTCCTTCCTTCCAGTACAACAATATTTGGTTTCATAATATTTCTCATTACATTGTTGACATCAAAAGTAGAATACAACAAAATCCTCTATGTTTCTATATGAACAATACAATTTTAATAATTCAAACCCTAACCCAGGCTAATTCTTGCAGTGTTGCAGCAGAGACTAGCTTCGGAACCGCTAAACGTTATATTGGAATTTCAAAACACGGAGGTAAGTTAAATTTAATTATTTTCCTCTTTTAACAATTGAACTTCTGGCACTCTGAAATTTTAGAGTCAAATAGTTTGTAATTTATTTGAATTATGTGAACACTTTATGCTTGGGCAGGCAGCTATTCGATAAAATGCCTAAAAGAGATATTTTATAGTGTTTGAAATTTTATTACCTCATCAATATCTCATATACTTTGTGATTTGTTTAAATTATTGGCTTGGCTATCAGCTGTGATTTGATGATTGCTGTCGTGTTCCACAACACGATGATTAGTAAATGTGCACATATTGGCAGGAGGCCCGTTTAATACTTGCTTGTCCAGATTGTCACTTCAAACGTATATCATGCATTATGCAGATGGCAAGTATTTTATAACTATAGTCTGTTAATATCATTGTTTCCTCAAAATGTGTACCCACCAAATATTAGTTTGATATTGACTATTCCATAACTTATGTTGATCTTGACCACTTCATTAGGGGGGGGGGCAGCAATAATTGTGCAAATTAGAGAGGAAAAAAGTTTTGATATTTACTCCTTCTAGGTACAACATAAATTCGTTTCATAATATTGCTCATTACATATTTACACGTCCAAATCTGAATACAACTAAGCCTCTGTGTTTGTATTTAAAATACAATATGATTTCAATAATTCAAACCCCAACCCAAGCTCATTGTTGCGTTGTTGCTGCAGGGACTAGCTTCTGACTTGATAAACCTTCTATTGGAATTTCAAAACATGGAGGTATGTTAAATTTTGGTTACCATATGTTCAATTTATTTTGCCTCATCAATATCTCTTATAGTTAGTAATTTATTTGAATTTTGCAAACCCTATATGCTCGGGCACAAAGTAGTATGATAAAATGCCTAAAAGAGGTTTGGGTTGGCTATCAGCTGTGATTTGATGATTGCTGGCTACATATCTTGTTTTGCAACATGATGATCAGTGGATGTGCACAAAATGTAATTTCAAACAAATATTGTGCCTTGCATCAATTGATCAAAGCATTGTCACCTGTGCTGTAGATGGCAGGTATATATACAACTTAAATTGCATGCATTATTGATTCGTATTCTCTGCAATATTTTTTTTTAACTGGTTAAAAATCTATCCTAAAGTGCTCCCCCTGGAACTCATTTTACAGTACTAATTGGCTCCTATTTGGGTGGAGAGATGCTCTTTGGATACTGATCTTACTTATTCAATTATTGTTGTGATTGTAGCCACTCTTTGGGTATATGGAATGCAGTTTTATAGAGCCATGCTTGAAGGAAAGGATGTCGATGCTTCTCAAGCTCTTAATTACTGCAAGCATGTGGTCACGATCTGTCAAGAAGCAATAGCTGGGAATCATTCCCTAATGTAGCTTTAAACCTCCTGTCTACAATTGGGAACTATTTGTTGAATTTAAGATCAAATACGGAACCGAATTTCTGATCAAAGCATGCTGACTTGTCCTCTCCTTGACCAGAATTTAAGGCTTTGTCCCTGAGTCAGAGACTCTGACTTAGTATCCAGGTTGAAGAGAAAATGAATTTCTTGATGTGGTGAATCTTGTTTGATTTGCTGAATACCACTAATAGATGATATTGCAGATTGGTAAGAAATTATAAAATTTCATTCACATTCTACATAGATGTACTAATGTACATTTTCCAAAGCATTAATTTCTTGGCAATTTGAGAAACTAGACAATTGCTTCTCCAAAGTGGTTTTGAGGTTCTACCTTATTCTTATTAGCATCCATTTTTCAAATCTTACATGGAGTAAAAGTTTACAAGTCAATTGTCATTTAGTTCACTGACTAATCTGCTCCATTACTAATCAATAGTATTCTGTATTGGTATTGGTCTTTTAACTTCTTTTTCTGATCTGATGCATGTATGTACTGCCAGAAACCACCCTACAAGCAAAGTTGCAGAATCAATCAAAATGACAAAACGTTCTGAGACCAATGAAATTTATTGGTTCTCCAATGGCAAGAAGAAGAGCTGGTTCAACATATTGAAGAGGTTCTTTATAAGATAGACAAAATCAAAACAAGAAACGGTAAAGTAATTTGCTTATTTGTTCAGCTTTGATCTTTGATTCTGTTCCTCACTGCTAGAACAATTATCATGATAGGAGAAGGAAATGGATTTTTGGAGGGCTTAAGATTAAAAGGTTATCCTTGCTCACTGCACCATCATCATTAAATGAAAAAAATCTAGGTGAGGCTGAGAAAGAGCTAATCAAGCATGCTCTTGCTGTGGCCCATGCCACCACTGCTGCTGCTGAAGCAGCTGTTACAACTGCTCTAGTTGCTGCTGAGAGCTGTTACAACTGCTCTAGTTGCTGCTGAGATTGTCCAGTTCACCAGAACTCCTCAATATAACCATCAATGTGTAAATGACATGGAAGAGTTTTCAGTCATTAGAGTTCAAGGTGAAGCCCCTCAGTCCAACCATCAATGCGTGAGAGAAATCCATGAATTTGCTGCCACTTGAATTCAGTCTGCCTTTGGGGGTCTACCTTGTGAGTTTAAAGGTGGCCTCTCTATCTCATATCTCCTTCCTCAAATTTTATTTATTCTCTGCTAATTGACATGTGTTGGAAACTATATATATATATATGATATTGTTCTGCCTATAAGAAGGAAACATATTTCTGGAATTTGGTACTGACAGCAAATTTGTGTCAACTTTAACTCTAATAATAGCAGGAAAAAATAAACACAAATTAGACTTGTTTTTTTAAGTTCTCACAGATTGTATAATTTTGATAAAAATATGTCAGAGAATTTTGCAGGCAAGGAAACTTTGTGGGAGGCAGAGCAATAGATGCCAAACTTTAACAACCCTAAAGTTCTTGCAGTCCATTGTAATTATTCAGTCACAAGGCTGCACAAGAATATTTGGAATGGTGGAAGGCACTTGGAATTTGATGGAAGTGAAAAATCGCAAAATTGGAAAGACAAGATAACAAGGGTATGTAATGCAGCAAGAAGTGGCTTATTCTATTGTGAACAACACAACTCCCATAAAAAATCTGTTTTGATTTCTCTCTTTCAAGAACATTAGTCTTCTGCCTGTCTAATTAACTATTTTACTTAATAGACTTTAACTTATTTTAAGTTATGGGTGGCAAAATGTTCTGATTTTCAGATAGACACAAACAATCAAAGAAGGTGGGATGACAGTGTATTGTCAAAGGAAGAGGCAGATGGCATTGTTTGAGTAGGAACGAGGCCATACTTAAGAGAGAATGGATAAAGGAATAGTAGTTTACCCATTTGGTAAGGTCCTTTTGCTTTATGATCTTATGATTATATATTTCTCAAATTTTGGTTCAACTACTGATGTTTTCAAGTGAAAATATTTTCAGAATTCAGCAGATAAGATCAAAAAATAGTAAATGGAAGATGGAGGCACTGGTTGGACCAATGAGATACACAAATTACCTTAAGCAGAGAACTTGAAGATTTGGACTCGGCTTTGACTTCAAACCCAAGACAGAGATGATACTATGAAAGAAGGCAACTTAAGCTAATAAACGTTAAGTGACAGAGTAAGTTGGAAGGATTGGATTCTCCAATATTTGTTCCCATAGGATCAATTCGTCATGGGAGGCAATGCTCATTGGGAGATCATAATTCTTTCCAACTTACATGAATGCAACTGAATCTGCAAAGGCAAAAGCAAGATCAATGAGCTTGCCAAAAATAAGGCCCGAGAATATCGATACATGCTTTGAAAGATATTCACCATACATGAATAAACTAAAATCCTCTATTACTACTGAAGTACCAAGTGGTGGTAGGATTGGCAAGACTAGTGGTTTCTAGCAAAGATCTCCAAGCTCAAAATGTCTTCCAGGTCCAATAAAATCCAGTTGGAAGGAAAAGGATCTCAGCTTCAACTCAGATTGCTCGTTGCAGGTTTTGGATAGACGTGGCTTTGAATGTTTTCAGAAGTGGTGCAAGAAGCGAACTTGGTTAGTGTGTCAAGTTGTAGTGCAGAAAGTCTGTAATTTAATCTAGTTTGAATAGTTAAACAATGGGATGCCATTGCACCTCATCATCAAATGCATAGCTCACTGTAATGCATTGTAATTTAATCTAACTGAAATCCTACTCTACTTCCCCCTCCATCCGCTGCACCACAAAGCCCAACAACCACTCCAAAAAAACAACCCCACGCAAATGGCCAGTGCCACCACTCGTGACCCATCAACCCCGACGCACCCTTGGACCTAGCAACCCACAACCAACAACCCCACCACAAACCTAGCAACCATTTCTACTATTTCACTGATTCCAGAAAACCATGGTTACTATGCCACAAACCCAGCAATCCATGCATATTGCCAATGCCACCATCCTTGACCCATCAACCCCATGACTCTCGACCCAACAACCCATGACTCTCGACCCAACAACCTTCCACAAAACCCATCAACTACAGCCAAATCAATTTGCAAACCCACATCCACCACAACACCACCTCCACAATCCCCGCCTCAAATCCCCAACCCCTCAACCTTACATGATGCAGAGCCCTATATCCTCCATTGCTAGCCCAAAGTTTTTGTCAATGTAATTGGATGAGAGAGAGAGAGAGAGAGAGAGAGAGAGAGAGAGATGAATAAAATAAGAGGGGAAATGATTTGCATACTCTACGGTGGCATTCTATGTACCAGATGTGAGGAATGGTCTAAGCCTCTTAACCCCATACACAAACAAAAAGTAAGACAACCGTATTTGTCCACTACAATAAAGGAAGAAATACTCACATCCGTGAAGAGGTAAAGAGCATCCACATCCATGTGCATATGAAGCACATTTTTAAGCGTAGGATAGTGCATCAAAACACCATCACACTTATTGGGTTGTTACATACTTGGAAAGAAATTGAACCCAAAAAAAGTGAAAATCCCACAATAATGGATACTCTCTTTTGTCAGTTCCAGCACAATATCAAGTGTTATATTGTATTAGATATTGAGCCCCTAATCAGGTAGCCATTATGAGCCCAACCTAGTTGAAGGCAGCTTACTCTTCCAAGTTATTAGAGATTAGGAAAACCATATCATTAAACAACATGGCAAGTTCACTTCAAGAAGAATTTACTACAACAACTTGATTAACTGAGATACTCATCCTAATAGTCTCCGAAGTACCTGCATTTTCACTCACACAAAGATTATACCACATACAGCCACTGCCCCCAAATACATGACATTAAGTCTAGTACATTAAACCAGATCTTTAACTTGAGATTAATGCACAAAACATCATGGACAATATAGTATCAAAAAGAGAGAATCAAATTTAGGCTTAAGTTAGTCTAACATCTCAAATAAAAGTTAAACTTCCTATAAGATCCAACCACTCTGATCTGGAATCCAATTTCAACATCAAGATGGCAATAAAGTGAGATATGGCAGCTCATGTACACAACAGAAAACAATCAAACTAGTCCAAACAGAAGCTTTTGTAAGTAACAAGTGAAAACTCAGTAGTATCTACAAAAACAAACTCAATACTTAAAAAAAAAAGATAGCTCCAGCATTTCAAATCTGCTGTGTTCAGCAACGCTTAAGCATAATAAAAGCAATGTAAAAGCCTACATATGTGTCTATACTATGTTCATAATCCCAACATATCAAGATTCTTCATCTCAAACTGAGTAAATAAAAAGCAGTTTAACAGCAGTACACATGTCTATCCAATTCTTATCATCTTTTCTTAAAACCATATTTCTTACGTTCATAGAATAAGTCAGTTTTGGCACTCCCTAAATTGACAATTTTTGGACATCCATCCCTATCTTTCTCTTGTTGTGTACACTCTTTGCAATAGTAGGCATCAGAAATTCCCACTCCTCCACAAATAACACAGCGACCTTGAAAGGATCCGTAGTTGCATTCATCACAAACTCGAACAAGTGTGCAAGGGCGCACATAGGAATCACATATTACACACTTCCCATCACATTTCTCACAAAGTCGTCCAATAGCAATTCCTGGCTGCTTCCGGCACATAATCAAATCTGGATGATGCTTGGCCATGCTTTCCGCTACACAATCTTAGTTTCTGAACAAGAATGAGTAAAGAGAGTGTTAAAATCCATGCTTGGCATATTTAATCAAGATATTTCGTCAGAAAGACATAAAATCTCAACTACAAACAAAAAAAAAACCTATAAAGATTAAATTAGGGGTTAATTGTAGCTAGAAATTATGATGTCATTAGTAGATCTCAAACCTATATGATAAGTTGCAATGTCCACCCTATTCTATAATTTTTTAGTAATAAATGCCCTAATTTGAGATTAATTTGCAGTGTGCATTCTGCACCTACATTTTAAATTAGTGACAGGATGGATCAACAAATTACTGTGCACTAATCAGTTAATTTTGACAGACTACAGCACCCACCACCCAATATGCCCCATAATCCTATATCCAGCAAAACCTTTCCCTAAAACTTATAGGTGAAATTTAAAACCAAGCGACAAGTCAAAGCTCTTTTACTTTCTTTTTTTTTTTTCTTAATCAGTATGTCATAGAATCAAATACAATTAAGCAAGTTGCATGTTCCTTATCCTACTGCAGACGGGCATAAAACCAACAAATTCCAAAAGCAAACGGGAAAGAGAAGATGAATATGGTGATTCAAATTGGTGTTAAAAAAAAATGGTGTCAAGATAAACTTCAAATATTTCCTGATAAATAATTGTGCATGGGCAACAAGAGAAACAAACTATTGCAGTCAAACACATTTTCAAACATTAGTCCAGGATGGACAAATTCTACAATTATAAAAGATTGGCAGAAAATTTAAATTAAACACACAAGCATGTTCATGCATAACTCAACTTTTCAGCCAAATTCAAGAATGGCAGAAAATATCCTCTTCAGGTTATGCATCAATCATTCCTCTTCCAAAACTATGCAAGCTACCAAATCAAGTTAACTAGAAAAATCAGGTCAGAAATGAGATTTTTTTTTTTTTTTTTACTGGGGTCAGAAACTAGTTAGAAATGCAATAAGTTTCCTTTTTTTTTTTTTTTTTTTTTTTGGATAAGTAAACTTCAGGTAAAATATGTTTCCGTATACACATTACACATATTTACCAACCAGTCAAAGTTTTTCCAATCCTAATCAAAATTAAGGGTTATGTATCATCACACTACAGCAATAACTGCCTAAAACAATCACCATGGTCCATAAGCCAAGTCCTACAGTTATGAAACCCACATGTGATACAGAGGATTAGGTGATTCTTCTTGTTCACCCCAAGTCCATATGACATATAATGGGTACCACACTCAAAATATCAATTGTAAACCACTTGAATTTTGGGCCACTAATGAAAACCAGGATGTTATCAGGTCCTCAGGTTCCAAGCAATGTATAAAATCAAAAGACCCACTTCAAAACTAATTAAACAAGAGTAATAAGTCCATATCATTAAATTTGCTTCCCAATATTTAACATAAACAATCATACCACCCACCCTCGTCGGTGAAATGGTACCTCCCCATGCATGAATTGCTTGGGGGATCAAGGGGGGAAGAGGTTCAAGCTGCAAGGTTAGCAGCACATATTAATGTATATATTTCTAACAGCCTAAAAATTTAACCCAAACAATCATGTTTCTTAGTCATCAAACAGCCAAGTCACATCAACAGCATATCCTCATTCTGCATATGGAAGAAATCCATATCCCAAGTAAAAATGTTAAGATATTAACAATTATTGTCATAAAAATAAAACAGAAAGACACAACTTAAGAACGCATGAAAAGCAAGATGCAGCTTAGTGACACATGGGCCATCATCAAATTCTTTCTGACAGTTCATAAAACTATAGAACTCAATAAATTATTATTATTATTGTATCAGATTAAAAGAGCCCTAAAAACCTACCTTGTTCTACAAGCATTATTTGCACCACTAGTTTACGTATCAGGAATATATATATGCACCACAAGTTCACTGACACAAGCCCTTCATTTAGAATAAATTAAAAAATAAGAAAATATGAGAGTGACCTCAACAGGCAGGCCTCCTAATAATCACTTCGAGGTTAGTACTAATGAGAATTTTAGAATTTTATACAACAATAAAGAGGCCTATACCACATATACATCTTTATATAGGGCTCAAAACCAAATTCATAAGGAGACCGTAACACAAAAAGGAAATAAGGTTATGACTAATGAGACTCCTATAACATTTTCTCACTGCTAAACCAATCAAATAGGAAAAAGTACAAGTATTTTTCATTAGTAATTTACACAAACACAAGGTGGATCTTGAACTCACAACCTCACCCTACACCTTGCTCTTGCAAACCAAGAAGTGCCATTTGAGCTAAAGCTCATTAGCCCAAAAATCACGCCAATGTAATCCATTTCCCATTCAAAAAAAAGCTAAAAACAATGCAGCCTAAAACCTCATATTGTAGCTCCAGAATAACCCACCCACAACCATGTTTTTATCTTTACACTTTCTTTGGGGAATTTCATCAAACACTTAAGCGACACTTTCCCTATGCTATTACTTCAAAACAAATTTGATAACTTTCACAACCCATCTAGAACCCAGACAAAAAAGAATCAAACTTTAAAGAGAACATTGAAAATAAAGAGTGTACTAATGGTGAAAGCATCGAAATATTGAACAAAAATGGATGTGTGGGTGAGCCACTAATCACTATCACAGAAGCAAATGCAAAACCCCAAATCCGAGAAGAAAGAGAGGAGGTACTGTAGTACATACCAGGAGGATTGATCTCTTTTAAGGTTTTATGATTTTCTCAGCCTCTGGACTCTGGTCTGCTGTTTAGTTGTTACTTGTTAAACCGAACAACTGTCCTTATATTTTTTTTTAGGGAACTTTATTTATTTATTTATTTTTTGAATAAAATAATTTTTTTTATAAATAATATTGTTAGCAAAAAAAAAAATTTACAAATATATAACATGAATATAATTTGTTGTGTCACTCAATACAATTACGTTATTGAAATTAATTATTAAAAAAATTAAATTATTGTACTTTGAAGAACTATATCTGGATTTTACTATGCTATCATGGACATTGGTTCAATTTCATAAGTAATTTTAATGCATATTTATTAGGGACTTAACTAGATATGAGTTTCTACATTTGTTTTATGAGGTAAAAATATTACTGATTTTCTCAGTCTCTTATTTTTGTACAAAGAATTAGGGTTTGAATCTCATCTATATATATATATATATATATAAATAATAATATATATATATATTATATTATCTATATATATATATATATATATAATCGAAACCTCTGCTGGCACCACAATTTTCCACGTCAGCACAATATTTAAAAAATAAAAATAAAAACATTATAACTCCTCAAAACCCTAGCAACCTTACCTCTCCCTCAAGTTAAGAAATATAAAACCACGGTTTCTGCAAACTCTCTCTCTCCAGCACAATTTTCCACGTCAGCACAATATTTAAAAAAAAATAAAAATAAAAACATTATAACTCCTCAAAACCCTAACAACCTTACCCCTCTCTCAAGTTAAGAAATATAAAGTCACGGTTTCTGCAAACTCTCTTTCTCCAGACGCAGGAAGCCTAAACGCATGGTGTAGCATTCAAGGTTAGTTTTGTTTATATATTAATTAATACATAGTACTTTGTTTACCATTGAATACTCATATAATCAATTTCCAATTCAGTGTTCAAGAACCAAAATTTTAACTGCGCTATCATAAAATATTATTATTAGTATGAATTTTATGGAGTTGCGGTGTTCAGGAATTAAACCAAAATTCTTTTAAATTATCTATAATATTTTGTCCTCCAAAAATTTTCTCTCTTTAATTTTAGTATATCGTGTTTTTTAAGTTATAGAGAGATTTTCTTTAGTTTCTGCAAACTCTCTCTCTCCAGATGTAGGAAGCCCTAAACGCATAGTATAGCATTCAAGATCTACAATGCATGGTATACATTTGGGTATTAGTTAGAATTGTTTTCAAATGATTGTACCAATAAAAGTGAATGTGTATAAATTTTGTTTAACTATCCCGTGCATCGCACGGTTAGCGACTAGTATTATATATAATAAAAGTTGGGCTTAGGCGCCGTAATTGCGCCATGTAGCTCCACCAAATTGCAGAAATTTTAATAAATTTTTAGATTTTAAGAATAGATATACAAATTTGTTGGAGATAAATCAATATCCAAAATTTAGTTGTATACTAATTAATATGTGATAATCATTACTCATAACACAATTAGATAGGATTGAATTCTTTATTCTACTTGAGCCACTCCAAAATTTTGTTCTTATCTTTTTTTTTTCCTATGATTTCTAAGTTGATAAAAAATTTTAATTTGAAATCACTTCTTTGGATAAAGTTTGATAGACACAAAAACTTAATAATTTAATATCAACTTAACTTCTTCTCATCCATTAAAAAAAAAAAAAAATCTTCTTTTTTTCCCTAATTTTTGATTCCTACGGTTTGTCTTCTTTAAAAAAAAAAATTTATTCTTCTTTTTTTCCCATTTTTATTTCTACGATTTCTGAAGTTGTTATTCTTCTTTTTCTTTTTTATAAATATTTAGATAAACACAATTAAAAATGAAAAATATAATTAAATAATTAAATATAATCAAATATCATCTTCCTAATGGGATTTTATATAATAAAGTTTAACTGGAACTCTACTTCTCTTACAAGTACATGTGAATATAGCATTATTTAAAGTAGATCAGTTATTGGATTTTGATATCATGATACGTAAATCAATTCCATTGCTACAAGGGAATGATATCAATTTCACACTTTCATTTTATATACACGACATGCTGCAGTCTATCCCTCTCTTCAGTTTTTTCCTTATTTACAAGGTAAATTTCTATCTTCCTCAATCTAAAAGCTACGATAATGTTTGTTAATTTAATTTGTTGTGCTCGAATATGGTTCTTGGGATTTTCTTAACTTTTGTTATGGTACATATTGATGGTTTTTTTTTTTTTTTTTTTTTTTTTTTTTTTTTTTTTTTTTTTTTTTTTTTTTTTTTTTTTCAGACTTCTAAGATTTAGATTTTAACTTCACACCTTCACAAATTAAACTGACATTAGATTTTTTTTTCATATCAACTTCTTTTATGTGGAGTGGACATATATATATATATATATAAACTCATAGAACCATACAATTTTTTTTTTCTCTATTCATCTCTTCTTCTATATGTATTTTTTACTCTAATTTATTCATCTCTATTCATAATAGCTATCTTCTTTTTATTTTTTATTCATTTTGTTTCTATTTTTCTATTGACGTAGTTCAATTATTGTTTAAATTCTATTATTTTTAAAAAGTATTTTAGATAATGCAATTCATTTTAATTATTGATATATTTTTTTTAATTTGGTGTTTTTAATTGATTGTGTATATTATTTCCTCACTAAGGGCAATATCGAAATGGCTAGACATGAATGTCAATATCAAAATGGCTAGACGCGGGTAATTCATATGTAAACTTTTACATTTATATTGCAATATGATATATATATATATATATATATTTCCTCTTTATGTACCTTTATTTATCTATTTTTGAAATTATTTTGAGTGTAGTACCCTAGAAGGTCTAGATACTTATTTTTATTTTATTTTTTTGTAATTTATGGAATATTATATACAAGAAATTTTATCACCAAATCTATTTGGGATGGAACTCATCTACAATATGAAATTAGGAGATTTATGTGAGAAGAGCTATCTTTTTAATTTAATTTTATGGTGTTTCTATTTTTTCTATTAACATAGTTCAATTATTACTTAAATTCTATGATTTTTTATTAAAAAAATTTAGATAGCAATTCATCTTAATTATTGATATTATTTTTTGATTTGGTGTTCTTAATTGATTATGCTAATTATTTCCTCACTTATGACAAAAATTTACATTTACATTGCAATCTAGATACTTTATTTTTGTAATTTATGGAATTTATTTTTGGTTATATATGCTAGAAATTTATTTATGGTTAGCACTTCTACTACTCCACGTGTTAGCAAGTATAATAGAAAGATTTTTAAGTGCCATATATATAAAAAACAAATTAAAATTTTACTAGAAAGAGCTTCTAAAAATTTAAAACTTGCCATAATTTTTAAAAATTACTATTTTTTTGTTATTAAATTATATTATAGTATAAAAAATATATATTTTAATTTATATATAATTTTTTTATTAAGCCGTGCATCGCACGGGCATAATACTAGTATATATAAAACCGAAACTTTTGGAGTTCCCACAATTTTTCACGCCATCACTATTTTCTTTTTCTTTTTATTTTAGATTCTTTTTAATTTAGGTTTTATATCTTATATATTTATTATTTCTCTTTAACGTATAATTATCTTATCAATTGTTACAATAATTTAGTTTAAGTAAAACTCTATTAGATATATGTTTTAAGAACTTGAAAATTCCACTTCAACTAAAATTCTATAACAAAAATTTCAACAAATATAAGCTCATACTCTTTTATTTAAGTATTTTTTTCCATTTATTATTATTATTATATATATATATATATTATATTTTTGAGAAACTTTTACATATTATCTATATATATATATAACCGAAACCTCTGAAGCTCTCTTCAACTAAAATTCTATAACAAAAATTTCAACAAATATAAACCCCTACTCTTTTTATTTAAGTATTTTTTTTCAGGTATTATTATATATATATATATATATATATAATATATATATATATATAACCGAAACTTCTGAAACTCCCACAATTTTCCACATTAGCACAATATTAAAAAAAAAATAAACCCAAAAAAAAAAAAACTTTTCTAAAACTAAAATATATATATATATATATATATATATATATAAGAAACATTGGTTAAAGCTCCATATCATAAAAATTCTATGATTAAAACTCTACTTCCTACTACAAGTCTACAATACCCAATAAAAGCCAACTCTATGCTATTTTAATTTAATGTTTAATTAAAATTTTAAGGAAGTTTAAGGAAATAGGTTTATGAAGTATTTCATTTTAACACGTTGTGGACACTTGATAATAAAATACAAAGAGTTTGTTTCATGTACGGAACAACAAAGACAAGGATCATGGTTATACGTTAATACTATATGTAAATGTTTGTTTAAGATAAAGGAATCTGAGAATCAAAATCACTTTTTCTTGTAGCAATTTCCTCACCTCAGATGCGGAATCTTCATCATCATCATCTAGCTTTCAAAATAAATAGAAGAAGGAATTATCCTATCGAATATTATAATCAATTAATGAAAAAAAAAAAACCCCTAAGGCAAGTTAGACTTTTAGCCAAATACAATAACACTCTCCCACCATCTCTACTCTCCCTCTTTAATTAGTCTCTTCAAAACTGTAAACCAAAAACTATTTGTGTAGAATACCTAAAACCCAAAATACAAATGTGTTAACCAAAAACTATTTTTGGAGAAGATGATGTTTGATCATAAGTAGATGCTCTTAATCTCTTCAAAACTGTAAACCAAAAGCAACAATTGATGATCCAATTCATGGCTCACGATCCCAACATGATGAATTTCTCCAGAGCTAACTTCATGTAAGATTAGGAAACAAATTAAGAAAGAACAAATCTTTTTAGTTCATAGGTGTTAATAAGACAACATGCAGTTACAAACAAAAGACACAAATAGGTAGGTTCCCGTGCATGGCACGGGTTTACGACTAGTTTACACTAAAATGATTCCATTAATGTCTTTTTCTAATAGTAAATAGTGAATAACAATTATTGTAAATTCAAATTAGCTCAATTAATAAAGTATTTTATCATCAAATAAGAGAGACTTGATATTCAAGTTCTACTTACAACACCAAAACCAATTAGTGTTTTGGTCAAATAATTAAAAAAATCAATATGGTGTGGATGTCAAAATTGAAAATTTATTTTATCTATAAATTTTATTAAAAAAAAAATTTTTTTTTAAAAAGAAGAAGAAAAAGAAAGAGATGAATCATCATGCAATTGACACCGTGCTGTACATTTCAAATCATATAAGATGAAAATATACTAAGACTTTTATTTTAATAAGTAAATTTTGAAAAGTTTATTTTCAATTTTTAAAAATTTGTAAACATATCAAATAGTCATTTGGGTTAAATTCTAATTCAGCAGTTAAAAATTTAAATTGAAAAAAAAAATCAATATTTAAAAAAAAAAATGTAAACATTCCAAGTTATCTTTTGAAATTGAATATTTACTTTAAAAAAAAAATGTAAACATGCCAAGTTATTTCTTGAAATTGAATTCTTCCAACTCAAGAAAATGTAATTTTTCCCTAACATTATACTCAATCTCCTATTCCTAATGTCACTTTTACTACTTTCAAAATACTGTAAAAAAAATAAATGGACAATCCAAATATAATAGCAAGTAATTTTTAAGTCTTTGTTCAAACTTTCACTAAGTTGAGTAATTTGCATCACTAAAGTAGATGTCATATTCATGTAACATTTAGCCATTATCTCTTTCTGTCATTTAATAAACAAAGAATCTTAGAGTTCGTTTGGGAACAACTTATTTAGTTGAAACTGAAAACTTTTTGCTGAAAGTAATGCAGATAAAATTAAAAGGTAACTGAAATAGTACAATAGGATTTATGAATAGTCCAAAAAAGTGTAATGGAACTCATAAATAATAGTAAAAATAAGCTGAATAGTAAAAAAAAAAAGGTTTTTAAGCAAATGCCAAATGCACACCTTAGCTAATACCTTTGCAATTGCAAGATATTGATTAGTAAAAATAAATTTAGGCTTTTTACTCTTGAATGCATTAAAAATGCTTTCATGCTTGAAAGATTAAGTTATTTCATTGTATAAAAGTGCAGCCTCAAAAATTACCATCTTTTTTTATTGGTGATTAAAACTTATAAACAAAACTAATAGACTCAAATTTTTATTTTCTTATTGTATAGTATCATAAGTCATAACACTGTCAATAATAAATTATCATTTTAGTATCAACCCAAACTATATTAGCTATCTATTTTTGGCTATCCAATCGTACAAAATATAATGATGGATTATGAATCAATGATTGCTAAAAATACCATAATAATTTACTTGCTTCAACATTTATCAAGTCTTTTCCGTCTAATTCAAAGATGGTTATTCTAATCATTTTCAATTTAGCCAGGATTAGCATTTTCAGTAGCTTTTCTACTTATTAACTAGTATCTTGCCTTAGCCTTAATTCATGTGCTAAATCAACAACAGAAGCTCAGGCTTCAAACATTCTTAATTGTGATTGCATCATGAAAGCATTTTTTGGAAAATATGGTTATGCTCAGATACAAAATAGTATGCCTTTTAATTTTTGTTCTCTCAAACTAATGAAACACTAAAACATACATGATAATTAATCACCTTTTTTTAATCAAGTATGATAGTTTAGATGATCTCAGTTGTCTGCTTTTCGAGTACATTATTTAGTACCCAAAAATTTTCGGGATGCTAATTCTTTGTCTATCTTACGTTTGGTTAAATAATGTTTTCAAACCACCGCACACCCTTAGTGCAATGATCACTCCATAAATATAAGTGTTTGTGGGGTGTGGAGAAAAGGGTCGGGGTTCAAATCTTCAGGAGGGAGCTTCACACACATATACATTTATATTATACTAGAGTAAAATTTATATCTTATATCAAAAAATAATAATTTCAAACATTGGGCTTGTTTGTTAGTGTTGTTTAAACAATAGTTTTCCTTGTTTAAACAATACAACACGTAATTCCACAACACTTTTTTACCCACACGTATTTCCACAAAACTTAAACAACATTACTAAAACAACGTTACTAAATGACCCTAAATTCCATTCACTATCCATAACTTTCCCATTACTTCTACAACGTCCTTAATGTATTAAACTTCATACCAAACTGTAAGTTCCAGTTAACTCAACTAGTAAAGTTTCTTATTGCCGAATAAGAAATTTAAGGTTCAATCCCCCGCTTACACTATTCAGTGTCTTGGTCTAATGATAAAAAGCCATCATTTAAGGTCCATTTGGTTAAGGGTGAAACATGGAGGATGAAAAATAGAAAAGAGAAAAGTGGAGAAAAAACTAATTTTATGGGTGTTCTGATGGAAAATTGGTGGAGCCTATGTGTTTTATCTCCTAGCCCACTAAAATTGTATCTCTCCAATTTGGGGAAAGAAATAGTTGTAGTTGATGATTGACCTACCACATTTTCTTTTTACATGTTGGACTTGGATATATTGTTGCCTATTTCCTATATTCTTTTTTCTTTCTTTATTTTTGCTTCCTTTCTTTCTTTCTTTTTTGTTGTTGTTAATGTTGTTGTTGAGAAAATCGTGCTTTCTTGGATAGTGGACATATTGTTTGCCTCTTTTTTTTTTTTTTTTTTTCCTTAAACTATAAGTGATTATTTCTTTTACTTTTTTTTAGGGCATGATTTTTCTTTTTTTAATAAATTTGGGTGATTGCCTTTTTTTTTTTTTTTGCCACTTTTTTGTTTTAATTGGACATCATTTTTTAAACAATTAATAACATATGAGTAAATTTATACTAACTCACTTTTTCCACTCCCAACCAAACACAAAAGAGGAAAATTAAAATGTTTTTTATCCTCCCACTTTTCCATCCATTCCCTATTTTTTATTCTTCTCATGGTTTTAAAAACCGGACTGGAGGCAAAACCATTTTTGCCTTCAATTTCCAATTTAACTCAGTTTTTGACCGATTTTGGCCGATTTTGGGGGTTTTCTAACCAAAGTAGTACCTGATTCCCAGTTGAACCGGCCTATCCAATCTAGTCTTTAAAACCATAATCCTCCCACTTTTCTATCTTCCCAACCAAATAGACCCTAATAGTGGATGCCATAGCTTGAAAATATCTCTAAAAAAAATTACATACCAAACTTTGGAACCCAAAGCCATCATTAAGAGTGGATTTCATAAGTTGAAAATATCCCTAAAAAAATATAAATAAAATAAAAACTACATACCAAACTTTGGGATCCAAAGTTTTGAAAGGATTATTTGTCATCCTATAAAAAGGGTCATTAAACCAAATACGTAATGTTAAGTACAAAAAGAAAAGAAAAGAAAAGAAAAAGGTAGATTTTATTATTTTTCATTAATAATGGATCTCTTTCCTTCGAGCTTAAAAATTCTATTAATATTAACATTGGGAAAAAAATGCACAAGATTTAGAACCCAATTCTATTAAGCCTAAACTGGATTCAATATTTCAAATTAAAATTTAGACAGACACATAAATCTTCCAAAAAATTAATGCATTTGGCTCCTAATAGGTACAAATATATGACAAATCTCCCACATTATTTTTAAGATTGTACACATTTGAACACAATAATGATTGTCACAAAAGGATATGTCGGGACGTGGAATCCCAAACTTAAGGAAACAACATTGCCGACCTTATAGGGCCCCTAACCCTCAGTCTAGGCATGACTAAACCATTTGAACCAATCAAGATAAATGTACATGGACATAGAGGCATCCTACCAAAGTACGAACTACATCCGAGGATGCCCCAAAGCCTAAGACATCCCATCGAGTTACGTGTACTATCTGAGGATGCCCAATGACCTAAGACACATCACCGAGGCACGTGTGCTATTTGTGGATAACCGAAATACCTAAGACATACCACCGAGGTACACATAATGTCTGAGGATGCCCTCCTAATCTTCCTATTGAATCCATAGCTATCCACCTGACGTAATTGCATTCAATGCAATAGATAACTTATCAGAATAAAACAAATAAACCCCAAAAGTCTTCATTCACTATAACCTCAACAAAAGAAGAGCCTGATGGGATAGAAAGGCTGCCCAACCATGTTAGGACAGCACCTACTGTGACATAAAGGGAAGAAGAAAATAAGAAGAGCCATGCACAGGATAAGAATAAGGAAAAAGGAGAAGAAAAGATATAAAAATGAAAGTAGACAAACAACAAGGGTGTTTGAAACATGAGGAGTGAAAATTATAACTGAAAGAAAGAAGAGAAATAAGAAACTTTTCCCTTTATGAACTTGTATGAGAGTGAGATAAATTCTTGGTCCTTATTCAAACTTTCCATTGTGGATTGTTGCAAACCCACAATCTAAATTAATTGTGTATTTAAGAAAGTTATTAATCACGGATTATTTCCTCTCTTCCGCAGGATATAAAGTCATAAATCATGACAAATCTCCCACATTATTTTTAAGATAGTACACATTTGATCACAATAAAGATGTATAAAAAGATATAAAGCCATGGAATATTCAACCATTAAGACAATAATACTAAGAACAAGATGATGTATTTAGGGTCTGTTTGGGATCTGTTTATTTTGCTAAAACTGAAAATTTTTTGTTGAAAGTATTGTAAATAAAAATAAAAGTTAGTTGAAATAATACAGTGAGACCCGTAAATAGAACTAAAAAGTGCAATGGAGCCCATAAATAGTAGCAAAAATAAGCTAAATAGTAAAATAAGCTGACTTTTTAATCTGAAGCCAAACATACACTTAATATTGGAAGAATAACATATGAAGTACCGTCCATGGGTATTAAGAACAATAAAAGAAAGTGGGAAATAATAATCTTTTCGTTAGGACACTCTAATTTAAACATAAATATAAACCTAAACATATTAAAAACAATAATTCTGAAACAAATATAACTAATATACATAAACATGAAAAACAAATAACAATAATAATAATGATATTTGAAAAATTGTTTCTTCTTTCTTTGTTCCGCACCATTTTACTTTTTATTTTATTTTTTTATAATTCCATAGTTATAATGGGTAAGGAGAGAATTAAACCTTAGATGTCTCTATTAAACATCAAGAGGTGTCAATTGAACTATGCCAATTAAAATGTAAGGCTCTTAGCTCACATTATTTTACTAAACTCACATAAATCTTACCTTGTTTTTCCTTAATTGATATCCAAAATCAGGATAATGAACTATTTTATTTAAAATATTACAAAAATATTTTACATAGCATCAAACATAAGTGTAAAGATTCTGAAATTATGACACAAATTAATATGCACAAGAAATTAATGTCAAGTATTTTATAAATTTATGAAAGCATCTTAATCATACACCTTAAATGACACTAAAAAAAATTCTTATTTGAATTTTGATAACTATTTTGTCACAAGATTCTTGATAATTATCGTGATATAAGGTTCATTATATATTTAATTATAACAAAGCTTCTGTTACATTCTTCGTACATGTATTGAGGACTTTTCCATTAACATACCGATGTAAAGGTTAACAAATTAAATATTTTTACTATGAATAAAGTAACATTATTTTGAAAGGTGTATAAATCACATTGTTTTGTAGTTCATAGAGTATTATTATACACATTAAAAACAAACTTGTAAATTATTTAACTATCTAATAAATAGTAAATTACAAGTCAACGACAAATTAAATATGAATTAATTATTGACCCACATTTTTTCCAAACTAATGTTTGGTGCAAAATTATGGATTTTATGTGAAAATTGTCAATGACCTTTGAATATATCAAATGGTAAACTCTTAATCCTTTTCAATCCTTACAAAATTATTAATGATAATGTATACATCATTAGTCGCTTGGCACGTTCCAAATGGTAAATTTTCAACCCTTTCTTCAAATAATATATAAAAAAGCATAAACATAAACATAATAAAAATAATAATAACAAGACATAATCATCACTAATGAAAGGTGAACATAAAAACAATAACACCAATAATGCAACATTGTTTCTTATTTCTTATTTCCCACCATTTTACTAAATTTACATAATCAAACTCTTTTTTTATTTTATTTTTATTTTTTTTAAAATGGATATCCAAAATTGGGATTATAAACTAGTTTTTTTTTTTTTTTTTTTTTTGCTTGGTGTGAAGACACCTTATCTTGTACCAACCTGTATTAAAGTCCTTGATTCCTATGACATAAAGTTATTTTATTTACTAAAATTACTTTACCTCAATGTCAAGCGCAACAGTGTATTTACAAAGACTCAAGCCCACTCCCTAATTTCTCAAACAAAGTGAAGAGGCCACTTAGGGACAAGAACCCTAATATCACTCCATCTCCCACTTACCCCCCCCCCCCCCAAATGTGCCTATGAATTCAGCTTAGCTAGAAATTCCATACATCCATCCACATACATACATGCTTATTGTTTCCCTTGTTTTGAGTTCATTCTTCCTAAGATAATAATTAAGAAAGGCCTTGTGAGGGGGAGATTCTTTACATTCCATCATTAGGGAAAAAAAGTAGTCTCTCTCTCACAGAAGGCACACCATTTATATTCCATATTATCTTTCTTGAAATCATTAACCATTTCATCTTGAGTCATGCTAGATCATCCATACACCATCTCTAGTTTGCATATCAAACTACAGTAGCAATCAAACGAGGGGCTTATCAATTGATCACATAACTGCTAAGAAAAGAGGGAATGAACTTGTCATAATATTTGTCCTCTTCCTTATATGATTTTATAAACTCCTTTCGTTTGTTTATTTTCTTGTATGTTACAAGTTGTCTCTTTTATGTTTTGTTGTTTATTTCAAAATAAGTATGCACACAACACACAAAGTCAATCTGAGTATATAAGTTAGTTTATTAGCACATTGGGCTTAGGCCCATTTATTGTTGTACTTGTCCAACACTTACATTATTTGTACTACACACATAGTGTGCCTATATAAAGGTTTGCTCTTGTACTATTTATACATCGAATATTTAGAAGTGACCCAAACTTAGAGGGTTAAATAGTATTTAGCCCTATCCGAAAAATCTAAAACAAAAAAAAGTATTTAGCCTATAATAAATAATAAATGTAGTGTCCACTTTGACTGGGACAAGTAAATGTTGTCTCCATATGTCATATGGACAATTCTTGTACCATTTTACTTTATTCACTTAAGATTATTGTACATCATGCTTTTGTGTCAAAAGCCTTGTACTTTAATTGGTTGATACCTTCTAATGTATTAATAACGTTTATGGTTCAAATCTCCCCACCTTCATTGTAACTAATATCAAATTATTAAAAAAAAAAAAAAAAATCTTGTTTTTGGTATGTGACTCACCATAGTATATTAAAATTTTCAAAATAGTTTGCTCTAGCTAAAATTCTATTCTTAAACTTTCATAAAGTTTAAAATACTACTCTAATTAAAATTAAAATTCTATTATTAAACTTTCATAAAGTTTAAAATACTACTCTAATTAAAATTTTGTTGTCAAAACGTTCCAAAAGAATTTTTATTATTTATTTTAAATTATTTTAATAGTCTAACATGACTTTTTATTTGGCCATGTTATATCATGACTCAAAGTAAGTGTTACATGTCATACAATACTCAATATGTTTAAGATTTAACTTCAATTAAAAATTGATTCTCAAAAAGAAAATACTTTAATTAGAAATTTTATTACCACAATATTTAATATAAAATAAAATGAAATAAGTTCTATTGTTTGTTTTAAATTATTTAAATAATTATTAGCTTCAATAAAAACTTAGTATTCTTGTCACATATCATAAGATAAATTTTCTTTTCTGAATCTATTTTATTGGGCAATTTCAATGATAATAGTTTATGTTTTAATTACATATAATTTAAGGACTAAATAAAAGTTTGAACCGTTGAAGCCAATTGAAGCCTAATTATATAGGTTCTTTCATTCTGCTTTTCAATTCAGTATAGGAATAGTCTTCATTCTCAAAAAAAAAAAAAAAAAAAAAAAAAAAAAAAAAAAAAAAAAAAATCAGTATAGGAATAAATTATAACAACAGTGAGGAAAAATGTAATAGCAATATAAGCGTATAAAGCCTAATTCTCAATTTTGGGCCTAAACCCATCTACTATGCCTAATAATGCTTCTTGAGCAAAAATCACCTGCAGAAATAATGTCCTTCATTTGTACAATAAATGTTGTATTTCACATTACTATACATGAATATACAAATCTTCTATCTCACTTTTAGTATTTCATTTTATTAATCCTTATTCAATGTAATGTCATGTGTCTATTTTTTTTATTAAAAAAACTTTAATTATTTTATTAAAAAAGAAAAAAATACGTAACAAATTATAATGGATGAAATATAGAATAAAACATTCGAAATATGATTGATGAGCATTATTCCCCACACGCTCGTGCTTACACTCACTTGCACACTTGAATACACACAAACTACACAAACAGAACACACACAAATAGTAAAAAAGAAAGAAGAGTTCTTAAACAGCCTGGCCAAGACAAAATAAGAGAGTTTTAACTTCTTCTTCTTTTTTTTTTTAAAAAAAAAAAAATAAAAGATATTAAAAATTATATATAATTATTGTTCAGTCTGAGACCAAAAATTGAATTTTTAAAAATTAGGACCGGACTCAACCAGATGCCTTAGAAAGTTAGAAATCCTTTTAAAAAAAAAAATAGTAGTGGAGAATAAATGGATTTTTTTTTTTCCTTTTTGGATTTTGTCTTCTTAAGAAGGGCAAAATATATATATTTTTGAATTTTAATAGTTGTCAATTTGATTCCTATCATTTTTAATTTACAGCTAATTTGGTCGCTATTGTCAAATCACAAATTTTCTCACATTTTCTTACTCTTTCTTAGTAAATAAACAAAAAAAATACAAATCAAATTTACCAATTTCTAACTCTAGTAAACACAGATTAACTTAGCAATTAAAAGAAACCCAAATTTGAACCTAAAATGACTGCAAATTAAAAATAATATGAACCAAATTAATTATAATTTGAAAATAACGGTTGGGTCAAATTGATTACTACCAAAATGCATAGATCAAATTAACACTAATCCCAAATTTAGGGACCAAAAAATATATATATATATATATATATTTTTTTTTTGCTACCAAAAAATGGGAGTTAGGTAAGCTCTACCTGCTCCCGGACAGGGCGCTCAGGTTTAGACCCGTAGGCCAACCTTTAAGGATGTCCACCAACGAGTGACTGTTAGTAGTGGAACTCGAATTTAAGTGAGTTAGACGAAGTGTTCAAGCCTTATCAACTAAACCATCCCCATTGGCACGAAAATAATTTTTTTTTCTTATAAAGATTTGGAAAAGAAGAAACATACGGCAGAATTACCCCAAACATACGGCCAATATTGCGCAAGGCTCTTGAGGATTTGGGCCCTTTATTTTCTTTATATGGCCTAAAGTTGGATTGTTGTCTTGTCGCTATAAAAAAAGGGCTTCATGCCTAGTACTCTTGTGATTACTGCTTTATGGTGCTACGGCCCATTACAACTTAAATGAATAGTTTTCATTTCTATTCGGTTCAATGATTTAATCAGATAAACAGAGAAACTAGGATAACAATCTTATATTATAATTCAACTAAAACACATATGAATGATACTTTTAGTCGGAAGATTTAGTAATAAAAATATAAGAATTAATTTTCTAGAGGCAATTTTATGAATTTAATTGATTTTGCACGAGACAAAATTAGTCAATTAATTTGTATTATGTGTTTAATGTGCATGAAGTCTACGTTAAATCAAAAAATGATATACAATAAAATATTTTTGCATTTTTATTGTTTCTGTAACTGAGACTGATTTGTGAGGAAGACATGAGTTTCACTTAACTCAACTGGTAAAGTCTCTGATGGTTGAATAAGAGATTTGATATTCAATTTCTGCCTACACCAAAAACTAATTGATATCTTAGTCTAATGATAAAGAGTTATTATCATGAACAGACGCTACATGTTGAAATTATCAAAAAAATATTTGTGAAGAAGATAATGAAGAGGCTGAGAAGGAGGGAGAGGAAGAGATTTGTGAGGATGAAAATGAAGAAGAGATCTGAATGTGTAGGTATAGCTAAGTAGGATTGGAAAAGTAAAAATAATTTAAACGAGTGGATGAGAACCGTTCAAGATAAGAGTAAAAAAAAAAATTACAAAGAGATAAAGCTGAGATAATTTCAAAAAAAAAAAAAAAAAAAAACTGTGGAGAAAGGAAAAAAAGGATTGGACGTGCGCTAAAAAATTTTAGCTTTTGGCAATACTTAAAGCTATTTTATCTATTTTACCACCTTATTTTATAAAACATCCAACATCAATGATTTTATTTTAGTATTTAATCACTTAAAATAATATAAAATAAATATCTACTATAATAAACAATAGCCACAACTACAACACATGTAAAATATATTACGTTGCTTTAACATTTGAGCTACAATGCACAACTATAGATAGTTGTGCACGGTAGCTAATGAGTTAAATTTTTTACTTATAGCACCACCAATATTGCATACTTTTTGTATATTGTGATGTTAAAAATAGCATTTTAGTAATTTCACACTACTAATATGGATAATCTTAGGAATTTAAAGCTTCTTTCTACCATGTAATTTCCCACCCTCATGTCACTTTCTCTTCAACGGTGCTTATTGATTGATTTTTTTTTTTTAATTATAAAATAGGCTGAGTTATAACTTATAATACTTATTTTCTGGACCCTACTTTCAACTTTAGATAAAGAGCTGCAAACTTGATTACTGCTTCCAAGTTTGTTAACAATTTCTTTAATCTTTTAAAAAAATATTGTTCATATTGCCTATGATTTTTAGGTATTGGAGATAATTATTAATTAATGTCACCTTTAGCATAAATTTTAGGTATAACAAATTATTATTGGTGTTGGACTTTTTTTGTGTGTGACTTATTTAGAGCTTACCACGTAGGTTTGAAACTCTCATATTTTTCCATATCATCACTATTTAAAAAAAAAAAAAACTATTTTTCACTATTTATCCACCTAATACTTCTTCTAAAAGGTAAAACTAGAACATGATAATCTATATATCTATTTATACTATAAAATCGAAGTTTTTGACTTTTTTTTGAACTTCTATAGAGTTTACCACGTAGAATTTGAAACTCCCACATTTTTTTTTTTTTTTATGTCAGCACTATTTAAAACAAAAAACAATATAAAAAGGTTGTGTTAACGTGCACCGTTAACGGAGTTTATTGCGTTAACAATAGTTTTTTGACTTTCTTTTTACAGTTTTTTGTCTTTTTTTTTTTTTCCGCTTTATGTCAATATTTTTCAACTTTATAAAGATAAGTTTCTCAAAAAAAAAAAAAAAACTTTATAAAGATAAAATAAATATTAAAATAAACTCTAGGACTAGTTTTATGTCTTTTATTTATTTATTTATTTATTTTATTAAATAAGACCCACGTTAATCTAAGTGCTCGTTAACATTTGCCCAAAAAAGAAAAGAAAAGAAGAAGAAGGTCTTTTTCCACTATTTATCCACCTGACACTTCCTCTATTAACCGAAACTAGAACCGGATAATAAAAAAAACTCTCCTTCCTCAAAAACTCATCTCTCAAAAACGTGAGTCCCCAAAAACCATCTCCCCTAAACACTCTTGAAAAAACACTCATTAGCGTAAAAGAAAAACCCAAACTGAAAAACCCTATTGAACCCATAGCTAACGCATCAATTGCTTTGCTTCTCTCTCCATTCAGTCTCTGTCTCCAAAGCTTCCACCTTTGCCGGTCTTCTTTGTTTACCAGTGGGGTCTGTTCTTTCAGGTAGTTCTGCTTTTCTCTATGAATTTATGTTTAAAAAATAGTGAGAAAAATTGAAAACTGAGATGTCAAAGTTTCATCATGTAGAGTCCAGGTAGATGGTATTTGGGAAAACCCAGATATAAATTATTGTTAATATAATCAATAAATCTATTGTTGCTATTTTGTGGGCTTATTGAGTTGTTGCTTCTGTTTTTGTCTCTTAATGTAATATATATTTTGTGGTCTTTAGTGAACTGCATTGGATTAGTGATGTGAAAATTAGTTATAATTAGTACCCATTTTGGTGCCAAAGCATATGAGAAAGTGATTATTGGTATATGGGTTGGATGTATTTACAGTTTCTTATGGCATTATTCATTAGAAATCAAAAGGCATATATTTTACAACTTCATTCAAAGCTTTTTTTTTTTTTTTTGGTGCAGTTGACATTATACACGTTTTAGAATTGTGGTCTTTGATTTAAGAACAAATAGATTTTCGCCGGGAGGTTCTTCTCACTTCAAATCAGATTGAATTGCATATTTTTAGGTTTGAACTTGAAGTTACAAAATTAGTCAAGGTTAATGGATAAATTTTGAAGACGAGATAAAAATCGTATTATAGGATATCCGAAATTTTTATTTGCTAGGCTTGCATTAGATTGGAAGTTTTAGGACATTGGTTTGAGATTCTTTTATGTAGTGGTGAGCTTCCACAACTTATAAGGTAGTGGAAGTGCTAATTAAGCTACAAGACTTTTGGCTTCCTTTATATTTTAAAATGCTTCATGTTTTCTATACCTTTTTATTTTCCTTTCCTAATTATCAGGTGCCAGTATAAACCTTAGGCTAGAGAGAGAGATAAAAAAAAAAAGAAAAAAAAGAATAGGAGGCTGTGGGTTATTAGCAACAAACAACACTGAAGTTATGCTTGAATTTCTATGCAGGGACTTTCACTCTGTTTAACTGGAGCACGTTCAAGTGAGCTATTAATCATAATGGCCCTGCTCTTTTGTTTTTATTTATTTATTTTTTAATGTACCTATATGAGTTAATTAAATTGTTCTACCCTTTTGTAAGTAATTAGCCATTTGTACTAAATTTGGAATGATGTCCAGGGGCTATCAAGGCTATTGGAGCATTTAAAGCCAACTGCAGTGGCTGATGCAGATGTGATTTTCAGTGTGGAAAGTAAAATACTGGTGAGTTTCATTTCTTTTATAATGTATAAATTGTGTTTAACATTCATGAGCTTATAACGTGGTGAATAGCGCTTATGAACTGTTAGTTAAGGTGCCTTGCAAATAGCTTGACTAGCCTCTTATGATAAGTGGGACCAAATTGATCATAACAGAACAATCACCCTTCAAAAATATATGATGACTGGCTGTTGGTGTACATTATGATAAATTTGCTTGAATGGAACTCCAAAAATTGCTTTTTAGATGTTATTTAAAGTAGAATTAAAAGTTCATATGCTTGATGCAAAGTGTTTTGCTCTGTCATCTGTTGCTTGAAGTTTACTGCCTAATATGTGTAATTATTATTGGGAGCAAAACATGATCTCCCTTCCTTAATTTTCCCAGGCACGTACCTCATTTTTAAATGAATCAGAGTAACAAAGTCATGTTTTTTTTCCCTTCTCAGTGCTTCTTCCCATGGAACTTTGTTGCCAATATTAAAACCTCACAAAGAGTCTTTTTTTTTTTCAAGTCCAAGTTCATTCATTATCTTTTATGTTTGCAGGTATTAGGTGAAGCATATCAAATTTAAAGTGATCCACTGCATCTTCTCAAAAAAAAAGAAGTGATCCACTGCAAAGAGATGCTTATTGTTATACATAATTTTTCTAAAACTATCCCGTGCATTTAGTGACTAGAAACAATTAACATCAAAACTAGAAAACTGAAAACCCCATTTCCCTCTCTCTGTCTCTCTCTCTCAAACCTCAAAAAGATGGCTTCCATCCCTTTCCTCCGCATCTCACCCACCACCACCACCTTCAACCTCAAACCCCCCTCACTCCCTTCCCTTCGTATCATCAAACCCACATACACCCCACCACACCCACGAAAACTCACTATAACTCGCATGTCCTACAACCCAACACCAGCCACAGATCGCTTGATCTCCACCATAGCCTACACTCTCCCTTTCTTCAACTCCCTCCAATACGGCCGCTTCCTCTTCCACCAATACCCACCTCTCGCCTCTCTCTTCAACCCTCTCCTCCCCCTCCTTTCTCTCTACAGGTCCATCCCTTACTCTTCCTTTGTTGCCTTCTTTGCTCTCTACTTGGGTGTTGTTAGAAACCCAAGTTTCTCCCACTTTGTTAGGTTCAACTCCATGCAGGCTGTCACTCTTGACGTGCTTCTTGTGCTACCTGTTTTGATTCAACGGGTTTTCAGCCCCGCTCGTGCTGGGTTTTGGTTCAAGGTCATGGTTTGGTTCCATAATTTGCTGTTTGTGTTTGCTGTTTTGTGCTTTGTTTATAGTGTGGGGTGTTGTGTTCTTGGGAGGACACCCTACTTGCCTTTTGTTGCTGATGCTGCTGGTAGGCAGATCTAAGTGGGCACCTTTACTTTTGTTTTAGGCATTTCATCAAACAGTTGTTGTTTGTGGCATTTTGTCGAACACTTTGCTGTTTGGAGTTGTGTTAAATTGATAAATGATAAATCTGTGTACCCTTTTTGGGTTTTTGGTTTTGGATTAGGCTGCAACTTGTTTTTTAAGCTCAAGGTACAAGTAAGACATTTGTATTGTGCGAATAGTTGTTGACGAGGCATTTTATAAAACAATGTGAAGCAATTTATCAAACAATGGGCTGCCTGTGTTTGTGGACAGTAGGCTAAAATCTTGATGTACCCTGTCTTTGGAGGGTGAGTTTCTCTTGGCATTTCTTAGTGAAACTTCTTTTCTGGGGTTTTGATACGGTATAATTGGTTTTCTTTTTCTTTTTTCTGAATATACGGTTTAATTGGCAAAATTTGCTCTATAGGACGATTGTAGAAAAATTTTAGGAGAATAGCACACGAACAAAATTATTTAGTTATGTAGCACATATTTGGAATTCAAATTTGTTAAATTTCAACTCAAACTTGAGTTCTAGCCAAAACTCGAGTTCCAAAAAAATGTGCTATATAAATAAATAACTTGTATGTGTGCTATTCTCCTAAATTTTTTTCTAAAAATGGCTATTTGGCAAATTTTGCCTGGTTTTTAACTGGTTATGAGTAAGGTTAAGTGAAGGGAAATTTTGTTTTAACTTTTACTTATTGTTAGTTTGTGGTAAAACTTACTCAAAATTGCATACCTTTGAAACCATATGCATGCTTAAATGTAATTGTCTGCGCTTTATTATTATTATTATTATTATTGTTCATCTTCTTCTTCTTTTGTTGGGTTGTCAGACTGTTGTTGTTTTGGTTAATCTTAATATTGTGCCTTCTTATGAATTTCTTGGATAAGGTTTTTGTGAGAGGCATTTAATCAAACAATGTTGTCTTTAGTGTGAGCCATCACAATTTTTAAAACCACAATGAGTTATAATGCCAAGCCTAATAAGTCAAAACGCAATGACCGATAAAACCTCTCAAAGAACAGCAAATAAAGTTGCATTTGCATCCACCCTATAAGAGCCTTTCAAAGAACAATGACATCAGTTCACAAAATTATAAAAATTTCTTCTTTTAACTTTTCATGTAATGGATATCACAACACAAGACCCTTGATGGCTGTAGGCTTGTACCAAAGTTTAATTTACCCCAACCCATCAAACAGGTTTTTTAAATGACTAGAGAAAATGTTTTTAATACTACCATGGAAACTAACTTTGTTTCAAGTGAGAGAAATATGATCGCACATGATAGCAATATTGGGCTTGCTTCGAATCCAAGTTGAGTTATTGTGTGGGGTTATAAATCAATTTGATCCATTTGGTACTGGAAGAATGATGGGCATTGAATTCAAATGGAAACGCCGAATAAAACATACCCAGGCCTACAATGAAGAATCCGCCCAAATAATCTGAAGATGCAAATTAGCAATGGTGAGAATAATATCCCATGCAATTTTCCATAAGAGGAATTTGAATTTCTATCTCTCATGGATTTTGGACATCCATAAATTCAACCTATCACACCTAAGTTTTAACCAGCTCTTTGTGGTTGGAGAACCAACCAATTCCATTGATCTCGTGTTTATAATTATACCGTTCAATTTCCCTTTACACTCTCAAGAATCCTTTCTTTATTTTTTTTTAAAAAAAGATGAATAATTTGTGGTCCTAGAACTACTCTTTTTGTAATCAAATGTAGGCTTTTTGTAATCAAACATAGGAATGCTCGAGAATGTTGACTCCTTGAACCAAAAAATTACAATAAAATTTGGGGTGGGGGGAATTTAAGAGGGATTAATTTGTGTAAACCAATGGCAATGTTATTTGATGAATAGGTTGGGAAAAAAGATTGATTAAACTATCCATATCATCAATGATGACTAACTTATCTACCATATAAAAATTGTTCCATCCACCACACCAGTGGACCCACCTGATTTTATTGAGAAAGTTGTGGGATCTATACGTTGTGAGAGAAATAATGTATGTTTTAGATGTATAAAATAATTACTATTTAACTTTAATTATATTGAATTAATCCACTAGGATCTAGATGGTCTCCATGCCTTTCCCCCTCCCCCCTCCCCCTCCCCCGGCTTTTTTTTTTTTTTCAAATGAATTGCATTTTTGGTTGGATTGTTAGAAACAAGAAGCTAATGGTCTATTTGGTTTTACTTTTAAAGAAATGTGGATTTAATGGCGTTAAATCTTTCTAAAAGTACTCTAATGGTGTTAAAACTATTCTAACTAAAATTTTCAAATATTTGGCAATATCTTTAAACCTCATAAAATGCAGTCGAACCTTAGAGCCGTTCACTGGTATCCTGGTCGGATGCTTTCTCCCAATATCATAGTTTTAAAAATTAGACTAAACCAGCTGGTTCAACCAATTTAAGAGAGAACCAGGCACAATCCAATCTGATTATCATTGAAAATCAAAAATAGGTGAAAAAGCAACTTCAACTAGAACCAAATGTTTTGGTCAAGGGAACTGTGGGCTGGGGTGCCAATTTTGTTTATATTTCAAAACATAAGCATTTTTAGCCACAAAAAAAAAAAAAAAAAAAAAATCAAATATTAACCCCAAAAAAATCACTATAATTATATCTTGTTTGCACAAAGACTGAAAGGGAGTGTGCTAATGCGATCCTTGAATATTTTTTAAGGTTGATTACCTTTAATGTCTTCAATTTTATCTCACCGATCTGCGATCTTTTAGTTTGAATTTTGCACCAAAGATGAGAGAATACAATAAGAATGTGAGAGTGTTCTTAAAACAAAAGAAGGCTAAAGTGGAGATGAGGAGTAAGATACGGAGAAAGGAGAAATGAAAGCTTGTAAGGGTTCGTTTAGTGGGGGTAATTTTAGGGGGATGGAAAAGGGAGAGAGAAAATTGGAGAGAAGATAGTTTTTGTAGATGTTTAGTTGGAGAGATGAGAAAAGGCAAAACTGTTGGGTTACGTATGTTTTCTCCCCAAATCAGGGAAAAAACTAGAGAGAAAAATTGAACACAAAAGGGGCTGTTTGCTGGACCAAAATGCCTTCCTCTAGAACATTCAAATGAGTTCATTTTTTTTTTCATTTTCTTTTTCTTTTTTCCATGGTTTTCTTATCTAGTTTTGGCACTTTTTGTTACTGTAGACACCCCATTTCATTCCAACCTATATCCAAATCTCCTGGTCCTAATTGGTCCTAATGACAAGAAATCAAATCTCTACCAAAATGATTAACATCGTGTGTGGAGCCCAATGAGGATGAAAACCCTATGAGTGATCCAATACAGTCAAAGGCCAAGGCCAACTGTGAAGCAGGAAAGAAGCCCAAAGCCCAAAAAAACCATTTTGACCTAATTTGGCCAAGGCTAACAGAGAGTGCATATGACGGGTATATGATGTGTATGCACTCTCTAGACAAAAAGCTTTAAATCACTCCATTTTTATTTTGATGAGATTCTAGGGCAACCAACCTAATCAATTAGTTGCCCAAACATCCCATCAAACCCTAGACACCCATTTCCCCTATAATTACCACCATTTTCAATATCCAAAAGGTCAAAAATTTTTACCCTAAAGAAACTCTGCCAAAATCCCCTCGAAATACTTAAACCTAGAGTTCAAGGCTAGAAGGGTAGAAAGGTTGAGTACTAGATTGATCTTCATCCATCCTTTTGGTTGAAAGATAGTCTCTTCCTCATCTGTGTCCAAACTTCTAGTTGATTCAAGCTTGCAAGCATATCACTTAGGGTGCTTCTATCAACCCTAATCAAGTCATTCTTTATGTAAGAATAGTAAAGTATCCTGCGAGATTGTAAAGGAGATCTTACAACAATTATAGCTACGAAGAAAGTGAAAGCTATATGATAATGAGTGTTTGGTTAGATAGAATTGGAAATTTATCTATGATAGTAAAAGAAGGGTAATCAATTAGCAAAAGGTTTAGGTCATTTCTTAGCGATAGCAAGGAAACTCATTGTCTATGATGGGTGTACTTTTTACCAACACAAAGAGCACTGTTTTTATCCTTTTTTTGGATCTTAGTATGTAGAAGATGTAATCTATATCAAAAAAGAGTTCAAACAACACATGATACTTCATGTGAAGAAATATGGTAATATTTGCTAATATGTGCAAGCTAGACGGAATGTAATTTGAGAGTGGCTAAATATTGTGCAAGTTAGACGGAATAATTAGTTCTATAATTAATGTGGGGCCAGAGAATTTGTGACCCCGGCTCACTTTACATTAGGACTCAAGACCCGCGCCAAGGAGGGACGTTGCCGAGGACATGCAACGAAAATTCAAATGGCCTAGAAATATGGCCGAGGACGATCCTATCCTCGGCACCCCAACACCTAGAAGGGAAGAACGGCATGTCATCAAAAATAGCATCCAAAGCGCTCCCAGAAGAAAGGGCGAGTGTAGTAGAACGTGCACGGGAGTACAGTGTAGAATTGGTTCAAGGAAAAGCTGTCACTTCCGCATTGAATACGCCAACAAACGTCCTGACTGCATTAATAGGAAAAGACCCTTGAATAGTATAGTTTCGGTTACTGCAACTAACAGAAGGTGGGGGAAGGCAGTTGATGGGACGCACACTCAAGTAGTTATCTGCCTGACCAACGGATGGAAGGTCAGGATCAAATGAGAGAGGCTATATAATGTAAGAATCCCTTCTTGAAAAAGGGGGGGTCCAACAACCGAAGCTAGGCAGGCCGTGTAAAAGATAAAGTCTTCTTGAATAAATTTAACTCACTTCTGTACAAGCATCTTGAATACCATGACCAACGACTGTCCGTTCACCAAGGCCTAGTCTTTTAGCTCACTTTCTACAAATTTATTGTTTGGGTCTTTAACGTACAAACCCAACTCGAATTTGGAATCGTTACAATTTGAGTCCTTATAATTAATATACCCATTCATTCAATAAGATATTATAATAATTTAATAACCAATCCATGTTAATTATATATTTTTTCATCATCTTCCTATTAAAAAAAAATAATTTCAAATTGATAAAATAAAAAGAAGAAAATAAAAGGACCTAAAGAGAGAAAGTGGAAATACAAGATTAACATTGTTTGACCTTACAAAAAAGCAATTATATCATATAAATTATATGTTACAAAAACTAAGTGTAGTACATATAGGAGTACGCTTAGCTAATTAAATGCGTGGTAACTCTAAAACCATGTTAGTCCATGGTAATATAAATTCATAGTAATTCATGGAATTTATACAAAACCATGATATGCGTATTTACAATAATATTCTAATTTATTTTAACATCTCTTCTTAAACTCAACGTAGAGGCTCGAAAATACCTAAATAAACATATGATTGTTTAGTAATCCATAATTCCTCCATCTTTTCACTAATCCTTTTCTGTTTAATATTTTGATTATTTCACATTTTTATACTTTACAATTTTCATATAAAATTAAAACTTTAAATAATTAGAAGAGTATAAAAATAAAGTTGAATTTTACCTTTTTTTTTTTTTAAAGCAAAAGCAATCAATTGCAGTAGATACTTATGAAAGGGCTCTTTCATCATATTGAAAATTTCTAAACTCAATGGACTCAACGGAATGGAAGATCAATAAAAGAATAATTACTTGGTCACATGCATTAAGAAAGATATATACAAAATTATTGGAAAAAAATAAATCATGAAACCATTTTTAAAATATGAAAAATTGTTGAAGGCAACTAAGTAAATTAACCCATGTATAAACAATATATAATAGTTTAGATTTAAATTACATTTTTTATGATGATTACATGATTTTATAACTGATTATTTATTTTTATTATAGTTTCCATTAATAATTGTTGAATTAATGTTGTTTTCAATTTTGTCCTGCTATTTAAAATTCTGATTTTGCCACAATGTGCCACACGTAATTGAGTTTAAGTAGTTAATTGTTTAATTAACGTTGTTTTCAATTTGGTCTTTAATTTTGCCCCGTTATTTGAAATTTTAACTTCGCCACAGTATGTTACTGCATAATTAAGTTTAAGTGGTTTGAAAACAGTGAATATATATGCATATTTTTTTCCCATCTAAAAGGAGAAAAAAAAAAAGAGATAATTATTGGTTCCACTCAATCATACACACTTGCACACCCGAATACATGCACATGCATGCACGCAGAAGCCCACGCGTCAATGCACGCAGACACACACAAACCACAAGAACAGATCGAACACACACACACACAAAAAGTGAAAAAGAAAGAAGAGGTCTCAATCCGCCTGCCCAAGACAAAAACATGTTAAAGTTGGGATCGTACGTGGGGTACCCTAGCTGATTCATACATATTAAAAAAAAAAAAAAAAAAAAAAGCACCCATTATAATCTTGAAGCTTATCAAGCTGTGTCAAGAGATGGGAATGTCAAAACCAATAAAGTAGAACAGAGCTAGTTAAAAAATGAAAAAGCTTCATCTGCAGTGGTTTTTAAAAGTGAATGTGAATGGGACAATCTCTAACGACAATCTTTATGTAAGAAATAATAAAGTATCCTGCGAGATTGTAAAGGAGAGCTTAAACAATTATAGCTAGGAAGAAAGTGAAAGCTATATGATAATGAATGTTTGGTTAGATAGAATTAGAATTTCAAATGTGATAGTAAAAGAAGGGTAATCAATTAGCAGAAGGTTTAGGTCATTTCTTTGCAATTGCAAGGAAACTCATTTTCTGTGATTGGTGTACCTTTTACCAACTCAAAGAGCACTGTTTTTATCATCTTTTTTTTTTTTTTTTTGGGGTGGGGGGGTGGGGTGGGGAATCTTAGTACGTAGAAGATGTAATGTATATCAAAAGAGAGTTCAAACAACATACGATACGTCATGTGAAGAAATATAGTGATATTGGTTAATATGTTAGCCAAGCAAGCAAGCCTATTGAGAGTGGTTATATATTCTACAAGTTAGACGGAATAAGTTCTATAATTAATATATCCTTTCATCCAATAAGATATTATAATGATAATAACCATTTCATCTTAATTATATTTTTTTTCCATCATCTTCCTATTAAACAAAATAATTTCAAATTGTTAAAATATAAAGAAGAAAAATAAAAGGACGTAAAAGAGACAAAGCGGAAATACAATATTAACACAGTGACCTTACGAACTGCATTCATAATAGAAAGTCCATAACAATTACATCATATAAATTATATCTTTAAAAAACCAAGGGTACGTAGGGTATACATAGTAGTACATTAAGCTAAAGTTTGGTTACCCATTAATCATGTTATAGTCAGTTCATGGTAATACAAATTTATAGTAATCAAGGAAAAATGAGCATTTGCCCATAATTTACAAACTATATAGCAAAATGCCTCTACTTTGAAACTATTTAGCAAAATACCTGTGTTTTTGAAACTCGATTTTAACAAAATTGAGTTATAAATGAAACTCGACATTAGCAATTTCGAATTCTATGTATATTTTGTCACTTAAATTTGTTTTAAAATTTAAGTGGATTAGTTCCACTTAAAAATATACATAGAACTCGATTTTGAAGATATCAAGTTTTACACAGAACTTGATTTTGTTAAAATCGAGTTTAAAAAACAGGGGCATTTTGCTAAATAGTTTCAAAATATGGGCATTTTGCTGTATAATTTGTAAATTAGGCTCTGTTTATTTTGAAAATATTTTACCGAAAATATTTTCATTTTATGGTGTTTGGTTGCATATTTGAAAATTCATTTACAAGTGTTTGCTTCAAAACAAAAAAAAAAAAAAAAAAAAACTAACTTCCGTTAGAAACACAGCCATGAATCAAACCACCCAAACTCAAATTAGCTAAAAAAAAGAAGACACAATTTGCCAAAAAAAAATCAGATCTGCAAAAAGCCATAAACACAGATTTGCAAACAAACAAACAAAAAAAAAGCCAAATTTGCAAGGACACCGGTAGAGATCTATAAAATTTTTGTGTGACAGGGCTTAGCAGTGGAGATTTGTACAAAACAAACCCAAATCTACAGGGCTTAGGAAAAAAAAAAGAAAAAGAAAAAGAAAAAAAACCTAGATTAATTAGCGTCAAACAACAAAACAGCAATACAATTGCTCCATGAAAGTCATGAGCAGCCGCCGTACATGCAGGTAATTACTTCCATCTCTAAGAAGAGTGGGGTGGCTTTGCAGGTTGTGCTGCATGTGGGTGGGTGCTCTCCCTATCTGGCTTGGGCTACAGTTGGGAGTGGTTGGTCTGTGAATGTAATCTTTATGCGTAAGACATTGTAAAATGTAAAATGTTTTATCAAAATTCTAAACGTAAAATATTTTACTTCTTTTTATCTTAATTTTACAATTTAACTGGAAAATATTTTACAGTTGACTAGATTTTACAACAAAACAAATATGGCAAAATGTGTAAAATATTTTCTTAAAAATATTTTATTTTGAAACAAACAGAACGTTAAAGGCAAATACTTATTTTTCCCATAGTAATCCATAGCTTTCTACGAAACCATGATATGCATATTTACAATAAGATTCTAATATATTCTAACACCTCTCCTCAAACCCATTGTAGAGGCTTAACAAGTCAAGCCTGGAATGAAAGCCTCTTAATGAAAAGAATTATATCATGTGTAAAATAGTACATCATGGAATAAAAAATGCACAAACGTTGGCAACAATGGCTGGTCTATGACAATGAAGGCCAAAAAACAGCTACTAGGATTGAAGAATGGCAACACCAATGACTAGAGAGTGATTGCATACTAAGACTAAATGATGGCATCATTGGTGTCCTAAGGAACTTTGGTAGAGGCATGGTTGCTCGAGGATGAAAAAAGTGAACAAATTTTAGTTGTAGTAGTGATTGGCGAACATACGGTAACTAGAGAATGGCAAAACTAGGAGCAATGTTTGCCAAAAGAAATTTGCATATGATATCCTCACATGTGTTGAGGGCATGTGTGACATCTTTTTGGGCTAATTGTTTGCACCATTTTGCAAATTGGCTTTAGATTTTTCAAGTGTTGTGCTAAAAAAATCTGAATAGATACTTAGAATGTCAACATCTAAGAGGAATGATGCTTAAGTGGATAAAAAAAACGTTGTTAGAGGGAGGCACTATCGTGAAGGAATGCCGGATAAGAAGGAACAATGGGGGATAGAAGATTCAAAACTTTAGCTGACACATTTAAAAATAGAAATTAGAAGAAAAAAAATGATATAGAAAGAAAAATCACTGAGGAACTTGTTTCCTTAGGATGTTTACATTTACATTTAATTTGATATTTAAGCTAATTAAAAGGATGTTTCTTAAGGTTTAGAATCAACAACCAACCATGGACAGTATACTTGGTATTATATATATATATATATATATATATAAGTTTTTGTGTCGGTACAAATTTAAATTCTATACTTTTTTTCAAACTACATATTTGACAAAACCAAATGTAATTCCAACTTGGCTTCAAACAAAATACACATAGAACAATAGCTGGATCATTTCAGATTTGATTCAAAACCAAACCGAACCAATTCTTCTGATTTGTGACACATTCTTTTTGGATAAGGAATCTTTTGACTGGATATTGAAAAATTGACACATTTTATGAATGGGCTTCCGCAACCTCTCTCTCTCTCTCTCTCTCTCTCTAACATGCCACAAGAGAGAAGATTGAAGAATACAATGTCGTGAAGTCATGTAATTCAAAAGGCAAATTAAGCTGTAGAGCAATTTTGGGCCGTCATTCATAGCTAAATAATCTAATCTACAAAGCACAGGACATTTTTAAATAAGACATAACATAATATTGGCATCAATCAGATTAATTAGCTTTAGTATCCAAATAAAAAATAAAAGATTACATAATAGCTAGGCCTAAGAGCTGTCTTAGTTTCCTTAGGACCTTAAGTAATAGTTAGAAGATTGAACACATGTTTCTCTACAAAACTTATACAAGTGAATGAAGTTATTAGGGAGAGTTGTCTCTTTCATTGTTAGGGTTCAAATAATGCATTATGGAAAAAAAATCTAAAGCCCCATATTCTAGACTAGACTGTACCGCACTTTCCTTACGTAAAGGTGGAGATGTCTAGCTACCAATGCATATGTAACTTTCAAGATTGCCCTATAGCTCACTTCCAAGATTGGTCATTGGACTTAGACCTAACGAATCCAATTGCAGCACATGGTTTTCCTGACGAAGCATCCATTCGCAGCCGACAAATAAAACATAAAAACCACAAAAATTGACTTGAAAAAAACACATATGATGGGTCAATGGAGTCTTGTTGAGAGGGAGGATGTACCTTAAGCTTTAGGAAGTCATTCAACAAATTGACACGTTGAAAAGAACAATTTAAGAACATTCTCACACTAGATATTGTTCATAGTTTGAGATAATTTTCAAGTTGAAGCTTGTGGGAATCGCTCGTTTGTTATTATATCATTTAGAAAATGACTTGCCCTCTTTGTGGAGTAGAAAATGACAGTCAAACTTTGAACTATATGTAAGTGTAAAGTGGACCCCATTTTCCATGAGTTTGCTTGGCTTTTTTGTGTCTTATTGCTCTTGTGGTCAGCACAAGTGAGTCGAGTCAATTGGAACTCTAAATTCTAAGTTCTTGCGTCATGCATGAGCTGCGAATCCATGCAACAAATTTAATGACCAAAAAAAAAAAAACATATATATCAATGGGAAAAACTTCCAAGTCATCAAATTTTGTGTATGACCTTGCTTCTAGATTTTCATGTCGATTAGACTTTTCAAAATGCAGAAATCTATATTTGATTCATCAGTCTCTGTTGAGAGAGAACCCCTCTAATGATGCAGCATTCCACTAGGGTTGCTATCGCACTGTCTCGATCTGTATATATAGCTTATAGCTAGCTTACCTATCAAAAGCAACAATGAAACATTTGGAGTCCTTACAGCCAGTCATTGCATGATACTTAAGCTAGCTTCATAACTAAGCCCCCCAAAAAGCATCATTGATTAATGGTCTTTCGTATATGTGTTCTTTCTTTACCGCTAGTGCTCAAGTGAATTTTCCTTAGTTGTACCCAAAAGAAGTAAAAGAAAGTAGAGACAGAGAATCTAATTTTTTTTTTTTTTTTAGTGATAATAACACCTTATCTTTCACTTTATTACTATTACTATTAAAAATGGGATTTGAATCTATTACACCATGCAACAGTAAATCAAAGAGTCCTTAAATCAAATAATTTTTTAATTTTTAGTTATTTTTCATTTTATCTTTTCACCTTTAATTTCTAACTTTTACATCTCACAAACACACGGTAATTGCATGTACCGTTAATTGTTACACACGATCTAATTCCTTAAAAATGACAGAGGAAGGGGTAGGGGGCTGCCATGGCCTCCTTGGCTTTTTAAATTCTCCCTTATATTCATACTAGTATATCTTAATTTACTAAAATTAGAAAGTAAGTGTTTTTATTTTTATTTGGATAATTCAATAGTTACAATTAGAAATGAAGGATTGGATCTTGAATGTTTTCATTAGAAACACTATGTGGTGCTAGTTGGACTACAAGACTTTTGACAAAGTAGATGCTAATTGTACAATCTTTTAAATATTTAACAAAAATTCATGATTAATTTAAGGTATTTGAATAACATTAAGCATATTAGGCATAAATTACATTTCACAACTTCTTAAAGTTGGCTATATATTTAGCTTATAAAATTTAATATTTCAAGATAAAAGTAAATGATGGGAAAGTCATCAACTTTGTGCAAATGTTTTTGTCTATTTTAATATAAGAATATATTTTTTCTATTTTACATAACTATATTTTAAAAACATCGACATTAGATTATTTATTTTATACTACATTTTATTAAAATATTTTTTTGAATCAAATTATTTTTTATTGCTCTTTCAAATCATCTTTGTGTGTGAATGAGTAAAGAAGTATTAAAAACTAGAATTCATGTGAATAGTATTTGCATTGTTATTGTAACAACAATCTAAATTTACACAAGTTTATGTGAACTAATATGAGTGATTTTTAGAGTTGGATGTGCAAATGTTTTTAAAAATATTAATACATAACCAATTATAAATTATTATATTACTATGAAAGAGCAAAAAGAAAACTTTATTAAGTTAAAGCTTTTATGAATAACTTTATGTTTTGAGTCATGGGAATATTATTTTGATGTATAATTAACTATATCTGATATACTAACATAATGAATCATCTTACTTAAATATTTTTTTTTTGTTATATTTAATCAGCTTAGCCTTGAACCCCTCCCCCATAAAAACTTCTAGCTCTGCCACTAAAAAATATGTCATTAATAGCAAGTATAAATTGTTCATCACGAACTAATCAATAATATACTAGCACTACGCCCTTTGTAACAACTGTTCTGTCAGTTTAGTCATATTACTTTGATCATTTCGACATATTTTTTGTCATCTTGGCAAATGTACGTAGGTGTTGACTGTATAATGTTACTTTCTTTTCATGATATGGACTAGAAATGAAGCTGCACTAAGGTCTAGATTCGAAAAGTTATCAGACTTGACGAAGTTGTCGCTGTGGTAGCAGAAGAAAAATGAATGATAAGCACATGGGCTGAAAAAGATAACCTTTGTGTCGACATTTTTTTTTCTTAGCCTTGATCCTAAATTGATGATCGAATGGTTCATTCCTTGTTCTTTCTTTATCAATTGAAGGTATCTATCTTCTTTGAAAGGTTATCCATGCTTTTTACTCGCATTTTTCACCTTTTTTGTTTGAACAAGAAAACACCAAAACCATAAAGTCTAATGAGCTAGAAGCCTATAAAAGATTCTCTCAATTTCAAACATTGAATCGGTTTCATAGTTTGGATTAATATATTTTTTTTCTTGAGGTCCTCATGATCATTGGGATTAATGCATGTTATAAACCTAAAAGTGTATGATTATTTAATTAAGAAAAAATATATATTAATCTGAACTATGAAACTAAATTAAGCTTCATCAATATCTTTATCAATTTTGAACTTTAAAGGCTAATTTTGTCACACACTCCATACAAACTCTTTATAAAATTTTATTTTGAAAACACGATTTCAATTAAAATTGTGATACCGATTTCATAGTTTTAACTTAAATCATGTTTTCAAAACACAAATTTAACCCACGTAGTAGGGTGTGTACAATAGGCACGCAATAATCAATGTATGATAATGATTACCCAACTCCAAATATCTTTCTAATTTAATTTTTCAATCACCATTCCATACACCAAGAGTCCCTGGTACCTAAGCATTGAACAACTCTCAAAAATAAAAAAAATAAAAACAAAACAAAAAAATGTCACAAATCTTGCTTAACATGTGCTCTGAAATTAATTGGACTCTTGTAATTAAGAACACATCACATCCAATGGGAAGCACATGATAGATTCAAGTTGAAATATGTTAGGACTTGATTACAACCATTTTTGGAAAATGTTGATAGTCCTGCACAATGGTTACGTGTGTCCATGGTAATCAAATTTCATGATAACTAAACTAACAGAAAGCACCAGATTCCCAATTTTGTAGTAAAGCATATATTTCAATTAATAGCTATCTAAGTATGAGTATCATTTAGGCATGCCAGAATTTCCTTTTCAAATGAAACAATTAATCACCATACAAGACACTAATAAAAAGAATGAGATACATACGTAATGAACTTTCTTAGAGGAGAATTAAACCAAACTTTGAGTGAAAAGCTCTCCTAGCATTTGTTAATTAAAGTCATATGAGTAGGAAGGTGTAACTAAAAAAGAGCCTAATTAATGCAAAACAGTGAAGGCACTTTCACGAGGCCAGAGTTTAGTGTTTATAATGAATGGTTAATTTCCAAATGAAAAAAAATGTGACAATTATATATAAAAGGTAGGTGAACTTTTTTTTTTTTTAATGCAAAGTCTAACAATTATTCTTCTAAGCAAATAATTGGAAAATGTATGCAATTGGATTCAACTATAACAAAAGGTAAAAACCTTATATATGTTTTTTTTTTTTGCATGTAATTCATGAAGAAAATATTAACCCATAGATTAATTACTTCCTAAGCAAAACATCATTCAAAAATTGTCTGCAAGTGAAAAATATTGCAGATGTAGATTATGTTTGTAATGCTGCACAGTTCATCTCTTTTTACTTTGCAACACCAAAAGTACCGCCGATTTTTTTTTTTTTCCTTAACAGCTTTTCAGTAAAATTATGCACTAAATTAATAAAAAGAAGATAAAGCATAGAAAAAGCTTACTATAATAATGGGAAATATGTGGATTTGAACAGTCATCCAGATTCGTAACAATTCACTAATTAAGTTGGGACTTTTTTGTTGGCAAATAGAATCATTTTACATGCTAGAATCATTTGATATGATGGTAACTAATTTTCCTTATAGCTGAATTGGCACCTTCTCATGCACAAAGTGCTTGGAGTTTAGGGGAAAAAGAGTTCAAACTATGAGATTAGCAGTATATTGTAATTATCTCTTAAAAATAAATTTTATTACAAAACTTTTGTAAATTGACGTGTTACTAATTACTAAAACAAATTCAAATATTTATTATGATTTTGAAATTTCACAATCACATTCATTCTTATATTTACTAGTATGTAATTTGTGTTTACGCACGAGAATAGTAAATTATAGTGGTGTTATTAATATTAGCTTAGGTTATTAAACATATAAGATATTAATTCGACCAGGATATTTGAAGGTACTAAAACGGTTTTTCCTTGCAATTTTCATGATATTGATTATACCAAGTTTCTCATTACACACATTGTTATTACGTATATAATTTTAAAAATTATTATTGGATACTACATATATCGTAAATTCTACAAAATACAACACAAAATAAAAGAATAAATTGATCCAATAATATCTCCTAAATTGAATGGACCATGCATTGTCATAGTATATTACATAAATGGTTTATAAATTTGAATTATTTTTAGTTACAGAAAAAATGGCTCATAAATATAAAATCAATCAAACTGTTTCTTCCTCTAATTTTATATATAGAGTTAGATATATTATTAGATTTTTTATGATTTATTTATATTGGGCTCTTCGTTTTCTACATTGAATTGACTCACTTGGTACAAAAATTTAAAAACCTAAATTAGATGGGACATGTGGCGCAAAATTAGACTCTAACTGAAAACTAATTAGATTTTCTCTCAACTTTGACTATATATAGATTTGTAATGGTTGTGTAGTAAAATTTATAGTATTTTTAGTACTTTCTTATGAAAATAAATGTCAGATTAAACATAAAAAATACATGGTGCAATTCAATTTCATGCCATATTCAAGTATTTTAAACATCATTTGCACTCCATTTCAATTTTTTTTTTTCCTTTAAATCCTAAACTTTAAAGGTTGATGCTTTACTATCTTTTTCGAGTTGTGCACAAGAGATAAGAGTTCTCTTTAACCTCTAGGAAAAGGTGGATGAAACAAATGTCACGACAAAAAACGAGTGAGTAGATATTCTAGCTTTTGGAATTTACCTAATGGGGGGAAGACACAAGGAGACATTGATTAGAGTGGAATCAAAGTGGGATAGGGAACATGATAAGAATAATTATTTATAATCTCATAGGTTTTGAGCATCCTAAATCATATTTGTGTCCTACCAACCCCCTAAGCACATTTCTTTAGTGTCAATGGCATGATGATGAAGGCTGTGACCCCAACGTGCCAAGCCCACCTATCTTCTACGGCCTATAGTGGCCACTTCTCCCACTTGTCTCATTATCATTGGCCCGTCCTCAATCTCCGACTAGCCAATCAAACGCTCGAGATGGCGCTGACATGGCAGTCCACGTGTCATTTTGTTAAGCAATGATTTTACTAGAGCACAATCATGGAAGGTGCAATGGGATCCCCAACTAGCCGACCTTTACATCTCTAAATTACACATGTTAATTTGATGACAAAATTCAACATTTATCACTAATAAGTAATAAAGAGACTTTGCATTCCATAAATGAAGCATCAAATGGACATAAAAGGCCCACGATGGACTCCTATAATAGGTGAAATAGGTTCTCCCACAAAAAATTTCCTCAAAAAAAAGATAAAGGTTCTCCCACATAATTAACACACTAGTAATATAGCTTAGCCTTCATTTCATTAGTAGTGGTCGGTCTCCTTCTAGAAAACGTGTAATAATCAAGGATTAGGTTATTCACCACAATTTGAGAAGACAATGTTACTAGAGTTCACACTTGAAAGATCATACCCCATAAAGGAAGGAAGTGAGTGCAATATCTACATCATATTACAACAATCTTAATTTTATAATCCTAGAAAAGATTGACTTGTATAAGATCAATGTAGGTCACCATGAGTTCCACAATGTAGGTTTTAATGATCATGTTATTGGCCTTTAATTATATATGTTGTTTTCATTACAATGAATCTTTCAAAAGATATTGTGTCTACTTTGCCTACAACTTCTAACAATTTTTCACTTTCTTCCTTAGAGGAGGGTAATCATCTATACCATTGATTAGCCAACAATAGTCTACAACCTATAAGGAGGCCATCAAATGCTACTAGGTAGGTCTTTTAATAATGTGTATTCACACTACTATAGTCTATAAACAATTTATCCACCCTAAATAGAAATGTTAAAGGTGTAGAAGCGAGATGGCATTGCAACCAATAGTACCATTTGTACTGCTACAAGAAAGTTTTTAAGGTTGAATTATTTTCATAGTTGCAGCAACCCTACAAGCACTAACCCCCATTAAACACCATAGGAAATCCTTGAAGCAGCAGCTTTTTGTGTGAGAATATTCTTATCCGAAAGAAGGAAATTGGGTTTTTTTGAGGCTATTTATAGCATCAATATTCAGGACACAGCATTCTAATTCCATTTTGGTGCTCTTTTCTATTGACTGTATATAACATAACACCTTTCCAGCTTGAAAGAAGCTTGCCTGCTACATAGATTCTTATAAACCAATAATGCGTTTCTCAAAATGAGAGATGGGTGTGAATTACATTATTATCATCCATTTCTTGCAATCATAAAAGGCAGGCTACTAGAGAAGATTTTGTACAGAAGATACAGTGCCAAGTGATTTATACTCTCTTGAGGACCACATGCAAAAACTACACAGGACATTGTTCTACTTTCAAGAACACAAGAATTATACAAGCATTGATGCCTATTGCCTACCATTGGAGGTGACAGATTAATATAGCCATAAAAAGAGATATGGGGGAGATGCTTCCCTTTGGATTTGCAGATTTCCCATTGGGTGCTCTTAGACAACTTGCAACAAAAAGTGGGAAAGTAAAATATGCACTAAAGTAAATTTAATTGCATACAAAACATATAAACAAAGAGAATCCTTCAAGCTTGTCCGATTGATGGGAACCAAGGCATCAAAACAATACCAGCAAATAGGCAAACGAGAAATCTTTCAGTGCTTCCTCTATGCTATCATCTCCATGTTCAATCTCTCCACCTTAGCCCATCACAGTGGCCCCAAAAGGTCCCCAACATAACCAATCATCTTCCTTCCCCCCACAAGCACACATCCATTTGAATGTTCACGTGCCCTGTGGACCCTTAATACCCCACTGGTCCATCTCTATACCTCTGAAATGAATCAAGGCTAGCCCCAGCTAGTCTCTCTCATCTGATCTGAAAGAAGATATGCGACGTTAAAATTCCGACAACAATAGATTCAGGAAGAACATACTCATCATTCATATGAGTAAGACACGGATATGGTGTGTACGTTCATTATAGGCAGGAAAATACGCCTTATGGCAAAGGGGCTACTTTTTTCTAAATAAGGGAAAAATATCCTTAATTTGGTTTAAGAAAAACAAAATATATATGTTTTGAGACGTGTTGTCCTTGATGGTAAAGGTGGGGTTATGTTTGCAACTGTTAGAAAAAGTGCAAAGATTCGTGCAATCTTTCTTTCTTGTAACTTTCCTCTCCAATTTGGCATATGTGTGATGGCTTCTCTTATAAAGAAAACAGCTTTGAAGGGAGAACTAAAAGAAAATCCTAAAACTCTTCCACCCAAGTAGGCAGTCTTCATACGGATTCTAACAACTGAAGATAGGTTGACTTATTAGCCACCCAAACCTTCCCCTATAAATTCTCTCCTTAACCCTTCACTTCCTTGGCTCTTCCAAACCTCTCCTTTGCTTTTGCTCACAAAGAAACAAAAGCTATAGCATTAAAACTCCTTCCACCTTTGCCTCCCCTCTCTTCTGACAAAAAAAAAAAAAAAATGAGATACCCACAAGTTAGCTTTGTTAGACAAAACAACATTTTTTTCATAAGAGTCTTCATGATCCTATTCTTAAGCTGCATAGCTTTTAGAAATAACCTTTGTCTTTCAAGCATCCCTTCTACATTAAAATCACTTTCCCTTGATGGTCATTTCACCTTTGATGAAGTTCACTTTGCGGCCAAAGATTTTGGTAACAGGTACCAATTCCTCCCTGCAGCAATACTGCATCCAAAGTCAGTTTCTGATATTGCCAATACTATAAAGCATATTTGGCAGATGGGTTCTCATTCAGAGCTCACAGTTGCAGCTAGAGGCCATGGTCACGCACTCCAGGGCCAGTCCCAAGCACACCGTGGAGTTGTGATCAGTATGGAGTCTCTCCAAGGCCCAGAAATGCAGGTTTACACTGGAAATTCTCCATATGTGGATGTCTCTGGTGGCGAATTATGGATAAATATCCTGCATGAAAGCCTGAAATATGGGTTAACACCAAAATCATGGACAGACTACCTACATCTAACTGTTGGCGGTACCCTGTCTAATGCAGGGGTCAGTGGTCAGGCATTTCAGCATGGCCCCCAGATCAGTAATGTCAACCAGCTGGAGGTTGTAACAGGTTCGAAAAAAAATATTTTAAAAATCATTTGATAATAGATTAACCATGTCATAAAAGAATATACCAGGGTCAAAGGACAAAATGAGAAATGGGAAATTATAATAACACTAACTTTAGCTTTATTTGTTTGGTTTAAATATCATATGATACTGAAAGTGTAGGTTGACCAGGTTACTTCACTTGACCAGATTTTTATGAAGAAACTTAGCCATCACTCACGAATAAAAAAGTTTATCATTAGCAAAGTATAGATTCTTACTGAAAGTTGGACCCAAATATGTGCAGGAAAAGGCGACGTTGTAACTTGTTCAGAGAAGCATAACAGTGACCTCTTTCACAGTGTTCTTGGAGGACTTGGCCAGTTTGGCATTATAACCCGAGCAAGAATATCACTGGAGCCAGCACCGGATATGGTAAAAACCAAAATCATTTAAGCTAAAGACAAAATCATTTAAACAATGTCTCAGGTACATCAAAGAATATCGTCATGACACAATTCTACATTTTGAACAGGTAAAATGGATAAGAGTGCTATACTCAGATTTCGCCACATTTGCCCGAGACCAGGAGCATCTAATATCTTTGGGGAGGACGTTTGATTACATTGAAGGTTTTGTGATAATAAACAGGACTGGTCTGCTGAATAACTGGAGGTCATCCTTTAATCCACAAGACCCAATTCAAGCCAGCCATTTCAAGTCAGATGGAAGGACTCTCTTCTGCCTGGAATTGGCCAAATACTTCAACCAAGACAAGAGTGATGTAGTACATCAGGTGAGGCATGTAATGGCCCACCATCAGGGTAGATTTCCTAAGTAATAGAATAACGAACTAATAAATTATCAACAAATATATATTTATTTATATAAATGCTCTGACATCTATTTGTTTTAATTATGCAGGAAATTGAACACTTGTTGTCTCAATTAGGCTATATTACATCAACACTTTTCCTATCAGAAGTTACGTACGTCGAATTCCTGGACAGGGTTCATGTGTCTGAGGTCAAATTAAGGTCAAAAGGCTTGTGGGAAGTTCCACATCCATGGCTCAATCTTTTCATCCCTAGAAGCAAAATAAATAATTTTGCTGATGAAGTCTTTGGAAATATCCTTACAGAAACAAGCAACGGTCCTGTCCTAATCTATCCAGTGAACAAATCAAAGTAACTTTCACAACACAAGCCGTTCACCTTGTAGATTCTTATGTATTTTTGCTAAGTGAGTAACTTATTTATTTCTGATTTCAGGTGGGATAACAGAACTTCAGCCATTACACCAGAGGAAGATACTTTCTATCTAGTTGCATTCCTGACCTCTGCAGTTCCCTCTTCAACAGGAACTGATGGATTAGAACATATATTAACTCAGAACAAAAGAATTCTAGAATACTGTGAAAAGGCTCACCTAGGGGTCAAGCAATATTTGCCCCACTACACTACACAGGAAGAGTGGCAGGCCCACTTTGGCCCACGATGGGAAATTTTTGTACAGAGAAAATCTGCTTATGACCCATTGGCAGTACTTGCTCCTGGCCAAAGAATTTTTAAAAAAGCAATACCCTTCTCATGACAGTGGCCTCACAATATGATTACTATTTTTTTTAAGAGGCCCTTACAACATGTGGGAAAATGCCTCAGCCACAAAAGCAATATCTTGATAATGAGATATTCATGTGCCTTTTTCACACATTGAAAGTGTAACATGGAGGGACGCTGTAGGGGCTAGTAGAAAAGTTTTCAACAGTCAGATATTTCTACATGAATTATTAGCGAGCATTGTGAAAGGAAATGGACATCACTAGTCATATAAAGAATGTATATATCAATTTTGTAAACTCCAATTGCTTTCTCTGAGAAACACAGTCCCAAAAGACCAGAATTTTTTTTTTTTTTTTTTTTTTTTCCTGCACAGAGATATGACATACTCAAAACAAATGTAGGACTAGCTCATGCTACACCAACATAAATTCAAGAGCAACACAAAAAGAAAGAAATTAAGGTCACAATTAAAAATGGGCTTACCCCAACCTCAACAAGGAATTATCACTTGATGCAATTAATGAAATTCAACATGAGGTTAATGTAACTGTGGATAATACCATTATAAAATAATTCAGTCACAATTTAAGTAAACAACAGGTGGAAATTAGTATTTTCACTTCACCTTTTGGTTAACCTAAGCAGCACAATATGTACCATACTGGGGCAAAAAATCACTGGCAACTCCAACAGTTCAAAAGGGAATGAAAATCAACAGAGGCCTCCGATATTAACTTCTTCTGAGGTGATCACACACAAGGTGAAATAACATTAAATAGATTTGCACTTAAGCTATCTTCCATTTTATTGTCTACAGCATATTAAGCACAATAGCCGAGGGACAAGTCTTGTGTGTACTTGGGTTAAATCTCCTTCGCCTAATTAAAAATCCTTTTTTTAATTAAGTATATGCTTCATTGAAAATTAAAAGAAAAAATACAATAAAACCCAAGTGCACAGGCAGTGTACAAATGATACATCAAAGTTTCAATCACATAATTAAAAATCATATCAAAAAGACAGATTTCATTTATTATATCAGTGTTTTTAGAACCAAGTAATTATGCATGCTATTCATTTTTATCAGGTGCAAGTAAAGGCCAAAATTCAATTTGAAGTAGGAATCTTAACATAAGCATTTAGAGAGTAAATAGTTTCTGAAAATTTTGAATATATCTTTCTGGAGGGTAATGAGATTATATAAAAATAGGTTTTATGTGATTATTAAGCTATTAGAGTTATCTGTTACTCTACTTTGCAGAAGTTTGTAACAAAAATTAGAAAAACGTTCATTAAACAAAAAAGAAAAAAAGGAATTGTGAAGGTTGACATTTGGACTAATCAAGTATAATGATAATTTAAAAAAAAAAATAAAAAATAAAAGATTATAAAAAATATATATTAAAGGCGATGAAATATTTATAATTAGTGAAATTCATCCAATTAAAACAGAATTTATTGTTTTTTGCTACGTAAATAGTGGGGGAGGGGGGAAGGTGGGGTGAACCCCAAACAATGGGCACCACATAGGGTGCCAGTAGCATTGAGCTATCACTCGAATCATCTAGTTAAAACAGAATTGAAGCAACTTCATGTACATTTTCTCTTTTTTTGTTTAATTTTTATTTTTTATTTTTTTTTAAATAGTGCAATTCATCTAGCTAAAATGGAACTGATGCAACCTCATTTTCTTTTTATTTTCTTTTCATTATTTATTCCTTTCATTCATTTGTAAAAGTTGCAACTTGCAAGATAAGCAGTCTATTGGGACCTAACAAGGATCTCAGACTAATACCAATATATTTGATTTTGAGTCTTTTAGGAATGAGTAGGTCTGTTGTGTTTCACTGGTCGTGCTAATAATAAAATTTCCATGATTTTCTTATCATTGCCTTTTCAAGTAACAGATCATAATTCATAAGTGGAATGAATCTTCCCATTTTTATCAAACTTAAAGTCAAAAAAGGAAAAAAAATCAATTAAGAAGTATGAGAAAGGAGCATATTTTTCTGTTGAAGAGATTGGCATCTCTGTGTCAGATCTGTTGGAGAAAATGTTAATAATTCACACAGTGCATGATCCTTTTCTATCACTGTACTGTTCTTTCGGTGTAAAGTTATGTGACGCATTGCCACCTTCAGAATTTCCAGAATGCACTGTTTTGGATACTTGCCTCTGTTTTTGAAAAGCTCAAACTACCAGTGACACTTGGAAAATTAAACTTAACACGTCTTAAAGCAGAGCACCAGTTATCCACTGAACACTAATAACCTTTGGTTGGCTATATTTACAAGAAAAGGGCCTACCTTATGTGCGGTAATGACAGTTGCTGAATAAAAGAAACATTTAAGTGGTTATGAATGCAATCCAGTTGCTAAATTAAAGAAAGATTCATGTTGCCAACAATATTCTTTTATGATATAAGTACCACTTGCTCAATGAAATTAAATAGGACTACGGAGTTCTCATTCTAAGGGAAGGATTCATCCATCAATACAAACATTGAATTGGCAACATTTTTGTATGTAAACACCAGAATCTTGAGCTAAAAATAACCAAGAACTGCACTTACCTTAGAAAGCATACAGTGTCTTGCGTAAAAAACATTGCTAATTTTCTGATCAATGTTGGTTCTCTGGTGACAATTGCAAAGCCTGTTAGACATCAGACACCAAAAGAAAGGTCAATTTCTGTCAGTTGTCAAAAGAACCTTAAATTTAAACATTTAATCAGTTCCAGATCGACTAAAATAGCACTCATAGCTAGGAAATAATTATTGATGTTGAGAATCTACAAGGCAAAAGCAGCTCTAATTCTCACAACTCCTGTCGGCACCCTCAATGGGGTCAAGTAGCAAAAAATACCTCATGACTTGCATCACAATCCAGAGGTCAATGGAGTATGAATGGCTAGTGTGCTGAGCAAAACATGTTCAAGTTGCCTACACCAAGTTGTAACTAGTCCAGATTCCTATGATAGTTGGATGATACCTCAACTACTCATTCTAACTTAAAGTTATCAATATGCGTAGCTTAGTCTCATGAATTTGTAATAGGAAATCCATAGAATGCCTTAACACATCCACTCTATCAAGAAAGAATTAATATTATATCAATATACACCATTAAGATTTAGGCATCCAAATGAAATTTAATTGTTATTCACACTTCTCTTTAAAGAGGAAGTCAAGGGTGAAAATCTCAAATATTATAACTAATTACAGCAAGATTTACCAGTATACTAGTTACATTCTAAGAAGATAATCAGAACAGCCCCCACACCCTCAAATCCTATACACCTTGTAGCACATACAGTTAAGTGGGAGATCCCTAAAGATGTAATAAACTTAATAGCTTGTTGGCAAGGCTGATTTGGTCGACATCGCAACATTGATATTTGGAAGGCAATCCCTCATTGCTTAATGCGGTGCATTTGTCTAGAAAGGAAATTTAGAAGCTTTGAGAGGTGTGAAGCGACCACTTTAGATTTGAGATTGGTGTTTTGAGGAACCACAATTGAATGGATGACCAATGACAGCAGCAGGATTATTTTCATTTTCCAACTTATTAGATTTTATTGATCATTGAACCTTTAGAGTTACTTATTGTATACTTCCTGTGTACTTGGGCTACATATGTCTATTTCTTAATAAAACTTATCACTTGAGTTTTCAAAAAGGCTTGTCCTAGGCACTCATGTTTTTTGGTTTCCCTAAAATCGAATATTTTTAAGTTGGTAAAGACCCACCCCTTGTTTCAGTCAGAATGAGTCCCCGTGACCCCAGGACATTGGCTTCTGCCAACAGTGGACTATTAAGGATCGCATCCCATGCATATTCTACATTATAGCCTGCAACTAATTCAGCTTCCGCTTCTGGGAGATTAAACGGAGCTTGATTAGTTATCAAAAATAAAAACTCCTCCAATGATTTTAACCACAGAGGGGAAGTTTCTTACAGCCTACCGTCTTTCCTAGTCATTTTCTTTTCTCACTGATAATAAATAATAGTTTGCAAAAACATTCAACGTGTTTGTTTATAAACTTTGTTCCATATTCCACCCAATAAGGTCTTCTTTCCTTTTTCTTTTTTTTAAGGACACACCAACTCGAAGCATTTCAATCAAAATCATTCCATTATTTTATAACATATAAATAAAACAAGTGTTTCTATAAAATAGCTACCAACTGACTCTTTCTCCTCACATGGTGATGGTTTAAATGCATCAACAAATGGAAAGAATTAACAGAGAAGTTAATATCAACAGAACATTTTAACATAGGAATGCTATTCTGTAGAGATAAATTTATAGATGCTACTGATTCTGTATATATTTTTATTAGATTGCCTTGATAACACCAACGGTTTAGGCTATGTTCGCACATTTTTCTTCAAAGGAGAAATACATCTTCTACACTGTTCTGCAGTGCTCTTATTGCAGTGTTAAATGAAGAAAAGTATGGTATATGTTTGAAGTTTTCTGTAAAAAAAAATTAAAATTGAAAGTTTTTGAAAAAATAACATATGAAATTAGAGAGTATCACAAACTATTAATGTTATAGTTGGCAAAAAAGCAATTAGTGCTATGCTTAATGATTAGTGCCATACAAGGAAACAAATCTTCATAATGTCACTCAGTCACAAGAGAATTACGAACGCTTTATGTAAGTGTACAATATTCTAGGCCAATACCAAATGCCATTTCAGAAACAATACAATTAGATCTTGTTAGATACAGGACCTGACCTACGACCCATGGATTGTCCACATGGATTAGTATACTAAGAAAAGTTTGAATTTAAACTAAGGATGTCTTGATAAGCAATGTCAAGTAATGGATGAGACGATTATGTAGATAACTCCTCACTAAGTTAAAACTCCTCTTAACAAGAGAAATCAATGAGTGCACAGAAAATCTTATGTAAAGCTTCTAAGAGAAATCAATGAGTGCACAGAAAATCTTATGTAAAGCTTCTAAGAGAAATCAATGAGTGCTCCAAAAAAATACTCCTCTCTCTAGTGCCATCTCTTCAGAATCACCATCAACAGTACCCTAGAACTTGGAGTTTGGAATTTATTGGAGAGACCCCGGTAGCCTCTCTGGAGGCTCGTAAGACAAGCTAAAGGTCCAGTTTGTGGTTAATTAGTTTGTGCAAGGCATACGAAATCTAACCTACTTTTTTTTAACAGATCTAAACTAAACTTAGCTGCAAGTGCACTCGAACTGGATTTTTACATTCTACAGACATTCAGAAAACGCCTTATTAACAATAAAGATTTTCTCACAGAAGAATGAAAGTAAAGAAAATTGGGGGAAGCAGTTATTGTAATAATATGTAAGTATGTGTAAATACATGCAAGCATAATAACCAAATTCAAGTTGCAAGAGCACTATATTCTAGGCAGGGAAATCATTCCATTTAGGCTGAAAGTTGCCCATTTCCCTAGATTTCATTGATCTAATTTTAGAACAAATTCATGTATCGTAAACCAATTAGCTTTAGCTCAAATATTACCTCCTCCCAGGAAAAACTGGGAGGATGGCATGGCTGTAGGTTCATGACCCACAGGATGCTGTGACTTACAAAAAAAAAAAAAAAAAAAAACACATTTTAAGAACAGATTGATGTTTCCTATGTTTATATTTAACATGATGCTTGGAAAGACCTTCTCACAACCCTGATTAAAGACAACTTGGGGTTATTCAGCCCAAACATCTACCCCACCACCGGCCAATTCTGTTTTAGGTAAAAGTAAAACTGAAAACTAATATAGCCAGGATTCTAACTTAGCTAGTCTGGAAAATTGTGAACTCTAGCAAGGATGTATAATGTGCATCTATATAGTGTTTAGGAATGAATAAATTTGCAAGAGGAAAAGACATAAATGGGGAAAAGAAATTTTTTTGCTCTTGTAACTATTAGTAATGGCTCAAAACAATCAGATATTTGTGCTCTAGTTTCTCAAAAACAAAATAATAAAGATATATAACTCTATATATTCAAATTCATTTGTAGTTAGCAATATAAAAGCTTTTTTTTTTTTCTTTTTTTTTATTATTATTGGTGAGTTTACAAATGCACCTAGTAGTGGGTTTGAACCAGCAATCTTACCCTCCACCCTTTCTTATAAGCATTGTAGAATAATTATAAACATTGCTTTCAGTGCACAGTATCAATGCACCTAAGCCAATTCAGCACTTCACTACTTGGTTGACAACCAGCTAGGTGGACCAGAATGCTTAGGTTGACCATTTTATCCCAATGAGTTCCACAACAAAGTTATTGCACTGAAGAAACATTATCAATTCCAAGAGAGTAGTATATATCATACCTACATCTTAAATATGAAAAATAACCTTTTGTATCCCACTCAATGATTTCCCTTCACTGCTTTCTTGGACCAACAAACCATGTCTTTTCATTCAAAATTGCTTCTCCACAAACACCATGGTGGAACTGGAATACCACTTCACCTCTAGGAAAGTACAACCAATCAGTGCACTTCATCATACTCCCAACTAAAGCCAATGAGCACTACAGTTCAAATGCCACTTCCTCCTCCCACAAAAATCAGTGAATAGTGAGGTCGTGGTTCAAAAAAGAAATCATACTCCAACTAAAGATTCAAAACACCACCCTTTCTACTTTTAGAAACTCCATGGTTAACATTGTCCTAGTGAGATAAAGATAATTTTCTCCTCAGATCCAAAAATACTCCATGATTCTCATCACCTATGTAACAAAAACTGATATTTACCAATTCATACCAATGGGTTCCACTCAAACAGTACAATATATAGAAGTGGAATGCAGATAGTGCTAATGCTCCAAAAATAGGGGTGCCCACAAAATAAAATCTATTCATTCTATATTTCTTAAAGGAATTGAGACATTATTAACAACCAAACACTGCTTAAAAAAATAAATTCATTGTAGCACCAGTTACATCCAAACTTTCCATGTAATAGCTCTCATCCAACATTGACCCAAGTAGATTTCCTTTGTTTTTTGGATGAATCAAATTTTTATTAACACAAAACTAGCAGCTATATACATATTGAACCCCAAGAAACAGAGTGAGAGCAAGAGCATGAGATGTTGTACCTGGAGAACAAAAGGTCCAATTTTGAAGAAAACCCCACCTTTCAAAACATCTAATGAATCAAACACCTCCACAAAGGTTGTGTTTTTTTTTTTTTTTTTTGGCTTTGAATGTACATTCTGGTTTTGGTGCAGTTTGAAAAGCAAGTGAGAAAAGTGAAGTGTACCCATTTGAGGTGTTGGAATATGCAATGTGAAACAAAGAAGTTTGAGCGAAATTATTGCAGAAGAAGAAGCCCCAGCGGGCCAGATGGTACTCTGTGTAGACTGACTGTACTTTGTAAAGTACAAGACTTTTGAGGAAGTGATTTTGGGCCTGCAAGATTTTGGGCTGTCTGCAATTATTATCTCAAACATTCTTTTTGTCTTCAAAAACAATTTTTTTTTTTTTTTTTTTTTAGAATCAAAATCAAAAACAAAAGTACAAAACCATTACAAATATTTTATTTGTGTTATACTCTGAAAATAATTTTTAAAAAGACAATAAAAACATGTCTAATTCTTTATCGAATATTCTTAATTGTAGAGTTTTCTTCACGAAAACTTAGGACATATTTGGTATATGTATGTTTTCAATTTTTAAACAACATTACACATATTTTTATATACTTTTTTATCCACACGTATTTTCAAAAAACATAAACAATATTACTAGAACAATATTATTAAATGGACTCTTAATAAATGTGATTTTTGGGATGAAATTGCCTTTCATTCATTTGGTTGTGTGGAAGAAAAAGGGTGGCTTTAGATATTATTTTTCCAAAACTAAAAAAATAATAATAATATAAAATAGACGAAAAATGTGTTATGCTTTTCTCTTTTTTTTTTTTTTTTTAGTTTTTAAAAATATTTCTTATGAATTTGAGAAAAATTGTTGACATCGCGTTGCTTGTTTTCTCTCCCAGATTTTTGTACTCCCTAATATAATAAATGCGAAGGATTGAGTCTAGTATTTACGTACACAAAACTCGACATGATGTAGACTTGTGACAAGTTTTGGACACATGTTTACATTGTATTGGGTATGCACAAAAGTGGACCCAAACCATATCCATATAATATTTTGTGTTTAGCATATTTCAATTTAACTAATTCAACTAATTAAAGTATTTGTGAGTTTTAGTTAGTTCAACTGATAAAGTCTCTAATAGTTAAATAAAAGATCTGGGGTTCAATCCCCGCCAATACCAAAAATCAATTAGTATCTTGGTTTGAGGATAAAGTTCTATTATCAAGAGCGGACACCATAAGTTGAAACTCTCTTAAAAAAAACTAATCAAAGTATTTTTTTTTTCCTTATATATAAAACAAAAGAATAAAGAAAATAAATTGATATAATAAATAAAATTTGTTCACTTTTATGAGATGTCATTTTACTAATATAATTTTTTATACAATAATGTAAGAATTTACTTGTTATATAGTAAGCAAAAATTATTGCTAATAAGGGCGTAATAGTAATTTCATACAAATACATTTTATTTCTTGTCAACAAAAATAAATAGATCAAGCCATCAAGCCAAAATTCAAAAACAAAACCCCCAAATCCAAATCAATAGTATAATGGTACATAACGGTTCCCCAGAAGTGAAAATTTCATATTGAAGAAACAATAATATGTCACATAAAAATAAAAAAAAGGTTATATATATTATAACTTTAGCGATAATCCCAAAATGTTATGTCATAACAAGCTAGTATTGAAATACTATATTCCAATAAATAAACTGAAGTGACTACTTAAACAAAATTGACAACTTTTGCTGTTACATAAATTTGAACTTATGCTATTTGTTTTATGATAATTAAAGATACCATTTTTTTTTTTTTTTTTTTTTGTGAAGATGATTGAGCAAGACCAAAAAAAAAAAAAAAAAAACTTTATAATTTGCATGAATTAACACAATACGTTTGATACTAATTACTCTCTAATAATAATATAAGTAAGCAAAACTAAGCTCTTATCACGGGAGAATAGTAAATTAACCCTTATGGCCTTATGTCAAGACACTCTAATCTAATCCTTTTTTAAAGATAATCTAATCTAAACATAAACATAGTAAAAATAATAATAATGAAACATAATCATCACTAAACAAATAAACATATAATAACAATAATATAGACAGTAAAAACATTGTTTCTTCTCTCTCTCTCTCTTTTTTCGCACCATTTGACTAAATTTAAATGAATTAATTTGTATTTTAATTGATGTCTTTTTTTTTTTTTTTTTTTTTTGCTTAGTGGATAGTCTTCAATTTGAATTAAAAATATCACAAAAAGGTTTTACATATCACTAAAAAAAAGTATAAATATTTTTGAAAATCATCAAGATCCTTGTAACTCAACTACACCTCCTGGTATTTTAACGGAGACATTCTAAGTTCAAAGTTACGTAACTATCAAATTATCAAAAAATAAAAAATAAAAAATAAAATTGAAAATAAATATATAATTAATACACATTAATAAGATAAAAAAATATGGACAAAACATTAATATCAAGTATTCTATAAACTTGATGAAAGTATCTAAACCATGTAACTTAATATTTTTACCATAAATTTAAAAGGATAATCATGCAATTCTAATTTAAATTTTAATAATTTAATCATTATCCTTCAACAATATTTATATTCAATTGGATAGTTTCAAAGTTGTTAGTGTTGTCAATGACGCCTCCAGAAGTCAACTAAATAAATAACTTTTCTATTTTAAAAGATCTAGAGATTTGTAAATGATCGACCAACAAGAAATTTATCTAACTAATGATAGTTTTTTTTTTTTTTTTTTTTTTTTTTTTAATACCCACTTTTCTATAAACGCACATAAATCACGTTGTTTTGAAGGAGGCAAAAATATTATAACTATGGCAACAAACTTTCGCATTCTCATGCTTAAAATTATTTTTAATTATCTTTTAAATGATAAATTTAAAGTGAATGACAACATTTAAATATTGGCCCAAATTTTGACTTAATTAATGTCGGTTTAAATTTATGAATGTTCTGTTGAAAGTTGTTGTGGACTCTTTTTTCGCCTCACATGGCACTACTTCATTGACAACCCATGCCACATCAACATATTATTGATTTTTGAGTAAATCTATTTAAAACTCAAAATAAGCTTATATCTCATGGATTGGGCTCACATGGCCGGCGAGATCCTTACTTCAAGAGGCAGATTCATGGTCCACATTTCCTCTTCATCAATTTGGATCATAACCCATGACATCATCAACATCAACATATGGATTGAGCTCAAGCAATGAATCGAAGCTCATGGCCCATATTACCTCTCTCATATTCATGGCAAGTGACTTCTTCAACAAAAACTCATATTCACACAAAATGACAACAAAACCCAAGGCATGTCATCTTATCTTTGGATTATGACCCAAGCTCATGAGTCTCTTTGGGGAAACTTTGGAAATCGTGGTTTGGAGGGCCAAGAGGTATGTTCAGTAAAACTCTAGTGATTTAAAGTTGATTAAAGAAACTTGTTGTTTGGCGTGTCTTCTCCAATTCCCTGAACTCTAACAAGTCTGTGTGTAGTGGGTAACATATGGTAAACATCTCTTATCACATAGCACTTAAAATGATAAAATTCCTCATTGCTCTTTTTCTAAAACTTAATATTCATCATATGACAAATACTCAATATCTCCGGCCATTTAAATGCTAAACAAATAGATATTCATTCAACCTCCACTTGTTCCTATACAAATTTAGAAATTTCATTATATTATTCTACATAAACTACATTACTACTTTCAATTAAAATCCAACTCAAACACATGGCCTAATCTGATTGGCTATCTTTAATCTCCAAATGTATAAAATATTCATGATATCTCCAATATCCAACTGCTGTCTGCCGCAATTAGACCAAATATTTCTTTGCCAACTGCCAGAGTAGAGCATTAAATGCTCTTCATGCTCACCAAGATTAAATCACAACACAATGAGACCTTGAATAAATCTCTAAAGGTTCTTTAACTTTCAACTAATCATTCTATTACTTATTGAAAACGTGTTGTAATAGAACCTTGGACCAAAAACACAAACACCCAAAAAAAGAAACATTTCCAGCAAAACTCCAGTAGTATGTTCAACACTTGACACTTGGCTGGAAGTGACATCATTAGCCTTTTAAAGCTCAAATCCTAGCAACCTTAGCATTACTGATTTTCCACATTTGGCTAAAACTAAAACCAACTAAAGAAACTATCTTTTTCTTGCCAAAATACTTTCCTTTTTTGCTGCTTTTTTCCCAACAACTCTTACCCAAAATAGCAAGAATACCTTAAAGCTAAACATACCATTTTTGGTCAAATCTTAAGATGGATTCTCTAAAGATTCATTGCTAATTGAGATAGATTTTGACTGATATTCTTTGTTAAAATACCCCCTTAAACTCAGCTATATACAGAACCCTTCATTAACACCTCAAGGGGACACCAATAGAGAAGAACTCTCTCATAAACTTCTCTCTCCTTCTAATAATCTTCTTAAGCTCTTAATGAAGTTCTGAGTTTCTGAGTTTTTAGTTTCCAAATTAGGAACTAAACTCTTCAGCTCTTAGCTCATAAATGTCCTTCATAAGCCCTCATACATCCTCCAGTAGAAAATCTTAGTGGCTTTGCTAAATACACTACAACACCATTACTCTCTTATACTCATTATCTCACTCTCCATATTCTAAAAATACGTCTATCTTGCTACCTATATCTCTAAATATTTCTTTCTCCACTTCTCTTATACAATCTCATACACATTTACTACATCATTACATATAACACACTACAACTTTTCTAAGCTTCACTCTCATACTTTCTTACTCTGAAGTTCTACTATTTTGCTACCCATAAACACGTCTCAATACTCTTCTCTACCTCTTTTATAAAAGCCCTTCTCATGGAAGGCAACGCTATTTATAACTTTACAACAACTAAAAGAGCATTGTTAAGGGAGAAACTCATTTAAGTGCATGATAAGAGGGGCAAGCTTAACCAGCTTCTACATATAGCTGGACATATTCTCTCTCCCTCTAGTTGCACCCATTTTTGCCCTTCAATATTGAAGTTATCATAGCAAACTGCCTTTCTACCGCTGGAGTCATTCTGTTGGAATGCTATCAACTTACTGATGCTATACAGCTAGAGCTGCAAACCATCAAAAATAAGTGACTCTGCTTCCTTATCTTTAAATTTACATCACTGAGTACATGATTACTTCACCTTTAAATACATATTACTTTATTCCAATTACTATTACAACTTATAATCAAATCTATTATATCAAACACTTATTATTTATTTATTCAACCATTATCATGATTCTTAGACTTTGGGCTTTATGCATTTTGTAGGCTTAAAAGATAAGTGACTCTACTTTCATATCTTTAAATACATGATTACTTTACCTTTAAATACATTACTTTATTTCAACTATTATTACAACTACTAATCATAGCTATTATATCAAACACATATTATATATTTATTCGACCAATATCATGATTCTTAGACTTTGGGTTTTATGCATTTTGTAGGCCTAAAAATATGCCGGTAGCCATTGGACTACGTGACCCAATGTTGAGTTCCGGATGCAACTCCCTAAACACAACCTGGGCCTAGCAAGGTCACTAATCCAACAGATAACATGTGGCCGAGCAACCGAAAAAGGCCCCCGAACAAAAGTATGGATGACCTTTGCACATGTGAAACGGTAGACTCATAATCCTTTAACCCTTACAAAATTAGTAATGATGATGTGTCAATCATTTGAAACATGCACATGTCAAAAGGCAAATTATCAACCATTTCTATAAATACTACTACACGAACATAAACATAAACATTAATTAAATAAACAATATTAATAAACATCTTTAATAAATAATAAAAATAAGAATAATAAAAACAACAAAATGACCATATTAGAAAAGGTACAAAATAAAAATTTATAATGACAGTTGAATAATTGTTTCTTTTTCTTTTCCTTCCATTTTTCTCATAATTTTACTAATCTAATCTCTCTCTTTGTTGTTGTTGTTGTTAATTGGGTATCCAAAATTAGGATAATGTTGATGAAACCATCTAAACCATAGAGAAAGTATCTTATGAGACACTCTTTCCATGTCAGCAACTTGTTTGGTGAGTATTCCCAATCAAAATAGGACACGTGTACCCCCTTACCACCTTAAAGTATCCTATGAGACACTCTCTCCATGTCAGCAACTTATTTGGTGAGTATTCCCAATCAAAATAGGACATGTCAGCAACTTATTTGGTGAGTATTCCCAATCAAAATAGGACATGTATTATGGTACTTTAAGGTGGTAAGGTGGTACATGTGTCCTATTTTGATTGGTAAGGCTCACCAAACAAGTTGTTGACATGGAGAGTGTCTTATAGGATACTTTCTCCTAAAACACACACCTTAATATCTTTACCATAAATTTTAAGGACACTTAGACAATTCTAATTTGAATTTTGATAACTATATTGGGAAAAATGCCCTAACACCTCCTAAACTTTAAGGTAGTAATCATTATACCCCATGAACTTTTGTTTTTGACAAATTTAATCCCTAAACTTCACACATGTGCCAAATTGCTACCTTAGTTATTCTTTTGTTAATAGACTAAAAAAAAGGCATATGAGACGCACTTAAAGTTGAAAGTATCAAATCAAATCTTCTAAACTAATGGAAAGAAGAGAGAAAAACATGGGTCTCTAGAGAGGGTTCAACCCCATTTTTCTAAAACTGAGAATTAGTTCATGATTTAGGTGGTAGAAATCGTTCAACGCCATTTTTAAATTATACTTGATTGGCATAAAATAGTGAAATACAGAAACCATCAAATCCAGAAAGTCAAAGAACTTGAACTGATTATCTAGATTCAAACACAAGTTACACAACAACCCAATGGCCTTTCCTAGTTCCTATAACTCAGAACCAAAAGGATAAACCAAACATTAAGAAACATAAAAGCATAAACCAATTGTGACTCTAAATTACAATGGCATTAATCAATGAACCAACTACCACAACACACAAACTAGATCTAAAAATCTAACAGCAACAATGTATTATTTCATTTCCATAAATGGACACCCAAGCCAAAACAATCAATCAGAGAAAGAGGCCAAACGCTAATGAGTCCTCACATAATTAGGATCCAACCTAACGACCTCCTCACACTCCCTCACTATCTTTCCAAGCCTCCTTAAACCCATTAGACAAACTCAACACCTAACCAGAATGTCCTCTCTTGTCTGCAATTAAATGACGCTCGATTGAACCAAGAAGGGCACCATCGAGACTATGGATGGCGAGATTGATGGTGGGTCAAAGAACTCCAATAGTGAAGGAAGGGTTGTTGTTGTGACTTTTTTAGATCATCTCTTTCACATTTCTTTTGTTCTTTCCATTGGTTTCAGAGGCTTCAATTTGCTATTTTAAACTTCATGTGTGTATCACATGCATTTTCCATTAGTATAGTAATATAAGACTAACTGAGTTATTAATTTGGCACATGTGAGAAGTTTAAGGAGTGAATTGGCCAAAATAAAAGTTCAAGGGGTGTAGTGGCCACTACCTTAAAGTTCAGGGGGTGTTAGAGCAATTTTCCAACTATTTTGTTACAAAATGTGTTTTTCTATTAGATAGATTCAAAGTTGAAGTTACATTCCTTGTACAAATATTGGTGATTGTCTAGTTAATGACAACTAAATATGTGATTAAAATGTCTAAACAATTGGTCTTTGTAGACATCCCATGTTGCAACTTCAATTTGTTTAACCACACCAAGGGCCAAATTATCATTTCACAACCTTGTGATAACATCCTAATTTCAAAAAAAAAAAAAAAACTACAGAAATTATAACAATCTAAACAACATATCATATGCTTCAATTGGACCACCAAATTAAAAGTTGGGTAAATTGTATAGTTAGTCTCTATCCTTTACCTCATATATCAATTTGGTCCCTAATATTTCAATTGTGTCAATTTGGTTTCTAACCTGTTAAGTGTTGTGCCAATTTAGTCTCTACTATTATCCTTTGGATGAAAAATCTGATATGTCAAATGGAATAATAAAAAATAAGTTTCCATGACACATCAACTACCAATTGTACCGCCATATTAGATTAAAAAAATAAAACCAAATTAAAATATTCATTGAGTTACATCTCCCTAAATAGTTCTAAAATTTGAAAAATCCCTAAAAGTTTCACTTTCGTTAGTCCACATCTTCATCTCCTCCTCATCCTAAATATGCAACTGGGTGAGTCAACAAAGTGACTGAATGCTAAATATGCAACTAAAGTGTTTTCCATTTACAAATAGAAACTCTGCTTGTAGTTGGGAAAAACAAAAAAGAAAAATCAAAAATTTGAATTCATGGGCACCTATTATTAAGATTGCTTCCTTGATATTTTCATATTGCCTTCCTTGATATCATCCCCTAATTTGAATGCTTAATATGCAACTACAGTGTTTTCCATTGACAAACAGAACCAAATCTATTGGTAATTGGGAAAAAAATAAAGACGATTAGAACATGCTTACACATAGTCTTCTTACACTTACCATTTCAATTTATTCCTCACCAAGTGAATTATCAACTAATATTAAGTCAACTCCCACAAGAACAGCCAGCAAACCCACAAGAACTGCCATAAACAAATTGAAAAAAAAACCCAAACCCCAAATGAAAATCCCTTTTTTCAAAACCCCCAAACTCAAATCTATCCACTGTGCTGGAGTCCTTGTTGCCAGTGTCGCCATCTACAACTTCAGATCTTGAGTGTGAGGATGTGACGAGGAAGAAGAGATGGAGATGTGGACTAACGAGAGAGAAACTTTAGGGATTTAAGTGACTCAGGTGTGAACATTTTAATTAGGTTTTTTTTTTTTTTTTTTTTTGGATGTCTGATATGGCAGTACAATTAGCAACTGATGTGGCATGAAAAATCATTTTTTATTATTTCGTTTGACACATCAGGCTTTTTCATCTAAGAAATAACGGCATGAAATAAATTGACATGGCACTGAAAATGTTAAGGACCAAATTGAAATGTAGTGTAAAGGATAAGGACTAACTATGTAATTTACCTTTAAAAGTTATATCTTAATCAAATTTTAATGATTAATACACATCACAATGATTAAGGCCAAACAGGATCTTCTAGTTATATATAATGGATAAATAGTCCCAACTTTATATTTTAATTAAATATTTTAAAAGATAAGTTTTAAATTAAAATAAATTTACTCTATATTTGCCACACACACACAAAAAAGGAACAATTTTTAGATTCACACCGCAAGTGCAATTTTGGCATTGTAGACATGTAAATTTTGAAAATTCCATTTTTGTGAAAGTCGTTGCAGTTTGAATTATCTTTCAAATGACACTAACTTCACTTCAATCTGATTTTTTAGTAAAGAACAATGGTCAAAACACTAAAACATGTTCAAACCTGAATATTCAGCTACTTAATCAAATTTTTCTTATTCCAATTCTTATATAGTCAATTTATGGAGGTAGAAATCATCCAAATTTTGGATAGTTCAAAACTCATCCTAATACTATCATAAGGCCTTCCCTCCCTCATAAATAAAGAGGGGATTCACAGCACAAAGCACACCAGTTCCCTAGAGCTTTAGAGGAAGTTTCAAAAGCAGAGTCATAAAGTTGTCAATGATCCTTCATTTAGAACGCAACCATATCTTTAATTGCAACACACTTCTAGACTCTAGCCTAGAAACTCAAAAATCTACAAAACTCTGCCCAAATTTCTTTAACAAAGTTGTAGTGTTAGGAATTCCCAACCAAATCCAAATCAATCATCAGGCCTTGTGCATAGAGGTAGAATTTCTTGTCCTTTTGAGTGTGTAATCATGTTTGATTGTTTTATTTAGTTCAAAAACTTATACCAATGAACATATGAGATGATTTATGATTAAAGCATACTAGATATACTTTCAAATGTTGTTCCCGTGATGTTCATATTCTCAATTTCTTTTCTTCAAAACCCTAAAAGCTAGATATATTTTATAAATATATATATATATATATATATATATTTGAATTAAATAATATAACTTTGCAAATAATTCTGAAAATGTTATGGGTACTGAAAATAATACTCTGTTCTAATAAACTAAAATGATTACCAGAAAAAAAATTGACAACTATCCTTGATACATAGATTTGAACTTAGGGATGGATGGCCCAAGGGGGTTATGGGGCCCCCTAGGTCCCATTTTTTTATTTTATTTATAGATATTATATATTTCTTTTTCTTACTTGGGTCCTCCTTCCAAAACCTTAGGCTCCCCTAAGTTCCCTTCTCCTTATTAGCCTAGCTAGTCTAATTCAAATAGCAACTATCTAATCCAATAACTTAACAAAAATAATAAAAACATTCACAATAGTAATTATATTTTAGCAAAAAAGAAAGTATTTTACCACCAAAGAACAAAAAAATCATGTGTTATTGGAAAGGTTAAAACTAAATTTTTTGCAATTACTGTAAACTGGTATAAATACTAATTGACTGTAGTAAGTTGTTACCTTCAATTAAAAACTCAAATTCTCTCTCTTTCTTTATTATTTTAATGAGTTGTTTATATTATTTTAAATGAAGTGATAAAAAAAGTAGAACATTTAGTATTTGGTGTTTTGTAAACTGAGGTGATAAAATAGATAAAATAGTTTTTTTTTTTCAAGCATTATAATTTTATTTTTGTTTTTGTCTTTATTGGTAGATGATTGCATCTTAATGTATTTAGAAACAACAGTTTTGTGTATTTATAATTTTCTAATACCATATGGATGCCTATTTGAAGTTTTTTTCTTTATACTCTAGCTTTAGCTAGCTTAAAATCCCGTGTACGTCTCTATTTGAACTTATATTATTTGATATATTGTAATTAAAGATATCAATTTTTTCTTTTAGTAAAGATGATTGAGCAAAAAAAAAATTTATAAACTGATCTAATGCAATTTTTTTAATCGTGTTAGTGTTATTGGGATGGGTCAGTCTCCTGTACCCTTTCTTTTTTTTTAGGGGGTACGGTACCTACATAAGTTTTAGCCATTAGATTTACTTGTTTTAATCTTAGCCGTTTGTATAATTTTAATAGTATATCAGTTACCGGTCAGTCAGGTTAACATATAAAACCAAAAAAAAAAAAAACGGTTCTTCTTCTCTCTCGCACCGCTTCTGATCTGAAGCAGGTTCTTGTGGGTTCTTCTCTTTCGTCGTCTCTTCTTTCCAACCCTCATCACTGATGTTCTTGGTTAAATCACTGAATCTATTTTTTGCTATCTTGTGTCTTTACAAACTAGAGTCTAAATTTCTTATAGCATTCATTTAGGGATTTTGATTCTTAACCCTTTTCCTCTTTATTTGTTGAAGTTAGGGAAAAACTCGAGTGGTCTGTTTGGATGCCATGGATTCAGTCTCTTCCATCAATTGTATATCTGAATAACAAAATATTGATAGGATTGTCTGGGTTTATTTGTGCTCTGTAGGTTTCGTTCGATTTGTTTAAGAATTGTATGTGGATTTTGTTTGATTTGTTTCTGATTTTTTTGGGGTTTCGTTTGATTTGTTTATGATTTTTCTGTGGGTTTTGTTTGATTTGTTTCTGAATTTTTGTGGGTCTGTATCTGCTGTAAGGATGAGAACTGGGTTGGTTTAGTTTTGATAAGAAATTGTTGATTTCTTTTTTGGAGTTCAAGGTTGGACTAGTGGAAATGCAAAGTGTTTGATGAAATTCTTCTATGAGCTGGGAATTCCAAGAGCTACTTGTACGAGTCAGTGATACAAATTTTCAAAGCTGTAGCTATAAAAATATTAAAAATACAAACTTTAACATCTTTTTTTTTTCTTTTATTTGACCAAGAAATTATCAAAATCTTAAGGTTGAAAGTGGTACTAAATTTCTGTTATTTTTTATTTTTTTTTAATGTTTTTGCCCTTTGTGTGTTTGTTGGGTGTTTCTTAGATCTTGTTGATTTTTGTGTCAAATTTTACAGGTTCCGGGTACACTAGGTCGCAGGCTTGGACCCCTGGTTAGCTTCAAACCAACGGATTTGGTTTGCTGTAGAACACTGCACACAGGCAAGGTATACACATATACATGTACATATATTCTTTGCGTTTGTGTTTGATTGTTTTGGTTAGATTGTATCAGTTGTATAATTGTATTGCTGTAAATGGTGATTAAATTACTAGAATGAGTTAGAAATAGTCCACTGTACTTTGCACCTTCAGTTTTGAACTATCAATTTTATCCCTTGGTCAATCAACTGGTATTATCAATTTTTGCTTTTGGTATTTCAAAAAGGTAAAGTCTTTGGCTTATTTTGGTAAAATTTTCATGCATATTTTATTTTGTTTTGTTTGGATTTGTCCATGCGGTTCTATATCTATTGGTAAGGCTGGGAGTGGCAATTTTATTGAGGTTTGGTGCTTGGGCTGGTATAGTTTTGTTAAGAAATTGTTAGAGATTTTATGTTTTTTAGATTCAAGGTTGGTCTAACTGAAACGTAAATTTTTGTATTAAATAACCATGTAAATCAATTAACTGTTTGATGAAATGCCTCTGTGAGCCGTATATTTTGATGCAAGAGTTTTTTTACTAAGATTTTGAGCAATTGTACACAGATTATGAGTTCAGGTGTCCCTATGAAACAGAGACAAGTTAGTATAGGTTAGTAAACATTATTGGTTGTCTTCAATGGTAATCCAAGCAGTGGCCTTTGAAGTTTGAACCTAAATATTATACTATGTGTGTGATGGTCACCTGACCCCCACACCCAACCTGCTGTAAATCTAAAGAAATTGATTTTAATTGGATTGGTACTTATCTTTATAAGGATTTTCTATTATGTGGGTTGCCAATCATGTACGTCCACGGAACTTGGTTAAATAAAAACCATTGGATTAAGCTAACTAGTATTTGGATTTGGATTTGGAATCAAGGCATTTTAAATCAATTGTTTTCATTGCTATGCTTTCAATAAAATTGTATGATCTCAAATTATAATTTGACCACCTCATGATTCTCTTTAATCTTCTTCAATATATGCAACCATGACCAATTTAAGAAGTGGATAATAGTGGTGCTATCAAATTTAGTCTTGTTACTGTTATCGTAAAAATAAGTTTGATTATTCTTAAGTATGGTTTCATTTGCTATTTAGTTTGTTGATTGCTCTGTTTAGGTGTTGCAGCTTTTAGCTGCTAGTGTTTTGTTGTTTGTATAGCTTGCTTATATCTTAAATGTTTGATTAAAGGAATTGTATATCTACTTTTTGTTTTAAAGAAGGATGTTCAAGGGAGATTTGAGAGCAAACTATGCAGTTGTGACTCAATGCTTAATTGTATCCTTTGCTATAAATGAGGACTCAAATCTGCAATGTATACTACATTATCAAACTAGAGACTGATGCGTCCTATGATGAAGAATTATTGAAAGCTTGGTATTGCTGGATATCTTGTGGTGCTCTATTATTGTCAAAGCCTGGTGGATTTGTTGTTTCATTACTCAGTTGTGACATGTTGCTGTAGTGTTAAGAAATTGTGATAGCTTGATGATGTTAATGTATAAGTTTTGCTGTAGATTGTGTTTTAGGAGTGGCCAGTTTTAGCTTGATTTGTTGAGATCATGGCACTTTGTTGAGGGGTGTAAGCTATCATAGCCTATTGTTTTGTTGTAGTGGGTCTGTTGTAAACTTTTATTTGCAAATGCCAATCTTAGTTTTGCTATGGCTTGGGTGTTCTACCTTGCATTTTGGTTGTGTTTTTAGTCAATAAAAACATCACTGTTTCATAAATAAATAAATAAATAACTGAAAAAAGAGGTGGTGACGCAAGACAAGGATAGGGGAAATAAAAGTAAATGAGGTACAAATTATAAAATCAAACGATAAAAGTAAAGAAATATAAGCTTTGGCTACAAAATCATTGTTCATCATATTTGTAACTATGGTTAGAACAAATGACCACACACCAAGAATTATTTTAATATAAAAAATATTTTATTTATACAGTTATATTTACACTTGTGATGAAATTTAATTATCCTAGAAACCACCTCAAAATTAAAAAGTATCCTAAAAAATGAATATTTTAAAGTTAATATTATCACTTATTGGAGAGAGAGAGAGAGAGAGAGAGAGAGAGAGAGAGAGAGAGAGAGAGAAATCATTTTTTAGGTTTCTTTTTTAATTATTAGAGAGATTACGTATATTTATAATTGTCAAGGATTGTTGGTTTTGGGGGGCTATCTTGATCTTTTTTCTTTTGGAGGTGTAGGATATTTCAAATTTGATTTATTCTCAATTATTAAAAACTAGTATGTAACTCATACTTACGCACGAGAATAATGAATTGTAGTGGTGCTATTGATGTTAGCTTGGGTTATTACTTATTAAACATATAGGACATTAGTTCGAAGAAGACATTTAAAGATACTAAAATGGTTTTCCTTGCAATTTTCATGATATTAGTTAAGTCAAGTTTCTCATTACTTTGCTATTACATATATAATTTTGAAAATCACTATTGGATACTACATATACAATATCAATTCACAATCATTGTACGTGAAATTCTACTAAATACAACACAAAATAAAAAGAATAGATTGGTTTAATAGTATCTCCTAAATTGAATGAGGATAGATGCATGGGATCATTCAGCTCAATTATAATATTTTAGGTTTAAGATATTCGTATACAAATTATCTGAATAGAAACAATATAAAAAATATGCTTATTAGTTTAGAGAAAAAATAACAATAAAAATCTAATCAATTTTATTTTTATGGAAAGCTAGCAAAAGAAAATTCCGATTCTGATTCTAATTGAATTTTCTCTAATTTTTTTTTTTAAATACTAAGCTTTAGTTTAAATATATATATATATATATATATATATATTACCTAGTTAGTAATGGATTGTACATAGTCATGATATATTGCATATAAATAACTTACATATTTAGATTAATTTTAGTTGCACAAAAAAATAACTCATAAATATAAAATTCTCTCTTCCTATAATTTTTTTATATAGTTAGATATATTATTAGGTTTTTTATGATTTATTTATATTGGAATTTTTGTTCTCTAGGTATCGGGGGCATTATGGTAATTTTCTTTGTTCTGAGGGTATTTTGGTAATTTTCTAGGCTTCGTGGTTATTTAGGTCATTTTTTAGGTTTTAGGGTCATTTTTTAGGATTCAGGGTCATTCAATCATATTTTAAGTTTTAAGAGTATTTTGATCATTTTTTAGGTTCTAAGGGTATTCCGATAATTGTTGAAGGTTTTAAGGGTATTTTGGTTATTTACAAGTTTTATGAGGTATTTTGGTTATTTTATAAGTTTCAAGGGTATTTCAAATTTTTTAAAGGTTTTAGGGTCATTTTGGTCATTTTTAAGGTTCTATGGGTACTTCAATCATTTTTTAGATTTTAGGCGCATTACGGCCATTTTTTATGTCATGATATGATGTTGGTACTGCCTAATGTAACAATAGAACTACCAAATATGAGAAAGAAATAAATGTACCACCAAATGTGACAAAAGTATAGTCACATATGATATTGGTACTACACAATGTGAGAACGGCACCGTCAAATGTGAGAAAAAAAAATTAAAGTACAATCAAATATGAGAAAAGTATAGTCAAATGTGATCTTGGTACTGTCTAAAGTGACAATAGAACCATCATTTATGAGAAAAGAAAAATTGAACCACCAAACGTGATAAAATTACAGTCACATATAATTTTGGTACTGCACAATTTGAATATAGTACCATCAAATGTTAGAAAAAAAAATATGAGTACAACTGAATGTGGCAAAAATGCTATCATATTTGATGTTGGTACTACTTAATGTGATAATAGAACCATTAAATGTGAGAAAAAAAAAAGGGAACTATCGAATGTGACAAAAGTACAGTCACATGTAATGTTGGTACTGCTTAATGTGAGGATGGTACCATAAAATGTGAAAAAAAATAAGAGAATCACCGAATGTGACAATAGTACAGTCACATGTGATGGTGATATTGCACAATGGGAGGATGATACCATCAAATGTGAGAAAAAAAAAAATGAATCACCGAATGTGACAAAAGTACAGTCATATGTGATGTTGGTATTACGCAATGTGTGGATGGTATTATCAAATGTAAGAAAAAATAAGGAAACCACAAAATGTGACAAAAGTACAGTCACATGTGATATTAGTACCACATAATGTGAGGATGGTACTATCAAATGTGAGAAAAAATAAGGGAACTACCAAATGTGACAAAGTACAATCACATGTAATGTTAGTACTATACAATATGAGGATGATACCATCAAATGTGAGAAAAAAAAATAAAAGAACTACCGAATGTGACAAAAGTACAGTCACATGTAATGTTAATACTATAAAAGTACAGTCACATGTAATGTTAATACTATATAGTGTGAAGATGGTACCATCAAATGTGAGAAAAAATAAGGAAACTACCGAATGTGACAAAAGTACAATCATATGTGATATTCGTACTACACAATGTGAGGATGATACCATCAAATGTGAGAAAAAAAAATAAATGAATCACCAAATGTAACAAAAGTACAGTCACATGTGATGTTGGTACTGCACAATATGAGGATGGTACCATCAAATGTGAGAAAAAAAATAAAGGAACCACCGAATGTGACAAAAGTACAATCACATGTGATGTTAGTACAACACAATGTGAGGATGGTACCTTCAAATATGAGAAAAAAAATAAAAGAACCACCAAATGTGAAAAAAATACGATCACATGTGATATTAGTACTATATAATGTGAGGATGGTATCATCAAATGTGAGAAAAAAAATAAGGGAACTACTGAATGTGACAAAAGTACAATCACATGTGATGTTAGTACTACACAATGTGAGGATGGTACCATCAAATGTGAGAAAAAAAAAGGAACTACTGAATGTGACAAAAGTACAGTTACATGTGATATTAGTACTACATAATGTAAGAATGGTACCATCAAATCTGAGAAAAAATAAGGGAACTACCGAATGTGACAAAAGTACAATCATATATGATGTTAGTACTACACAATGTGAGGATGACACCATTAAATGTGAGAAAAAAAAAGAACCACTGAATGTAACAAAAGTACAGTTACATGTGATGTTGGTACTGCATAATGTGAGGATAATACCATCAAATGTGAGAAAAAATAAGAGAATCACCGAATGTGACAAAAGTACAATCACATGTGATGTTAGTATTACACAATATAAGGATGGTACTATCAAATGTGATGTTTTAGTAACCTAATATAGCAGGTCGCCTACTCGATACTACACCCTAAAAAAGAGGGGTAATGGAGAATTACCCTATTGGGATTTACGAAATGTGTGAGTAGTGACAAATGACAACGTTAACAACAAGGTGCTTGCGATTCTCAAAAAAAAAAAAAAAACAAGGTGCTTGGTCGTCGAAACTGACGAACCTTCTCTTCCTATCCGATCCTCGTATTCTTACTTAAAACTATACAAGAGAGAGCCGCACACGCAGCTCATAAATTACAGTTGAACCTTCCCTTACAGTTCACGCAACACAAACCCATTTCTTTGTTTTTTCTTTTCTTACGCATTTTTTGAATTTCATAACCAATGTTTGAAATATCTTAGGAGCACAAGGAAACAAATCCCACATCTATTATTGTCACCACGTTTGTAGACTCTCTCAGCCGACAAGTACAGTACAGCTTGTTTTTGCTTTCCCTTCCTTTTATTAGCTTTTTTTGATTTAAAACTTTGTTGGTTTTGGTGGGGGTAGATGACCCAAGTTAAAGTTTGAGTTTTCAATGCTTTTTTTTGTTTGTATATTTGATAGATATTGCTGATTGGATAGAAAAAGGTTAAAACCCATATAGTAAAACCCTTTTGGATCTTCTTTTTATGCCCTAGAATTTCAGTTTTGTTGGGTCTTTGGTGGCTGGAAATTCAAATAGAGGCTGGTTTTGAATTTGGTGAAAACCCCACCTACAAAATCGTTTCTTTAATAGTTTTTGAGCAGGTGATTTGTTGGTAACAGTTTGTGCTAACTTATATGATAATCAGAAGTGGGTTGTGTCTGAATTTGTAGAAATTGATTTAAGAATCAGAGTTTAAAGGCTTGTAATTTGAGTTTGAAGATTGAAAGAAATTTCCCAGAAAGGTTTTGTGTGTTTGTGTGAGTATTAGTCTTTGTTTACCCATTGCATTTGTCTTTGAAATTTGAATAGCTTGAGGTTAGTGTTATTGGGAGAAGAAGATGGTTGGAACCACTGAAGTAATGAACCATAATGAGGATTCCAATGGGGCAATTCATAATTCAAATGGTGTTTTTGAAGAGAAGGTTGATCAGCTTCGTCGCCTTATGGGAAAGGCTGAGGGTGATCCATTGAGGATTGTTGGTGTTGGGGCAGGTGCTTGGGGTAGTGTTTTTGCAGCTATGTTGCAAGATAGCTATGGTCATTTGAGAGAGAAGGTTCAGATTAGGATATGGAGAAGAGCTGGTAGAACTGTTGATAGAGCCACAGCTGAACACTTGTTTGAGGTGATCAATTCAAGGGAGGATGTGTTGAGGAGACTGATTAGGCGGTGTGCATACTTGAAGTATGTCGAGGCAAGATTAGGCGATCGAACACTTAATGCCGATGAGATTTTGAAAGATGGGTTTTGTTTGAATATGATTGATACCCCTCTCTGCCCTTTGAAGGTTGTCACTAACTTGCAGGAGGCTGTGTGGGATGCCGATATTGTGGTAAATGGCTTGCCATCAACAGAAACACGTGCGGTATTCGAAGAAATTAGTAGGTATTGGAAAGAGAGAATAACTGCACCAGTCATCATTTCTTTGGCAAAGGGTGTGGAGGCTGAATTGGAGCCTGAACCACGCATAGTGACTCCCACTCAAATGATCAATCGAGCAAGTAAGATTCCTTCCTTCCATTTTTCTTGAATATTGTTATTTGCTTTTCTAAAACAAGAATGCCTGGTTGAATCTGCATTTTATTTAGCAATTTTAGTTCTCTCTTTCTCTGGAAAAATGGCTTACTACCAATTGGTCCTATTTGTTTGCAATATTTTCAAGTATCATGCCTTGAGGCTAAGAATTTGATTGCCATGATTGTAGTTGTTGGAATACAGATGTTTAACATGTTAATGTGATCTGTGTGCGGCAAAGTTTTTGATAAATATTTTCCTTCATGCAATGCTTCCCCTTCTCTGACGGTCTGTTCTTTTTGGCAATATACTAGTTTCTGTTTGTCATCTAGCTCTTAGCTTGTCTTCTTTGCTTTAGATTGGATTTGGATCAAATTTTTACTCTCTTGTTGAACATGAAATTCTCAAGGATCTGATGAAAATTTATGTGGATCATGTTTTCCATATTCTTTTTTGAAGTACCCACAAGCAATCCTCAGACTTACTTTCACACTTGCTCTTAAGTTTGCAACATAGACAAATGTATGTGTGCGTATTTTTCATTTCAGATCTTTACCTGTAGTTTCTGTGCAAGTCCCTTATACAATTCAAGTTAATTTGACCACTCCGTCTTTCCCTTGTATGATGGAAATTAGCTTCCTACCTGGGTTTCCCAGTTGCTTGCCTATTCCACCTTTTTATCTAAAACTATGCCCATGCTTTCTTGGAATATTCTAACTCTTGGACAGCTAAAAGATAAACAGAAAAGTAGAATTGACTCTCCCATATTAAGAAAAATAAGGTTTGCTGTCAATATTGCTACTTCCTGTCTCACTAAGCAGTGAATTTGATGGTGTTTCTTTGTTTCTTTTGGTACTTGCCTGGTTTTCCCCTCTCTTAATAATAAATGCTTTGTTCCCTATGACACACTGATAATATATGGTGCTTTGCAGCTGGTGTTCCCATCGAGAACATTCTTTACCTGGGAGGACCTAATATAGCGGCAGAGATCTACAACAAGGAATATGCTAATGCTCGAATATGTGGAGCTGCAAAGTGGAGGAGACCATTGGCAATGTTTTTGAGGCAGCCACACTTTATAGTGTGGGACAATGGTGACCTTGTTACTCATGAAGTTATGGGAGGCTTAAAGAATGTCTATGCCATTGGAGCTGGTAAGATTAAGTTTCTTAATGGTGCTTGGACAATAAGAAACAAAATAAATGTATTTATCAGGAGCCACGACTGTTGATTTTTTTTTTCCATGTATGTTAATATATTCCCGTTTTTATATCAACCATTCCTAGTTGGGCTTCAGGCTTGATGAGTATAAGTTGGATGCAGCTTCAAAATAGTGACAATATTGTTAAAATTTTATTATGATTTGAGTCATGGGAAACTTCTCTGAAGGAAAATTTCAGGAATCTGACCTCATTAACTCTTAAATGCCTGATAGCGCAAAATAAAATGAAGTATAAAATGGAAGAATGCATTCTATATCTATGCTGTGATTAGTTCATTATCTACAAAGATGAAATTTTAAATGGTATTTGGTTATATTTTAGAACTTTGGAAAATGTCCTTAATTATTGAGGGTGTGATTTGTGCTATCCATATAATTTGTTTGCTTTGGTCTTGGTAGTTTGGACAAAAACTTGACCAATATAACTTACCCCAAAAAAAAAAAAAAAAATTCCAATATAATTATTGGGGGTTCAACTTTGCAACTTCTTAATCTAGACATGGAGAAATTATAGAGTCCTCTGGTGGATCACGTCACTTGTCCACCATTCTACTAAAAAACCTCCACTTGTTTAAAATTACTGAGTCAGTAATTAATTTCTGTTTAAAAAAATTTTCTAACTAACAATTTTAAACATGTGGAAGTTTTTTAGTGGAATAATGGGCCACGTCACTTGTTCACCATGTGGACCTTATAATTTCTCCTAGACATGGGACACATCTATGCTCATGAAAATATTACACTCAAAGCATATATGCACTCAAGTTTGATAACATTTTTTCCTGGTAAGACGGTGTAGTAATTTATTGATTTGAAGGAAATGGTGACTTTCTTACATTATAATGGTTTGATGAATTATTCTCTTTTAACTTTTACTCTCTGGATTCCACAGGAATGGTAGCAGCTCTAACCAATGAGAGTGCCACTAGCAAATCAGTATACTTTGCACACTGTACCTCAGAGATGATATTTATCACTCATCTCTTGTCTGAAGAACCAGAGAGACTTGCAGGGCCTTTGTTGGCTGACACTTACGTAACACTTTTAAAAGGCCGTAATGCATGGTATGGACACAATTTGGCCAAAGGGGAACTGAGCCTTGAAATGGGTGATAGCATCAAGGGCAAAGGGATGATTCAGGTATGGATCTTAATAATTTGACAGGCTGGATAAAAAACAGACTCCAAAAGATGATCTTGAATTTTGTTGAAAGTCAGTCTGATTTAGCTACGAAGTCAAAAAGACTAAATACATTTTCCTACATGTTTATGATAAGTTTTCTATTTCTCTTTATCAATCCAACTGATTTCTAGTATGTCCTTAATTTCATCTGGGCATAATCCTGTTTGTTTCCCATCATTGCTAAAAGATAATGTTAAGCTTACATAAACATGTGATTTACAAGCCCCTATATGAGTCTCATATTTTCTTTGCTGTCAATGACCATTGAATAATCCCAAAACTAGTACTGTTTCTGGTCATGATAACCACTTGAAAGTTTTGCAATTTATTTAGGGTGTAGACATTACTTTTACTTTTTCCTTCGGCTCCCTAACTTTCCCAAATCTTGCCACTGCTTTGTACTTTGCAGGGGGTCTCTGCTGTTAAGGCATTTTACGAGCTACTCTGTCAATCAAGCTTAAGTGTTCTACATCCTGAAGAAAACAAGCATGTTGCTCCAGTTGAGCTTTGCCCCATTTTGAAGACATTATATAAAATACTGATAATAAGGTATTCAACTCTTTTTCATCATTATCATCACGCACGTGAATGTGCGTATGAATTATTTCCACGAGTTTAATTTATCTAGACCCTGAAAGCATATTCTGATGCTTTTCAGATATAATATAATTGAATCCTCATTATATACCAATTCTACAAACTGATGTGTGCTGCTTCCCATTTATATGCATTTTCAGGGAATTTCCATGTCAGGCAATTCTTCAGGCATTAAGGGATGAGACCATGAATGATCCTCGGGACCGTATTGAGATTGCACAAACCCATGCTGTTTACAGACCATATCTTCTTGGTCACCAGCCTTGATCTCAATTTTGTGTCATTTTTGTCACATTTTAAAGGATGTAAATTTTAAGTAAGCTAGTTAGAGTATCTTCTATGGTATTTATATAATTAGTGAGGACATGGGTTATTTTATAATTTGTTTATTAGATTGTGTTGTTTTAATTCTTTCAATTTTGGTTATGGTTTTATTCATAATTTATGAATAACTTTGCATTATGTTTGATAGCTACACTACACTAATGCCAATGTAATATAAGGAGGGTTTTTAATGAAGCAACACTTGGGGCATTTTAGCTACTAGCCTATTATGTTTCATTATTAGATTCTTCCACTGGTTATACTAAACTATCAAAATACCAGAACTCCTATGAAATTATAAAATTGACAAATGGTGTCTTATGGATTATGGTACTTCTATTGTACCCTAAGTGTTGACTATAATTCTCTCTAAATTCTTTCTTGAAATATTTGAGAAACATCATTGTAAAAGAAAGAAGGGCTACACACACAAGCTAGAATGTATTACACATAAACAGCCCAATTTGGTCCTATTCGGTCTTATTCAGTCCACATTCGTTCTATTCGGTCCTAGTTGGTCATTGGTCATATTTAGTCCATTTGGTTTTATTTGGTCCATTTCATTTTAATTCGGTCCATTCTGTTAACTTCGGTCCAATTTGGTTATATTAGGTCCATTCAGTCCACTTAGGTCCTATTCGGCCCATTCAATTCATTCATTTCTATTCAGTCCACTTTGGTCCATTTGATTCTATTCGATCGGCCTATATGGTCCTGTTTAGTCCACTTTGGTCATATTCAATTTTATTCGGTCCACTTTGATCCTATTTAGTCCACTTTAGTCCTATTCAGTCTACTTCGGTCCTATTCTATCCACTTTGGTCCTATTCAGTCTACTTCGGTCCATTTGGTTTTATTTGGTCCATTTTATCCAGTTTAGCCTAATTCGGTCCTTTTGTTTCCTTTTCGTCCACTTTGGTCCATATTGGTGCACTTACATAATGAGAAAAGACATATTTGAGTTAAGAGCAACTATTCTAAATCCAAATTTATTAAATAAATAAATATATATATATATATATATATAAATATATAGATCTCAAACTTGTAATATCTAAAATCTTATACATAGTATTTATTGTTACTACACTTTTGTTAAGCCACATTAACATAGAATTTCAGTTCACTTTGGTTAGACTAAATTTAAGTGAAAGTTTTTCTAAACATGAAGCCTATGAATATACAATTGTAATCTTTAAGAAAATTATTCATTTGTTTTAATGTCATTACTTTTAAATGAATTGCATGAAATTGATTATACCTTCAAGCAATATATGACTGTTTGGATTAGGCTGATTTTCCTGCGTGTTTGTGTTTGTATTTCCCTTTTTTTTTTTTTTTTTTTTTTGAGAAATGCGTTTGAACAACTTTTGAGAGATTTAGTGGGTCCCGTACACTGTTCATAGGACTCACAAACTTCTTTTTTCAACAAAACTTTCATTAAAAATGGATCCCACGGAACTATTCACATATTTAAAAATTATTTTGCTACAGTGTTTTCAGTTTTCAGCAAAATAAGTGGTATCCAAATGGACCTTATATATCATTACTTTTACAAAGGGTTTTTTTTTTTTGGAAGAACAAAGGGTTGGTACAAGTTTCACCATTAGATTTAACATTACTATCTGTAGGGACACGATTTTTAACGGCCCGGGGATGACATTGGGTTCGTATGTAAAGGGTCCGAACAATATGATTTGTAGAGAGTGGGATAGAAAGGCTGGACCTTGGTCGTTGGGCAACGGTTTAGTCAGGATTTTCATGGAAGCCCATACGAAGGTGGATTTGGCCTGTGTAGCTAAGCCTTACACGGATGTGGTTTGAAAGGTTTGACTCCTCGGAATTAATCCGAGGAGCAGTATCTTCTCACCATTCTTCCTCCTTTTTCTCCTTCCTTTTTCGGGGCCTCTCCCCCCCCCCCCTCCTTTTTAACTCTCTTTTCCCTTTTATACTAGTATTCAATTCCCCTTCTTCATCTACGTGTCAGTTTCTCCTTGTTTGGGACAATTACTCGTCCTATCAATCCTCACGTCAGAGTGGTTGGGAAAAGCTGGATAGCATGGTATGGGGTATGGGCTTGTCAGGTGCTGGGCTCCACGTTATGGTGTTGACAACTTTCTCGTTTGTACTGCTCTTGTACTGAGTTTGTCCTTTTCTTCAGGCGTTTTGTGAGGCGTTGAGCGTGAGGTTGTCCTCGGCTACATTCTTGGGCCATTAAGGGGTTCTCATCATACCTCTTTGGCAGTAGGGCTCCTCGGCTTGGGCTTTGGGCCCTTAATGTGAAGTGGGTCGGGATTTCAAATTTCAGGCCCCACAATAGCCCCTCAAAATCTTGCTTCCCGACTTTTTAGTTGGGGAGGAGGGTTTTGGTGATGCTGAGCCCACCTCGTGACTTGCTCAAGTTCCGTACCTTACTGCTGCTTGTGTTCTTCCATTTGCATAAGAGATGTGCCGAATTAAGAGGCATTACTTTATTCTTCATCCGCGCAGTGTCCTTTGTCGTTTCAGTATTCGAGGCGCGCCTTCACGAGGACCTTTAAATCTTGCGGTGGCGGATGGTGTTGGAAATTGTGCCAGAGCTGCCTTGTCCGCAGTGTTTCTTGGAAATCTGCTCAAATTAAATGACACTACCTTACCCTTTATATAAGCAGGATAGGTGGTTGTTCTCCTGGCATATAAACCCTTCTGCTCTCTTCAAAATTATAACCTTTTATCCATAACCAGTTCCCACATCCAGTGTCGTCTTCCCTTAGTGCAATATGTTTGAGGCTTGGGTGGAGGTGGAGGAACCTTACCCGCCACAGAGGCACCGGACCCTTCCAAGACTTAAGGTGGTATGGTCTGGGCAGGGGAGGCACAGATTTAAGGTGACCTCCCGCTTGGATAAGGTGGGAACGGTACCCCCACCTCTTTCAGTCAAAATTTGAAGCAGGTTCTGGTCACATCAGATTTTTGGTGTGTCAGAAGAAAGAATTTCCGCCATCAGTGCCGTCTGCCTTGTCGCAGGCAAATTTTTGTGGAGGCTCTTCAACTTTCGATTCCCGACACCTTTTCTTCAACGGTGTAGGCCTCAAGTTGGGTTCCCTGCACCTTTTCTTCAGCTGCGCTAGCCCGAAGCCAGGCTCTCTGCACCTTTTCTTCAACGATGCAGGCCCCACGTTGGGTTCTTTGACTGCCTGAGTTATAGGCATGTAAAAGTATTGAGGAATGGCTTCCTTAGACGAAATTTTGAAGCGGCAGCGCGGCTCTTCTCTGCACCTCTTCTTCGGCTTTTCCTTCATTCCTTTGTATCTTTACTTTTCGCTTGTGTAGTTAGTTTTAATATGAGCTTATTTAAGCTCCTTCATTGTACACTGTACTGATCTTTTGTCTTAATAAGAAATGAATTTGCTTAATCTCAAATACTTTTCTTTTTTGCAATAACTACTTTGTGCATGAATATTAAATATACACTTTCCTTTAATGGTACTTAGAGCAGGAAAAACCTTAAAACAAATTCCTACTAGTTTGAACTTACTGACATTATCAAGTATAACAATGGTAATTCTCAATAAATTAAACTCTTGGAACTAATCGAGATAACGGCCGAGCGCTGTGCGATGCATGCAAGACAAATGTCCGAGAACGATAAACTCTAAATAATTCATCCGAGAGGGTAGCCGAGCAGTGAGGGACTTCGATTGTGTTTTTGGTAACATATTGCTCTATATTGCATCAATCCCTTTGGTACTGAGGATCCGAGAGTAGACTGGGGAATCCATGCAGTTTAGGGATTAACCCAACTGTTAATGGGGAGTTCTCCTCGGATAGATTCTAAGGTCCATGTAACGTAGTTTTTCTTTTAAGTAGTTGGTTTCCCCATAGGCTTGTGTCCGAGGACCATGCAAGGCCTTAGTTCTGTCCAAAACTTGTCGTTTTTCTTTTAAGTAGTTGGTTTCCCCATAGGCTTGAGTTCGAGGACCATGCAAGGCCTTGGTTCTGTCCAAAACTTGTAATTTTTCTTTTGAGTACTTGGTTTCCCCATAGGCTTGAGTCCGAGGACCATGAAAGATCTTGGTTCTGTCCAAAACTTGTAGTTTTGTTTTAAAGGTTAGCCCCTCGACCAAGGTGGGGAGAGTTAACTTAGGGTTGGAAGCCCCTAGAGTTGTCCGTGCCATTGGCATCGCAAGGCGTAGCCCCTAGCAGAAGTTTATGTCGGAGCAACGACTGCATGTCGCTGGAAATGGAAGAAACTTTGCGGACCTCTGATCGATAGGGACTTTGACTCCACCGCCACCTGCGCCAATGCGCAAGCCTTCCCACAGACGGCGCCAATTGTAGGGACACAATTTTTAACGGCCCGGGGATGACATTGGGCTCGTATGTAAAGTGCCCGAACAATATGATTTGTAGAGAGTGGGATAGAAAGGCTGGACCTTGGTCGTTGGGCAACGGTTTAGTCAGGATTTTCATGGAAGCCCATATGAAGGTGGATTTGGCCTGTGTAGCTAAGCCTTACACGGATGTGGTTTGAAAGGTTTGACTCCTCGGAATTAATCCGAGGAGTAGTATCTTCTCACCATTCTTCCTCCTTTTTCTCCTTCCTTTTTTGGGGCCTCTCCCCCCCCCCCTCCTTTTTAGCTCTCTTTTCCCTTTTATACTAGTATTCAATTCCCCTTCTTCATCTACGTGTTAGTTTCTCCTTGTTTGGGGCAATTACTCGTCCTATCAATCCTCACGTCAGAGTGGTTGGGAAAAGCTGGATAGCATGGTATGGGGTATGGGCTTGTCAGGTGTTGGGCTCCACGTTATGGTGTTGACAGCTTTCTCGCTTGTACTGCTCTTGTACTGAGTTTGTTCTTTTCTTCAGGCGTTTTGTGAGGCGTTGAGCGTGAGGTTGTCCTCGGCTATATTCTTGGGCCATTAAGGGGTTCTCATCATACCTCCTCGGCAGTAGGGCTCCTCGGCTTAGACTTTGGGCCTTTAATGTGAAGTGGGCCGGGATTCCAAATTTCAGGCCCCACACTATCATTTATGCATTTTTTTATAATTACAAGTACTAGCGTTATTATTATTTTTTGGGATAATTACACTAAACCCACCTGTGGTTTGGGCGAAAATCACTTTGCCTACTCGTGGTTTGAAAAGTATCACTTAACCTACCTGTGCTATGTTCCGTTTGTTTTCCGTAACCCACCTCTGTTAAAATCAAGGGTAAACATGTATTTTTTCTCAAATTTTATATCTCTCTCCTCCCAAAACAAAAAATAGCACAAAAATAAAAGAGAAACAAGATCAAAAAGTGGTATTGGTATACGATCTGGACATCATCTTTAACCACTTTTTTATAGATAGTATAACCCCCAATCCAACAAAAACTTCACAAGATCTCAAATTTCTAAACCAAACCCACAATTGCTTTTGTCCCAAAATCACTATAACTGACCACGATCTGAAATGGGTACCGACAAAGGCACTGACAATGTGATTGGTACAAAGAAGACTCTAGTGTTCCATAGAGGTCGTGTTCGTGATGGGGTCAGGACCAGCTGGGTTATGCACGAGTATCAACCAACAGTAACTCTTCCTCACCAGAGAGCCTTTGTCCTCTGTTGCTTAAAGAAAAAAAAATGGATGAGAAAACTGAAGTGGCAACCTGCGATGAAGGTGAAGAAAGCAGCTATATTGCTTCTGATTTTGAAAATCCTGTGCCAAAGGATGCAAATCTAGAGGTATATGATCACACAGAAGAAGACTTGGAATCAGTCCTACAGCTGCTGCAGTAGCCGCAGAATTATGATGCCTCTTCTTCACAGCTTCCATTATACAATAAGCAGGGGGCACAAAAACGAATATTTTTCAACCAAAAAAAAAAAAAAAAAACCCCCAGTTCCTAAAAATCAAAGTACCCATCCTAAAAACCTAGTTCCTAAAAATCAAAAAACCCAGTTCCAAAAAATCAAAAACCCAGTTCTCATCAAAGTTTTCAAGGTCGTGGAACTCCCATCCACCATGACTCGTGACCTTTACCTCAAATCTGTGGTACCCATTGGAGCTCTGTACTCCCTTTCCCTCTAGTTCTCTAACTCCACCTACATCTACCTCTCTGTCTCCTTCATCCAAATGCTCAAGGCTCTTATGCCAGTTGCGGTTTACTCCATCGGGGTTTTGAATACAGGGAGAGGTGAAAACAAAGGGGGTCTTTAGAATATAGGGTCCAAATATACGAGTTTTGATTACAGGGAGAGGTGAAATTAGGAGTTTTGAATATAGGGTCCAAATATTAATTTTCACAAAACTCTCCCTTTTGATCTTGTTTTTCTTTCATTTTTGTGCTATTTTTTGTTTTGGCACTTGAACAAAATCTGAAACCCTAAATCGAGAACAGACACAAATACCTTGATTTTTTTTACTAAAACTACCTTCCCTAGCTTCGATGTTGCAAAACTTATGTTTTCTCCCCCTCCAGACACTCCAAACCATGAAGAACACGTTGATATCGCCACAGGTTTCTCTCTCAAAAAGTTTCTGAGTTTTTGGTGTTTTGATTCGCGTTATGTTGTGTTTTGGGGTTAAGAGGTGTTTTTGTAACGGCTGGGCTTGAGGTGGGTTACGGAGATTGACGGAAACATACCACAGGTGGGTTAAGTGATACTTTTCAAACCACGGATAGGCAAAGTGATTTTCGCCCAAACCACAGGTGGGTTATGTGTAATTATCCCTTATTTGTTTTAGTAAAATACAATCAATACCCCTGAAAATTGAGTTAATATTAGTAAGGTTCAAAATTTTTCAAAACTATCTAATTTGATAATGTGGCCTAATTAATTTTTCCTTTTTTTTTTAAATGTGGCCCAATTAAAAAAGTTTGGGCTACATGTTTGGGCCTTGTAGTTTGGACTTTGTAGTTTTAGTAAAATACAATCAATACCCCTGAAAATTGAGTTAATATTAGTAAGGTTCAAAATTTTTCAAAACTATCTAATTTGATAATGTGGCCTAATTAATTTTTCCTTTTTTTTTTAAATGTGGCCCAATTAAAAAAGTTTGGGCTACATGTTTGGGCCTTGTAGTTTGGACTTTGTAGTTTGAACTATGAACTATGATGAGAGAAGCAAGTAAAGCGACATCGCTTCATCTCATCAGGAATCAGCGTAGCTGTGCAGAAAAGAGCAAAAGTTCAGAGAGAGAGAGAGGAATCAGCGTAGCTGTGCAGAAAAGAGCAAAAGTTCAGAGAGAGAGAGAGAGAGAGAGAGAGATGTCTCTAGTAGACTATGCTTCTTCATCAGACGACGACGTATCTGATGAAGAAGAAGAACAACAAGAAGAACAACAAGAAGAACACGAAGAAGAAGAAGACGAACCTCAACAACTCCCAAACCCCAATCCTCACAACCAGTAATTTCTCCAAATTTTTTTTTCTCCTATATTTTAATATCTTTTTCTTTACATTACAAAACCCCTAAATTAATTCACAATTTTGGGGTTCTCTATTTTCATAAATTTCCCATTTTTCACTTAAAAGATTTTTTTTTTGGGTGTTTTGAGCTGTTTGGTTGCTGAGAAAATGTCAGAAAAGTGAAAGTTTTTTCTTTTTTTTTTTACAATGTTGGGTGTTTGTACTTTGCTATAACTTATTGCACCCTGGGCTTTTTGGTTTCTGGGTTGTGGTTAGATTTTTATTCTGGTTAATGTGGAGGGAAAAACAAGTAGGTGAAAACTGAAAACTAAAAAAGTAACTTGGTTTATGGGTTTTATTAAGTGGGGTGTGTTTGTTTCTTGGGTTTTAACTGATGAATTAGTAAGGCTCAAGCATTGCATTTAGTTCTTCATGAAATTATTCTGATACTGAGTGAGCAGAGTCCATAGCATTTTGGCTTTAGTCATTGTTTCTAAAGCAGCTTAAGTTAAAGGAAATTAATTTGCCTTATATATATATATGTGTGTGTGTGTCAGTGTGTGAATATATATATATATATATATATATATATTTATTTATATATATTGGAGGTAGAATTATTGTTAGCACAACACTAATTGAATTAGTAAAAAAGGACATGTTAGTTAAAGTGGTGACTGACAGTATGAATTTTAATAATATAGAATGGTGGAGAAGAATACATATTATTGAGGATCCATGGCGCCAACGTTATAGACTTATAGTTTTGGGACTAAGGCTTTTGTGTCTTGTCAGAGGCTTTACTTTTTCTTTTTCCATCTTCTTCTTCTTCTTCTTCTTCTTCTCCACGTGTAAATGTTTTGCACCAAGTTGGTGTCTGTTAATGAATTTCCTTGATTGACTTGTAGTATTCCTACTCAGTTTTTATGATATTAAGCTGAATGTTCAGACATTTCTCATGGTGGGGTATTCACTGTTCTGTGGTTTAACCTGTTCCAATAATTTTCTGAATGTAGGATATCCGGGTCTTCATCAAATCTGCAACCAGAAAGTGCTGTGCATTCATCAGAGCCTTCTATTGAGAGACTTCCTGATGCTTCCTTTCTCTTAAATTCACCTGCATCGTTGTCTAATCTGATGAGCAGTAGTGACCACTCTTCTCGAGTTGCTGCTGCTATGGCTGAAAATGCATCACGCAAGAGGGACTCAAATGGGTTGGCTTCCTCTCTTCCCCGCAATAAAGTTCCTAGAGGGACCTTGCCTCATTCAAGGAATGTTCCAGATACTGTTGGTGGCGTTTTAGTTCCTCCTCAGCTTAGCGGAAGGTCAGTAATATTTTGGCATATCCCTCATTGATCTGGCTGCTAAGTTATAGGCCTCTCTCTAAACACACATACATGTGTGTTTATTTTTGTTTGTTTGCTTGCTCTTCTCATATGAATTTTAATGATTAAATAAAATGGGTTCTGAATGTAGATGGATCTATGTTGAATTGTGAAAGGGTGTGCATGTCTGGAAGTGTTGATTACTGCTGATGACACTAATTTTGACTTAAATAAAATATTATGATGTAGTCTGCTTACCTCATTAATTGCTCAATCTAACTTCTAAATTGCAGTTCCAGTGTGTTCGCGCGTCTGTTGTGTGTATATTTTATAAGTGGGTTGAGAGAATGTTAACTGTGTGAGTTCAGTAACCTGTTCAAAGTTCAGACTCTTGTGGTTTCAGAGTTTGAGCTGATAGACCCTTCCTTTATATTTTACAAATTTTCTCTAGTTTGGACTCAGTTATTAGAGTGATATTCTCGTTTGATCTTTTTAATAGTTGATCTAATTACTGTGGTCATTCTTCTAGTTGGAAGTTTGTTTATTCATTTCCAATGAGTTGAATTTCTCTCCAATTCTAAGAGTTACGTCTGGTATTAGTTCTCTATTAGAATAAAGGCAAAATAAAGTTATGCAACAGCATATGTTTGTTCATTTGTTAATGATTCAACTGGACTAGTTATTTTAAGAGAGAAAATCAACCTCACACAGGAACCAGATCAAGGCAAGCCAACATGTAAAATTGTTGCTCTGAAACATGAGTTGCAACCACAAATTAATTTGTAGATCTAACTCAATTAGAAACATGTTTGCTATAAAAATATTAAACTTGGGGAGGTGATCTTTCAAGGTCAAACTTATTGAAATATGTAACATGCTCGTACTTTCAATGGCATGTTATTGTTGATAACTACTTTTTCACAACCATCTTAGGTAGGAATGGATGTGCTCTGATAATCTTAAGGCACTGTTGTGAGAACTTAGGTTTGCAAGTTAAATAAGAAAATAGATCTTCATTTCTTTGTGTAATTGGATTAGTTAGGTTTTGTATCAGCACTGGTTCTGCTGGGTTTCAATTGGTAAGGATTTGTGAAAAAGAAGTCCCACTAATTAGGCAGAGAAATAGTGGAGTTCTTGAAAGGTAGCATATAGAAGAAAACCTACTAAGCCTAATATCAACTGTTTACTGCTGTCTCTGTTGATTAATTATGACACTGGATTTTTAAGATTCTCACCAAAACGGTAGTGTTTGAACCAGTGTTCGTGTACTGATGGCTCTGTTTCCTTATACAAACTATCTATAGAGAGCAAATCTCTCAGGAAATATTTGGCTGGTGTTTAGAACAACCAAGGATTCACATCCATGTATGATGCAACAACTGGCTCTAACTCCTTATTTAAAGCAGTGGTTGTATTTCCACCTGAACTCATTGCTTGGTTAGATTAGATACCATTGTCCAGTGAAGATAATATGTAGATATTCTTTTTTGATAAGTAGGATAATAAGTAGATATTCAATTTACATTTTATAAGCCTTTCAGTTTCTATGGGCATTATAATTTTGTTTCACAAAAAAAAAGAGGGGGGGGGGGGGTGTGGGGGGGTATGGGCGTGTAGGATCTAAATTTGACTTATTTCATCACAAAGATATAGATGGTTCACTGGATCTTAATTAAATATTTTTAAAAAGTCTTGTTATGTCAAAAGATAAATCTGATTATGTGTTTTTAAATGTATTATAAATACATGCTTGGATCTAACCCAGGGCTGGCACACTTGACTAGGGTCATGCCTCATTAAGTGGGGTTCACTAGTTTGACTCTCTTCTTCCCTCTCCTTTTGGGGCAAAACATGCTTTTACACAGACACATGATATTACATGTGCTTTTACACACACATGTAGATACATGCTTTGCAGTAATGTATTAAGACTGAGATTTTTTTTTGTATTTTTTGGTTCCAGTAATTATATCCATAGACAATGCCTTCAAAATTTTGTTTAAGGATTCTTTTCTGGTGTGTTGTTTGAAGGATCCTGAATTTGGTATGGATTTGTTATACTTGTATTTTGCAATATCATTTTGTACTGAAGCTTAAAATAGGTCATAGTCATTCATTTTAATCAAGAAAAGCCATTGCTGATGATTTAATTTGATTTTTCCAGGAGCAATGTTGTTACAGAAGATATAGGGAAGCTTTTTGTCAGAAAGCATGCTGAACCCTCTTCTAACTAATGGATCTTTAAATTGCTGATAGTTGACACTGTTGTAGGGATAATGTCACTTGTAAACATTTGGATTTCTTTGTAGAATGTAATACTTTATAAAATTGTGTTTATATCCTGGGTTGCCTTTAGCTCTTACTTGATGAACTGTTGCAGCAAGTTTTTATGACATCAACTAATTGATAAAAGTTATCGGTTGAACTCACGAGTAGAAATTTCAGTCAGTGCTGCTAAAGACGGAGACATCTTGATGCATTGGATGAACTGTTGCAAATAGTTCTAGTGACAGCAACTAATAGTTGAGTTATTATTTATCTCATGTATAGAAAATCCACTTGCTGATGAGCTACTGCTCCATGGAAAATGGATTTATCCTCAATGCATTGCATGAGTTTGAAGTGAGTCCAGAGTTCTCTCATTTCTTCTCTCTCCTTGCCTTAGAAGAAAAAAGGTTCACACACTCTTCTCATTCCCAACTTTGAGCATGAGTTGAGGGCCAACGTGATTGAGAGAAACAATCCATATGAATGGCAAGTTGGGTTCCCAAACCTCTTGAACTTGCAAACCGAGCACATTCAATTGCTAAACCGGTTCAAGACAGCAACTTTCTTTGTCTGTTTGCTTTTAGCTCATTTTGGGTCCATGATAAGCATTTGACTGTCCTAAAGGAAGTTCTGTAGAGCCAAGCACTTATATGATCTCTTTTAGCCTTAGGACGTAAATGTGGTGCGGTTGAATCAATTTGTGGTAACTTCTGCCGCAGCAAATTTTATAAATGCGTTGAAGAAATCGCTAAAATATAACAAGCCACGGGCTGTAGTGCTATACATTAAATTGTAAGAAACGATTGCCAATAAAAAGTCATTCCACTATTCATTTTTCAATCAAAAACTAATCAATTGAATATAAATGAATACTGCCAAAAAGTATAAGCAAGTTGGAAAGAAACCCTGTAGTTTTCCACTAGACAAACTCAATGAATTGAATATACAACCTGAGTGCGAAATAGTAGGAAATAAGAGGAGATTATTGAAGAATCTTTAACAGCTGCTTTATCTAAAGATGCAAGTAATTCAAGAGGCTATCAATGGGAAAGTACGTACAGGTAGCTAAGTCAAATAGGGCACAGCCAACACCATCATTGTTGATGAGTGATGTTGGGGATGCTACACATTTTATCAAAAACTAATATGTCACCAATTACAAAAAAAATAATTTAAGCCTTCAACTAAGAGGTTGTTAAAATTCACTAATCACATTGCTACATCAATTTGTAAAACACTTTGTCATAATTTTAGCATTTTCCTTTTAAGATTAAGGCTCCGTTTGGATCACATTTTGGCATTTGCGTTTCTGCGTTTTTTTTTTTTTTTTTTAATACCAGTGCCTCTTGCACTGTTCATGGGATATGAACAATGCATTAAGTAATGGCGGTGCCACATGGTGTTCAGGGGGTTCAAATGAACCCCCTGACTTGTGATTTTTTTTTTTTTTTTTTTTTACATTTAACATTTTAAAAATTTTTTTTTTTTTGAATACCTTAAAATAAAATTTTGAACCCCTAAATTAAGTCCAAAGAACAAATCAATTCAATACTAAAATTTATCTTGGCCTTCTTAAACAAAAAGAAAAAACCCATCATCAAACCAATTTGATATAAAATCTCAAGAAAAAAAACAGCAAGTCCAACAACAAAAATTAGTAATTTGTTGATCTTAAATCTCAGAAAAAGACAATTAAATGAGCTGTAAAGTGTAAACACTAAAAGAAAATTAAGTGTGAGACAGTGGAAGTAGGACGTGAGATAGTGAAGAGTGAAGACGTTTTTTTTAATGACTGTATTGTTGCGTTGAATTCTTAATAGAGTAATGTAAAAACACAACAAAATTCTTCTTAATGAATTACAAAGACTTGTAAGTTGTCACAATTGAGTTCAATTGTTAAATAAAAGAATTGAAAAGAGTAACAACAAAAACTAATAAATAATGAATTAGAGTATTCTAAGTAATAATAATTAAAATTCACTTAACAACAATAACTAATAACTTTATTATAGTAATAGAGAATAGATAATTTACAAGATTTAATCTTAGCAATAATAATTAATATCTTCATTATAGTAGGAAAACATATTCCCAATGAACTTATAATTTATCTTTAATTCTTTTGCTAATACTATGAATAATTTTTGATAAGAAAGTCACATATATTGCAAGATTTATCTTCTACCTAAGATTTATTATTTAAACGAACTCGTGTTGAATTAAAAAAATCTTCATTTGGATCATAGGTTACGAAAGATCTCATCAATATTATCATAATAATCAAAATGAAAAAAAAAAAAAATTATTTACTAAGAGCTCCTTATCAACCTCTTCAACACAAATTTGAATGACCCCTCTAAAAAATATTCTTGGAGTCGCCACTAGCATTAAGGTAAAGCTACAGTGCTGAACAGTGTTTTCAACAATAAACAATAACTTAGAAATTATTATTTTTATTATTTTCAGTAATAAGTTTTCAGTTTTCAGCAAAATAAGCGGTGTCCAAATGCACACTAAATGCTTTACAACCTCCATCTTAGTCTTTCATGCCAGCTCTGGACCTGTAGGGAGTGGTTCATAACCATCATGATGTTCAACAATGAGCTTACTCTCTCGAACAGGAATACACTTCAGGACAACAGCGATAATTAAACTTGCAGCTCCAATTAAGATGCTGGCTAACCACAATTCCCAGCTAAGTGGCACGGTATCTGCAAAAGTGCCTAAAAATTCGACTATTATGAATTGGAATGCTACTGTGGAGATAATGACAATCAAAAAAATCCAACTGTCAAAGATGCCACGGAAAACATTTATCTTCTCCATATCGCGGCTGTTTATCTCATTGAATACCTAAAATATAGGATAGAAAAGAAAGAAAAGCAACATAAGTCATTGTTTAATCGGTACTAAAAATGGAAAAGTGAATGTTTTATGGTTCTGGCTATAGTAAGATGGAATGTTTTATTGTAATGCATCCTTGGCTTGTTGGTATTGAATCAGATAGCACATGTGACGGCAACAGAGAGATCACATAACAAAATGCAACAAGTCTAGGAATTAGCAATTCTATGATGGGTTTCTTAAGCTGAATGAGTTATCAGCATCCGGAAACTATGAAGACAAGCAAAAGGCAAACTAAAACTATCTACAACAAAATTTTGAAAACAAAATGTGTTAACCAATATAAAACACAAAAATGGGATAACATGTGCTGTAGATAGTGCAAATGTGCACAATGCATGTGCTTCAATGGAAAATAGAGGTAAAGGCTGCTTCCATACTTGGCAAAACACAAAGGAGTTGAATATGAATGTTTTGAGAATGGAATCAGCATCTGAGCCAGTGAGCTTTAGAAGCTGCTCCCCTTTAAGTTGAAAAATCAAAAGGACAAGAATTTGAAAGATGCTCTGTCCGACAATATTCCTCCACATGATCCTGGTGATGAATTTTACATCCCTCCCAACTGGGGGTCTTTTCATCAACCCCTCATGTGGGGGTTCTGTAGCCAGTGCCAAGGCGCCAAGAGTGTCCATGATTAAGTTTACCCAAAGCATTTGTACGGTTGTGAGAGGAGTGGAGCCTGAAATTTATTTCAAAAGATTTATTAGCCATATGCATTGCATGAAGACATAGAATAACCAACAGAAAAGTAGAAGTTCAATGTCTAAAAGCTTAGCACCATAGGACTCACCTGAAATGCATGCACAGATGAAGTTGAGCATGAGAGCAACAACATTAACTGTTAACTGGAATTGTACAAACTTTTGAATGTTAATATAAACTGAACGACCCCATCTTGCGACATTCACTATAGTGGAAAAGTTATCATCCATTACGATAACATCTGCATTTTCTTTTGCTACCTGCAAGAATGCAATATAAGCAGAAGATGCTTAGCTAACAATAATAGATAGAAACTGATGTGGTAATATCGAGCACGTATATTTGCTTATATGATTTGTTTAGTGTTGAAAATGAAAAATCCTCCTTATAGACTTTGACAGATTCCTCAGCCAATAAAAGTTCCATACTTCGATGTTACCTGTCTATTCAATCAATAATCTTAGACTCAATCACATCTTTTGAAAGTAAGATATCAAAACACTTGTTAGAACAATTTAACATTCAAGGCCAACTATCAGCGATCACAGAACATTTTCATTGGAACAAACAACCAAACTAAGGTAACTGATCTAAGTAACATAAGAAACAAATGTTGCATATAATAAAATCAGGTCTCGAACGAACCTCTGTTCCTGCTATACCCATAGCAAGTCCAATGTCAGCCTCATGCAATGCAGGAGCATCATTGGTCCCATCACCTGTCACTGCCACAACTTCTTTAGTCACATTCCTCAAATAGGTTACTAGGGTGTGCTTATCCAAAGGCAGTGATCGAGCCATTACCTACACAAATAATATAAGCAATTATAGAAACTGAGGCATTGCCTACACGCATAATATAAGCAATCATAGAAACTTCTGCTACTTGAGAGTTCAAGAAAAGTTCATTAATCAACTATAAAACCTGAAGTTTAGGGATTATCTCCTTCATCTCCTGTGGGCTCTTATTGCGGAAATCTGGCCCTTCTATTGCTATACCATCTTCTGTCAAGATACCACATTCCTTAGCAATGGCTTTAGCAGTATTAATATTATCACCAGTGACCATCCTCACGGTAATCCCAGCAGCTAAACAAGTCTCAACCGCTTCCCTTACCCCAGGACGCACAGGATCCTTAATTCCAATAACAGATATTAATGTATAACCATCTTCAGGTATGCTATCTGCACTAGAAATGTCTTTTATATCTTTGAAGGCCAAGCAAAGAGTTCGTAGAGCTTCACAAGCGAAATTATTTATGACATCTGTGATGTCCTTTCTCTGTTCTTCAGATAGCGGGATGGCTTCCCCTTCAGCATTAACAATCTTGTCACACATTTTTAAAATTATTTCTGATGCACCTTTGCAGAATGCTTGAAATCCACCACTTCCAGGAAGAGCCACAAGCACAGACATCGTCTTTTTATTTGAATTGAAAGGCTCAACTTTCACTATGTTATCCTCTTCACGATAAGCATTAAAATCACCTCCAAGAAGCATGCCTAACTCCATTAGTGCAGTCTCGGTTGGAGTACCTATGATGTTTTTCTTTAAGTCTTTCCCTCTGACAACCTCTGAGCTAGTATTCTGAAATATCGACTGCAGAAGGAGGTTAAGAACTTTTTCTGAAAGTGAAATATTCAGTACATCCTCACTTCCTCTACTATTTATCTCAGTAGTTTTTTGGCATATCCAAATTTTATTCACCACCATATGATTTGTTGTCAATGTTCCTGTTTTATCCGTGCAAATACAACTCACAGAACCCATTGTCTCACATGCAGAGAGATGCCTCACAAGTGCCTTATCACTCATTAGTTTTTTCATGGCAAAGGCAAGACTTAGTGTCACTGCCAGTGGTAGTCCCTCTGGCACTGCAACAACTAGTATAGTCACAGCAATAGCAAAGTAATTTAAAAGCTTCAGTGCATCACTACCTGACCACACCGTGATCCTATTTTGAAGTGCCTTAACCACTAAAAACCTTCCAGTCAGAACTAAAAATGTTAGCACAGCAAAAGCCAAACCTATCTTCCCAATAATGGTTGCAACTCCATTAAGCTTCACCTGCAGTGGTGTCTCATCATCTCCCCCTTCACTTAGAGTAACCATCAATCTTCCCCATTCTGTTCTCATACCAACTGATGCCACTAGCATTTTACCAGACCCATCTTGCACTTTGGTACCTGCCAGTAGAAAAGGCGTTTCTTGGGTTACATTCACTGCCTCACTCTCACCTGACAAACTAGATTCATCCACTGATAAGCTGTGGCCTGAAATGAAAACACCATCTGCAGGAACTTGATCTCCAATAGATAAATGAACAACATCACCAGCCACCAAATCATAGATTGAAACCTTCTGTCTACATCCGTCTCTGGTGACTTGAATAATTATGTTTTTCTTTTCCTTATCCAAGTCCCTAAATTGTAAAGACTGCCTGTAGTCACTTATTGCAGTGACAAGCACTACTAAGAATATACAAAGTAATATTCCTACCCCATCATACATACCCTTTGGCCAACCTTCAGTAGGAATTCCAACACCTATAGAAATCACGGCACAAACCATGAGAATAACTAGAGTTAAGTCATGTAGTGCATCCCAAACAAACATCCAGAGACTCTTAGAAGGTTTTTCAACATATCTGTTTAAACCATATAAATTTTGCCTGAGAGGTATGTCACTTGAAACAACACCATCCTTTAAAGACACAGAGAGCTCTCTTGCTAATCCTTCAAGTCCTCCATGACTTACCAAACCTTTGCTATCATGGGTTCGAACAATGGATGCTAGTTCATCAGGTTCAATGCCAAAACCAGCATCCTTGACCTCATTGGAGAGCTTGTAATGAGTTTTCTTATCTGCATGAGGCAAAAATATATATATAGTTGAGAAATGATATAGAATTTTGGATGAATTAGATGTTACAATACTATAGTGCATTTAGTACCATCTATAGTGCCAACGAACTGCAGTGCTGCCTTGTTCACATATACAGCTACTCGTATCTTTTCCTGGCCACAAGTAGTATAAGAGAGTAATGAGAGCATGACAAGTCTCTAGCAAATTAATGTAATTTATGCAGCATTTGGTATTGTACATAAAATTTAAGCTACATGATGCATGCGGTTGAGAATATGTATTGGATACTGTCATAGCAACTCTATTTGTAATTAACATGGTTCCACAGCCTTATCCTGATTATCAAAATTATGCTCTAGCTTTTGCTAATATCAACATAAGCATGATGAGATTAGCAGAGTCCACGTGCATGTACATAAACAAGGCATAAGTATGTGTTTGGATACGACTGAAACCTGCGTTTACGTTTTCATTTCACGTTTCCTTCCTTTTTTTTTTTTTTTTTTTTCCGGCGCATGAACAATGAATTTACTGTGCAGAGACAAAAATCACTGTTCATGCATTGTAGCAATACTGTTCACATACTGTAGCAGCACTGTTCACGCATTTAAAAATATTAAAAATGGGTCCCACAGTACTTTTTACACATTTAAAAATTATTTTGCTACAGTATTTTCAGTTTTTAGTTTTCAGTTTCAGCAACAATAAGTTCAATCCAAACGGACCCTTAATTATGTTTTGTGAAAAATACTTCTAGACTATGGTCATCTGCACTAATCCTATAAGCTTGCCCAAGACCTAGTAATTAATTTACTTGTTCTTATTTTCTGGTACTTAATAAAAGGTTATAAAATCTGCTGCTTCTTTTCTCAAATTTCTTGTAAAAAAAAAAAGTTATAGCCAGTGCACAAAGCTCTTACTTTTTCGGGGTTTAGGAGAGGTCATGGTAAGTAGCTTTACTCCGAATTTATTGGATAGATTGATTCTTGGGCTTGAACCCGCATCAAAGCTCAACCTCTTGATGGAAGGCACTTACCATCGCATCAAAGCTCAACCTCTTGTATTAGAAGTAAAATAGAAGTCCCTCAATCTAGGGGCTTAGCTAAGCACAACAGGAACCAAAAAATGAAACAACAAAAAAGTTCAAGCATTCAATGTTGTATTAGTGCTTTGTTTAGTTAGGTTCCTGTATTCAATGTTGTCATGTACACATGTTGGTTTGTTAGGTTTGAGTAGAGTCAAGCACTATTCCAAGAACTTTAAAATTTTCCCTCTCGTCGTCAGGCTTTCTGCTTATGGCTATGACTCACGAAGCTCTATCGCTCTCACGCAAGGAAAAAGATGAGCTCACTCGCAGCACGAAAAAAGTTAAAAATGATTGTATTGTGGAGATGGAAAGAGGCCAGGGTCTGGGTCTTCATCTCTGAGTCATAGGTTGGGAAAATGGAACAACCAAGGCTCATTCAGAGACAAGCTTTTAGGAGAGATACCAGGGGCATTCATGCAAGCTTTCAGCCTCGGTGAAGCCATGGATGATGATGAGGGGTCTAATGACGAGGTAGAAACTCTTAGAGAGGGATTCGCTACAGTCAGGTTCTCGAAAGATTTCAAACAACAAATCCGGAATCCCTAGGCCAGAGCACTCGTAGTTAAGGTTTATGGGAGAGACGTGGGTTTTAGCTTTCTTCAAGCACAGTTGCTATCCTTGTGGAAACCAGCAAGGAGGCTGGATTGTGTTGGGTTAGGATTTGGTTTTTTCTTAGTCAGATTATCACTGAGGGAAGATTATGAGAATGTTCTTAATAAAGGTCCATGGTTCGTGAGTGGGCACTTCCTCTCAATTAGATAATGGGAGCCAAATTTCAAACTGGAGTTGGCTAATGTGTCTTCCGTCACAGTCTGGGTAAGGTTGAACCAGTTACCAATTGAATATTATAATGTCGAGGCTCTCCTTCAGATAGGAAGGCTGATTGGGAACGTGCTAAGAATCGACACGCACACGACGGAGGAGTCTAGAGCAAGGTTTGCTCGATTGTGTGTGCAAATAGATGTCGATAAACCCCTTATCACGACCTTCCTCATTGGGAAGCTCTAGCAACCAGTGAGCTATAAAGGCATCCAAAGGCTCTGTTTTGGCTGTGGAAGGGTGGGCCATCGACGAGAGGCTTGCCCATATTCTTTACACTGCGGTCCTCTACACCGTGATCCGTCACAGGAGAGCTCAAACAGGGAAGAAACCGTTGATAGGAGTGATAAGGCATGAGATATGCATGAAGCTGACACCACAAGGACAGAAGCGGGACCCAGCATTAGCATGCAGGAGAACGCCAATGGGAATGTGCAGGAAGATTAGTACGGGCTGTGGGTGGTGGTAACACGTAAGAGAAATGGGACAAAAACTCAAAGGAGTGGTGGTTCCACAGTAGTACATGACAACTGGAGGGGAGTGGGATACCAAAGCAAAGATAGAGTTGAATGGAGAGATGGTAAGCCTTCAGCGAATGAAGTGGGCCACATTAGGCCTCAAAGGGAGGCGAAGAGGAAGCTTTCCCCCTTGAGAGTTGTTGAGAAAGCCCAATTGGAAAGAGTGATCCAAAGTGTAAGTAAGGTGGACAAGGAAAAGGCTCAGGCTCAATTGGGTTTATATAGGGGAGAGGCTAAGGGGATATTAGTAAGGTCGAGTTCATTAAAGCCCAATACAAGAAACACAATTAGGGGAAAGAAAGCTCATTCCTGTGCAAGGGCACATCTTCAAGTTTCTGGTAGCACCGTGGGAAGAGCTCAAGTAAAGTCAGTCCAAGCTAGTGAAGAAAAAATTAACCAAAATGGAGGGGCTCATACAGAAATCTTTGCTGAGTTTCAATTCGCAGCACCGGGTCAGTTAGAGATGGAGCATGAATTTGGGCGAAGAGTATGTAGAGATATTGGAGAGCAGGGTATGTCCAACGCGGTTCATAGGGTGGTTCGACGGCATGTTGAAAAAGGTGTGGAAGATGGGGAACAAGCCAACATGGAAGGTGATTCAAGTGCTTTACCTGATAGTGGTTTTCAATCTTCATGCGCTAGGCCAAGTGACAGAAATGGTAGCTCTGCAACTATATATGATGCTGATGCTACGAACAGAATGGAGTTTGAGCAATGTTGGTGGTGATGGAAACCCGAATTGGGGGAGAGAGAGCTAAGGAGATTATTGACAAGCTGCCCTTTGATGGAGCCATTCACACCAGAGACTATAGGCTATGCTGGAGGCCTGTGGGTTTTGTGGAATTCAGATATGTTGGAGGTTACACCCCTTGCCAACACTAAACAGGAGATTCATGTGATGGTTAAGGTATACCCTTTTAATTCTAATTGGTTATTCTCTGCTGTTTATGCTAGTCCTAGGAGTGCCGAAAGGAAAATATTATGGAATAATTTAATGCAAGTAGTAGATTTACATAACATGCCTTGGGTATTAGCTGGTGATTTCAATGAGCTACTGTTGAAGGATGATAAATTTGGGGGGCAAGTAATGAATGTGAAAAGAGCTTTGCTTTTTAAAGAATGCCTTGATAAATACAATATGATAGATATCGGATTTTCGGGGCCACGCTTCACTTGGACAAATAAAAGAGAAGTCCAAGCTTTGATTCAGGAAAGGATTGATCGATTCTTTGTTAATCCTAGCTGGTGCCTTATGTTTCCGGAAGCCAGAGTCACGCACCTCACAAGGTGCCATTCTGATCATTGCCCAGTGTTGATGGAGATGTTGCCAAGGAGGTCGAATACCAATAAGAGACCCTTTAAATTTCAGACTTGTTGGCTCTCGAATCCAATGTTTCCAAATGTTGTGGCAGAAGCTTAGAGTCAAACGGGAGGGCTAGTTGAGGCAACTGAAAAATTTTCTAAGGATGCTGCCCAGTGGAACAAAACTCACTTTGGGAATGTATTCAATAGGAAGAAAAATATTATGGCAAGATTGAATGGAATCCAGCGATCAATTTCGGTCAGGCCTTCGAGCTTCTTGCTGAATTTAGAAAGGGAGCTCCAGGGGGAATTGGATATGGTTCTGAAGCAGGAAGAAGAGATTTGGGCTTTGAAGTCTTGGGTTAAATGGATGATACAAGGGGATAGAAACACTACTTTCTACCATGTGTCAACTTTGGTAAGACGGAAGCGAAATAAGATTTTGGAGATTAAAGATAATGTTGGGGAGTGGATGTTTGAGGAAAATGATATCAAAGGTTTTATTAGGGCTGGGTTTGGTGAATTGTATACAACTTCTCTGGTAAGTGCTTTGCAAAGCAGCCCCTTCAGTACCCAATGGTAGCCTAGACTTACGGAAGAAAAGAAAAATCAGCATTATTGGGGAGGTTACTGTTGAGGAGATAAAACAAGCTTTGTGGTCCCTTAAAGCCTTTAAGGCCTTAAGCCCAGATGAGCTTCATGTGGGGTTTTACCAAAAATATTGGCTAATAGTGGGCAACTCTGTGATTGAGGAGGTCAAGAAGGTGTTTGTGGCTAGGAAAATTCCGGAGGTGATTAATAGAACCCATATAGCTCTTATTCCGAAGATTCAAGGGCCTGGAACCTTAGGGAATTACAGGCCAATCAGCTTGTGCAATACGGTTTATAAGATTGTGACGAAGATCATCGTAGCAAGGTTGAGACATTTGTTGGGGAAATTGATCTCATCTCTTCAAACAACTTTTGTGCGAGGGAGGAAAGGGATTGATAATGCCATTATAGTCTAGGAGATCATCTAAACTCTTGGGAGGAAAAAAGGAAGGGTAGGGTACATGGCTCTGAAGATAGACTTGGAGAAGGCATATGACAAGTTTGAGTGGAGCTTTATAAGGGAGATGCTTATTAGAGTGAACCTTCCTTGATCCAATTTTCCCCTCTAGAGGTATTAGACAAAGCGACCCATACCCGTACTTGTTTATTTTGTGTATGGATTTTCTTAGTCAACTCATAGAAGAGAAGTGCAGTGTGAAGCTTTGGAATCCAGTGAAGGCATCTCAAAGTGGGCCAGCCTTCTCACATCTCCTCTTTGTGGACGATCTTGTTTTCTTTGCCAAAGCGGATTATGTGAATTGTTTGGCTATTAGGGAGGTTCTTGATCACTTTTGTAGGGTTTCAGGTCAAACAGCAAGTGATGCCAAATCTAGGGTGTATTTCTCCTCTAATGTGGATAGGGACACTAAAGAGTCATTAAGTGATATATTAGGGTTCACAACCACTCCTTTCCTTGGGAAGTATTTAGGCATTCCCCTAAAACAGCCAGGGTCTTCTTCCTGGGACTATAACTACATATTGGATAGAGTGAAACAAAAACTAGCAAGGTGGAAGGCAAATGTGTTGTCTCTAGCTGGTCATACTGTGCTCATCCAAGCTTCCACTGCAGCAGTTCCAACCTATGTGATGCAATACTCCTAATTGCCTTGCAAAGTTTTGGACAGTATTGATAGGGTTAATTGAAACGTCTTATGGGGGTCTTCTGAAGTGGGGAAAAAAATCCACTAGGTTGGCTGGCAGAAAGTCACCAAGACTAAAGAAGAAGGGGGGCTAGGATTGTAGTAAGCAAGAGGAAGAAATACAACTCTAGTAGCTAAGTTAAACTGGAGGTTGCATACAGAGAAGGAGGCGCCTTGGGCTCAAGTGCTAATGAAGAAATATTGCTTGCCAAGAAGATTGAACAATATTAATGCCAATAAGCTCCCTTGCTTGGCAACATGGAAAGCAATTAAAAAAGGAATGGAGACGTTTAGCAAAGGAAGCAGATGGATGGTGGGTAAGGAGAGCAGTTTAAAGGTATGGCACAGTAATTGGACTAGCAAAGGACCTCTCAGAAACATGATCCAAGGCCCTCTGACTTGGGAAGCAAATCAGCTGAAAATTAGAGAGTTCCTTGTGGATACCGGCTTGGATTGGAGCAAGATCCCCTTTGAGCTTCCTTTAGACATTAAACAAGTCATTCAAGCTACCCCGATCTCACTCACAGGGAGAGGTAAAGATGTTTTGGCTTGGTCTGAATCTCCTCAAGGTAAATTCGAGTTGAAGAGTGCTTATAAATTAGCTGAGGGGTTTGATGCTGAATCCCAATTTGAAAGTAAGTGGATAAGGAAAGCAGATACACTCCCACGTATAAAGTCTTTTTTATGGCAGTGTGCTCACAACAGTATTAGAGTGAAGGCTTGCCTTGCAAGGAAAGGAGTTGTAGAGGAGGATAATTTCCCTATTTGCCAAGAGGAAGCAAAGACAGTGTTGCATATGCTTCGAGATTGTTCTTGGGTCAGACTTGTTTGGAGGAAGCTAGGAGTTAAGGTAGGGGATCGGGTTTTTTGGGAGAGTAATCTTTAGACCTGGATTAATTATAATGGTAGTCAGAACAAGGTGGCCACCTCGGTCAACATGCCATGGAGGGTTGTATTTCCCTTTGCGGTATGGCTCATTTGGAAGAGTAGGAATCACTCAGTGTTTAGGGGGAAGAATATGAGCCCAAATTTTGCAGCAGATATCCTTAAGCAGGTCACAGAGTATGTTCACTATGCTGCCTCTCCAAGAGCTCTCACTCAAAAATCAATTCAACGGATTAGATGGGAAAGACCACCGAGAGGCTGGAAAAAACTAAACACTGATGGATCAGTTATTGAAAGCTCAGGTATGGCGGGCTATGGGGGTGTTGTGAGGGATGAAGAAGGCATTTGGATAGCAGGTTTCACGAGGAGGATCGGGGTCACAACCAACTTTGAGGTGGAACTGTGGGGGCTTAGAGATGGCTTGATGTTATGCAGCAATTTAAACATATCTTCTCTAGTAGTAGAATTAGATGCCAAAGCAATTGTGGACGCCTTACTTAATGCTGACTATGTTAACAATGTCATATCTCTAATCTTGGATGACTGCAGACTATTGATGACTCGTTTCAGTTGGCTTCAAGTCAATCACTACTATAGGGAGGCCAACAAATGTGCAGACAGCTTTGCTAGGATGGAGATTAGCAACAACTCAGATTTAATTTATTTTCAAAGTCTGCCTGTGGACATTGTTTCTGTTTTTGAGAATGATTTGAATGGCTTGTACTTTAATAGGTTATGACCAAGACCTGTTTTTGATGTTTAGTTAATATGAATATCAGTTTTCACCCCAAAAAAAAAAAAAAAAAAGCACTATTCCAACACACATTTTGGCAGCTAGCTTTCCACAGAAGAATACATGACAGCTGCTATGCAACACTCACAGTAACTTATAACATTTCCACAAACCCGAAAAATACTTCATAGAAAGTTTTGGGACTACTAACAATAATGATATTTATCACCAACACTACAGTTATGCATTATATAATTGTCTGCCTTATGATATAAACAAATTTTCCCAAATAGCTAATAACCCTGTGCTGATTGAGAATGATCCTAGTCAGTCTCCAAAAAGCAATTCATAATTGTCAAAGAAATTCAAGAAAATGGGATGGCGGTCAGAAGAGGAAAGAATTTTCAGCCACAAGCATAGATGAAGTCGTGGGTAGCATTAGTGAAGCATAGAAGAAAATGGCACCAAATACTGTAAAAGTTTTGAGTGGGTCTAACACTAGGTAAGATCTCTGCAAATTAAGACAAAACAACACATTGCTTGTGGTATTGACCAACTTTACATTTTTATATATTTCAAGTACCAAACTGTTAAAAACTTTGAATATACACTAAAAGCATCAAGTTTCATTTGTCATTCAACATTGCCTGCCCAATGAGCAGCCCTGACCAATTGATGCATGTGGATGTGATGACTTGACTAGGCAAGTATTATGAATTTGTTTATTTATGTTTCATATAAAGAATCAAGAGATAATGTTTTCAAAGTAAAACGTGACAACATGAAGACCAAGACATTTAGATCTGTAAATTCCTTTTATAGATCCAAGGTATCAATCTATTATTCTAATGTACAGTTGTGTAATTCAATTTCAGATTGAGCAATATCACAAATACCATAAAATAATGGTCAAGTACCTGTTTTTTTGGATCATGGTATTGGTTTTTCAATTGGGATTTTTCTGACATTTTATATACTTGACTCTAAGCCAACTATATGCAGTAAAGTATAACCAGGACATTCCCTCTGTATTTCCAAATTAACAAAGTGTAGAAAAATGCAAAAGCTTGGTTATCAATTCCAAGTATGTAGGATCTATTCCATCTTGGGTATCATTCTATCCTGAGAGAGATTAAAAAAATAAAGTGTCCCTTTCTTGTAGATTATAGTTATACTTGCTTAATTAAGCTAGCAATTTCCAATTACCAGTCAACTTTAGGAAATTGGTAAACAAATTTGCTGAAGTTGAATGAATTCCATCACCATCAGATTGCTTAAAAGTAAAGGACAAATAATAATTTTGAAACTAGAATTTCTTTTACTTGTAAGATAAATATCTACAGAAGCAATGAGTTACATTCCTTTGAGAACAAGCAACCACTTTTTTATCATACCGTGTACCAATTTAAGAGGGAAGTCATTTTTGACATGCAGAAGATTTTTCTTTTTTTAAGATAAGTCATCCTCGTATTTAAACAAATAAAAAAAGTAAAAAGTTCACATTCACATAAACAATGTCAACTTGTCTACTTAAAACTTTGCTCCAAATGAGAAACTTTGAACGATTTGGAGCAGCCAATGAGCCAAATGATGAGAAAACAAAAACGAAGTGTCCTACTTCAAAAAAGAGGAATGAAAACGCGTGATCTTGGTCAAGGGGTACGAGCAGTGATGTATGAAAGTTCTCTAAGAACTTTAAGCACACGTATACACCATTAATGGTCGGCACCTATAAATCCCTAAGACAAAGACATGGTAGCAATGTTCTTACATAACCCATTTGTTTGACCGAACCGCCAGAGCATCCTGAATAGGAAACGTGTACAAAAATCGTACAATCACACTTAACTTTTTGAGAAATTATGCAATCGCACATGATTTCGAACTTTAAAACATGACTTAGAGTCATGATTTTAGTGTGTTTACATAATTGTACGAATGCATACAAGTGTGTAATAGACATTGCCTATTATGATAATGTATTACGCATTTTTTCTCATTGAAACCCGAATTTTAAGCACGATAAACCCTCTTCATGTGAAAAGATGACTTAATATATAATATACTGGGTGCAGTAAATAATTTCCCACGTTACTAGGCAATGGGAATTGTACTCTATCATTGTTCCCTGTGAGTATATATTGTTTGACTTTTCTCAAATTTTTTGACTTTTATCTATTCCAATCAATAAGGCATTTAAGTCTCGTGCAGTTCTGTGAAACGTCTTTGATCAAACAATGAACAACAACTCTTCACCCTACAACGAATAGTATGAGCACATCACCATCCAAGAAACTAAGCTGAAATTGCACAAAATCTTTATTTTTCTGTGTTGATTTGAATGGCATTGATAACCTAAATATCTATGGCCGTAAAATGAAATACAAATCAGACAATCATTAACATGAAAACTGTACGATCAACTTCTTCAAATGCAAACAGAAATCCACGAAAAACTCTGTTTTGATCTGGGAAAATGGTAGTGCAAAAAGTAACACTTTTCGCATCCTAAAATCTTTTCATCATTAATCAAAATCCGGTACTCAAAAGTTTATAACCCTCCACCCATGTCACTACTGTACCATTGCACCCATATTCACCTCCGTCAAAAGACTCAAAACTAAAAACCAAAAACTAGACAAACCATAAAAATCCTAAACCTCGTTTTTCATCTCATTCCCATTCTTTTTCCCAACAACCAAACAGAAAGTAACAAACAAACAAAAAGCCACACCGTTCATGAGGCCGCTCAATATATTTTATTGAACATTTATTATAAAACTTTCACATTTGTCAGCTTCATACAGGTATATACTAGGTATAACTTGAACACGAACTTATATTTAAACACTTTTGCATGTATATTTCAAACAAAACCATTCATTTTCGTTATCAAGGGAATGAAATCTACAGTTTATGATATGAACATGGTTTCTTATAAAGCTGAAACATAATGATCGATTGTGAATATATATATATATATATATAAATAAATAAAGCAATGAAACCTGTAGTTTTCTTCGTTTTCTTTCGGCTTCTGCACGTTTGGCGAGATCAGCCACCATGCGAAATCTGCGGCGAGGGTTCTTGACCATGGAGACGGCGGATCTCCATCTTCTAAGGGCCTCATCGGAAGAGTTCTTCGATTCAACGTCAAAGTTTTCTCTCAGATACTTCTCCATATATATATTATTTTTCAAAGCTTCAATCAACCTGACAGTGACAACAAAAGGGTTATACAGAAGAAAATGTTATGGAGCAGACGTAGGGTTAGGACTTAGGATTTCTTTGAAGATAAAGAAGGAAAGGTTCACAACCATAGCGTAAACTTCGGAAGAGAGAGTCAGAGAGATGCAACAGACTGAGAGATACATATTAAGACAAACAATATATATACTTTTTCAAGGATACTATGGTTTGCCCACTGATTCTATATATATCAGGGCCAATCTTGGTACTTTCAAGTTTTAAATTTATTCATTCTCAAAAAAAAAAAAAAAAAAAATTTAAATTTATTCCTTTCTAAAAATAAATAATAATAAAAAGGAAAAAAAAAGTTTTAAATTCATTTTCTCTTTATAGAAAAAAAAATTGTTTACTCTTGAGATTTTCAAAAATAAATAAATAAATAAAAAGAAGAAAGAACTAAAGAGCGATCCTATTTCTATGTTGAATGCAATATCCACTATGGATTGAGATTAGGTGCAATACTTAAGGTATTACACCTGATCTAATTGGTAGAAAGGTTGAGATTTAAAGTTGCATAAAACAAATTTAAATCTCAACCATTAAACATTAAAAAAATGAGTAAAAATTGCACCAGACCTCAATCCATCCACTATCTACTATTCTATTTTAGTTGGTCAATTTTTTCATGCATATCCAAAAGACAAACCGGTTATTCAAATGTATAATTTTATTTTTTTGTTAGGAAAATGTGTAATTTTTTTTTTTTTTTATGATAGAGTGTGATGTTATTGATACAAAAGATATAAAAACTTTAATCATAAAGCTAGGTTGTTCACTACTAATACAAAATTTTGTTATACACCAATTATAATATGTTGTCTCAATAATTATAAAAATATTTTTTTAATAGAAACATTATGAAAAATATTGTAAATGTATAAACTTATGAAATTATGAGTGTATAATATATATATATATATATATAAATATATATATATATTAAATGTCCTTAAATTTTTTACTTTATAAAGACATCATACTTGAGTTCTTCTACTAAAAAATCAAAATCTCACAAATTTTATAATTTTTCATAATAAATTGTGGTGTCAACCTACGATATGTCAAAATAAAATTAAATAAAAAAAAATTATACTCATACGCATTGTAACTCACAATAACTCATAATAAGGGTATTTTGAAATGTTGAAAGATTTTGTTTCACTTTTAGACTTTGTCAACATGCATTCATGATAAGGATTAAATCTTCATTAAGCAAGATCCCTTGTTGGAATGTATATTCTATATATTAAATGCCCTTAAATCTCCCCATTTACAAATATATCATATACATAATGTTGTTTGAATTACCATGAACCTTGTACTCAATTGATATGTTTTGGTGTTTTCAACAGATATAGGCAGGATTCAAACTCCCTTGTAACTATTAAAATATATATTATATATAATATGTGGTTTGAATCTTCACCACCTCTTGGGAGCTCAAGAGATGTTATTAATTAGGTCATGGCCATTGATATTATTCGGGTTGGGAAAGGACAATTGACCACCATATTAGTGACAATAAGGATTAATTCACTAATACTATCAAAATTGAACCATAAAAAGTAAAGGTATATTGGTAATGGAAACGGCTGGAAAGGATCTTAGGTCTGGAAGGAAAAAAGACAAAAGGAAAATTGTGAAGTTGAAAGCTTAAAGACCAGAACTAGTGTGTGTGTTGGGTCAAAATTTAATATTGTGCTAATTAAGAAAATCAACTAATAATTTTATAAATCAATCATCGAAAAATATTATCACGAAAATTATCAAGTCAAGATATTAGTCACACACAAGAACACATAAATATACGTGAAAAATTCTTTTTCCTTGAATGAGAAATGCATTGTCATAAAATCAATTACAATATCCTCTACGCATGTTTTACTTGAAATCCATAACAAATACAATAATATATCTCTTTAAGACCATTCGCATCATCTCATGTAAAAATTCTTTCTATTTTAGCATAAGAATTTACTTTTTCTATTTTACATACTTAGTTTTCAAACATCTCAAATCAATTATTTATTTTACACTACATTTCATTAAAATATAAATTTTAATTGATTTTTTAAATTGTTTCTCTTTCTTCAAACACGACAATGACCATCTACTTTCTTCCTTCATCATCAAGATATGTAAAGAAATAATAAAAAATTAAATGCATAATGAATACTCAGGGTCGGTTGAAGCTATAGGCCACTTAGGCAGTGGCCTAAGGCCCCCACTGATAAAGAGACCCCCAAATAGTAATAATATATTATATAATATCCTATCAAAAAATTGTATAGTATGAAAAAAAATTGTCTTAATCTTGAATATTTTCTCACACATGAAACTTATTCTGATATTGATGGCTTAGATTTATTTTCAGAACTAAAAGTTTTAAAAGAAATTTTGCAAATTAATGAAAACTCTCCAATTAATGTACTAAATTATATAAAGAGGCTAGAATCTTTTTCAAATGCATGTATTACTTTCAGAATATTACTAACTATACCTGTTGCAGTTGCTTCCACATAAATAAGTTTTTCATAATTAAAATTAATAAAATCCTATTTAAGACCAACTATGTCACAAGAAAGATTAAGTGGATTAGCCATATTACCAATTGAAAAGGAAATGTTAGCGGAACTTGAATGCAAAATTTTAATTAGTAATTTTGCCTCTCAAAAAGCAAGAAAAATAAATTTTAATTGAAAAAAATATATGAATTTATAATTAAATATAATAAAAGGCCTCATTTAAAGATTTCGCCTAGGGCCCCCAAATTCATTGAGCCAGCCCTATGAATACTGCCAATGTAAATTTACACGGTTAGTATTATAGCAATCATGTATTTTTACACAACTTTATATAAATGTGGATGAATTTTGAACTTGGTTAACTAAAATGAGATCATTTTTCTATTATATAAGCACTAATGCAATCGCTCTAAGAATTTATATGAACTCACCTAAGATCTTGACTCACTTTGAATACATGCAGCATATCCCCATGATTGCAGCAATCAGAAAAACTTTCTCCAAGAGGAAACCGAAAATTAATCTTCTCTTGTATATGTATTAGATAAAGAAAATCCGATTGTTTTTTTTTTTTTTTTTACTCTCAAATACACTACTTTTTTTTCCTTCTTCTCACTGATCACACTGCTATCTCTTCTCGTTTATATGCAAAACCCTTTGCTGCTAAACACGCCTAGTAGTCTAGGAGGACACGGACTCACAATCATATAGCACATCTTGACTTAGAAATTTAGAACACTTGTTGGTCATGAAAAAAAAAAAAAAAACCAAAGACAAGCCCATATGTGGGCTTTGTTTCTTAGTGGGCTCGATCATGCTGCTTGGTGAGCCCAAAGTGAATAAGATTGTAGTGCAATAATATTAGATGAAAGTTTCTGAGAGCATCAAACATTTTGAAAACAATTTCACAACGATAGAAAAAGCCTATTTGTTTCTATAGCAATACAGCATTACCTACTTGAAGTTCAACAACATTTTGTTTTTTAGTAATGTGGCATCTCCTGTCCTCATATCAGGATTCAAAGGAAGATGGTTGAAGGAATAGAAATGGACTCAAATGCTGAACTGATCTGAATAAATGAGAAGGAATGCGTGGAAAATAAAAGGCACTAATGTCTGATTTCTCAGATGAAAAAATTATCTTTTAAGGGCACTTTTTTTTTAGACATATCATAAAATTTTAACCTATGATAATGATTATTTTTTATTATTAGGTCAAGATACTAATTGGTTTTGGAGTATACAGAATTCAAACTCCAAAGAAAAAGATATTTTATCAATTAAGCTAACGCGTACATCCTCACAACATAACCCATAATATGCGAGAGAGGCAGTGCATAAACCCATCTCACAAGATATTTCTCCCCCAAATGTTGCCTCTTACACTAATCAATTGTGGCGTTAGCTCATTTTTAAAAAGGGGCCTATGGAAGCGATTTTAAATGGACACTTACGTATTCTAAATGGACGCATATTAGTGGGCTTTCAAGTCCTCAGTTGAAGTATATTCCTTTCCTCCTCCAAACAATTTTTCAGTAATGCGTTGTATTCATTAATAACCTGACTTTGGTCCCCTAAAATGAAAATCCTTACCTAACAATGATACTGTAAGAAAGGACAATTTTCTATAAAAATAAATAAATAAATAATAAGAAAGGACAATATTGATTCATTAAAAATGAAAAAAAAAATTAAAATTAAAAAGATAATATGTAGTTTTGTGGTGCAGTGGTATAATCTGCTCTCTTTTATTAAGAGAATTAGAGTTCGAATTCTCACTTCACCCAAGAAATAAGGAAAGATTTAGGACATAGTGTTTATATTAGCGGATGAAAGCGACTGAATAAAGGCAAATAAAAAAAAAATTTCTTTAAATTTATTGTGAAATTTATTTTATATTCTAGTTAGGAATTAAGAACAATGCTTTGAAGTCATCTTATTCTTTTTTTCTTTTTATTTTTTAATAGAACTTTAAAGTCTTCTTTATGGTTTAAGTGATGTTATTTGTTTTATCCTCTTTTTTTTTCAAAAAAAAAAAAAAAAAAGGAGGAATCTGAGGTGAGCATGACTTCATAACCTCAATGTGATTAGACTCAAATTAACCTAACAACATGCTGATGTTACTTTCATATATGCACTAATAGATAATTAATTAAAATAGACATTATCCATGTTTGTCTAAGTTTGGCATTGTCAACAAACTTGGTGATGAAAGGTCAGCTTAACCAAAGCATGTAATTAGCCCACTAATTTAGAAATGGCCCCAAAAAAAAAAAAATGCTTTATTTGCTTTATTATGTCATCAAACACAAGCATAGATCCAAATCTATGAAAATGACAAGCCATTTGATGATTAGGGCAATCATATATGTTACATGCCTGTGTTTACGGTAATATATGTTTTACCATGTAAGTTTTTTCTAGAAAAATTTTCATCACAAAAAAAAAATTCTAACAAAACTTTCTAAACTAAAAGTTTGTGATGTGGAGTTTTACCATCAAGATTTTTTTTAATAAGATAGATAATTACTTAAAAAAAAAAAAAAAAAAAAGCATTTCGTCTTTTTCAATCAAAGTGTGATAATGGATTACACAAGAATGATAAATATATATACTTTCCTTTCAATATCTGCATCTAATCCCTGTTGGTCTCAATTAGGTAATGAAGAAGCAGAGGAGCCCAATGTTAACGTGCATAGTAGTGCAAAGAATATATGGCTAGGAAGTAATGAAGCCAAGTCATTATTATCTCAAAGTCTCAAACCCAACCGAAGACAAATAAAATAACATACAGTAACTATACCAAGAAAAGAACACTTGGCCTAATTTTAGAAGTGTGCAATGGATAAACATACAATAATTATACCAAGAAAAGAACACTTGGACTAATTTTAGAGTGTGCAATAGATAAGTTTCTTTATTATTTGTGGTTGACAGTAACATGCAACTCCATGCAAATACATATCTTAATTACTTTTGCCCACCAAGAAAAAACTAATGAAATATAAAATTAATGAAGGATATGGAAATAGATGGGACTCTATTTGAAATATCAAATATCCTCCTATTGTTTTAAGTCTTTTATTAGTGACTTTAAAGGAATATTGTTTATTTTAAAAAGTTAATAAACACAATATATAAAAATTTTTTAACTTAACCCTTTATTTAATTTGGAAAATCAATCATTTTCAATTACAAGATTTAGTAGGGATATGATATATATATATATATATATATATATATGGTCGGTCTTATTTGGAAAAAACATACTTTTTTAAGGAACACTCTCAAATAAAAATAAATAAATAAATTATCAAAACTATCATCAATAATTAAACACAAAAGAAATTTATAAAGAAAATGAAATAAAAGGGAAAATATATCAATATTATATTTATTGACTTTTCAAAGAAAATCATTGTCAAAGTCCATTTTTGCTAAACCCATTTTTGCTATAGCAAGCTCAAATATCAATGGGCAAATTATTTCGTCTTTTTCTCACATTTATGTTTTTCAAGCCCATATGAAAAACTATTAGAAAATTTGAGAGAGTGCGGCTTGGAGGACAAGAGAGGCCTTAGTCTAAGCTCACCCGTTGGCCTAAAGGGAAAGATTGCAATGTATGGAGTACTTGCAAAATTCATGAGCCAATAAAATAAGCTTTGTTTATGAGTTTAGAAGTGAATGGAATTGAATGAAATAGAATGATTATAAAGGAATTAAATGTATTTAATGAAAAAGAAATGAATGGAATGAAATTAAGTAACCTTATTAGGATGTTTTAAAATAAATGAATAGAAAATAAGTAACCTTATTTGGGAGTAACATAGAGGGAAATGAATAGAATCTGTGGGGCAGGTGATCTGAGCACATTTTTGGGCTACGAGCCCTGTTTGAGGATGATAAAGTACCCGAGAATAGTTAAAAGATACATTCGTACATGATCCGGAAGGCTGAGGAGGAAAAAGGAGTCCGTCGTGGTAATCGAGGTTCCCGAGGAACAAAGGCATCTCGAGAGCACTTTAGGAAGTCAACCACTCTAGGAAGGATGAACTCCAAGGGAAGTAGCAGAGCCGTATCAGCAACAAAAAGAAGAAACATCTAGAAAGGTGACTACCACTACTACATTAAATGCACTATACCAACTGAACTAACTGTATTTATGGAGAAATGACAATTGAATAATGTTTTTCTAGCTCACAGCCCTTCTTATTATCTCCAAAAAGGCCTTGATGGGACAAGCATTTAAAGGATTTCCTAGAAATTGAACGTGCAGAAGGTTGGGATGTATTGGGGGGGACTATATATGGAAATTTCCTTCATAAAAATAGGGTATGAAAAATTGAGAAAAATAAAGGAGAGAGAAAAACACTTTGTAAATAGAAAAAATGATCAATACAAGAACACTTTGTCCTCGAATTGGTCCGAGGAAGATACTTTGTTGAATTTGTGTGTCTAATTCTATCAATTTGGACTCAATCCATCTCAAGCTTGATCTTACGTGGTTTAGTAGTTCACTTATAAGATCCTTTCTCTAACAAATTTATTGTTTTAGGCTTATTGGGCTGACTTTCACTGTTCTCGGTGAGCTTGGGTCACATATCAAGTCCTTACGGAATCATTTTATAACAATATTACTATTAAACCTATATTTTAAAATAAATGGCTAAATATATAGGAGTATTTTGGGAGTTTTAGTAAAAAAAAAAAAAATTATTAAATCTAATTCTAATCCCTCCAATTCCTCCCAATTTTGAGGGAAGTGAAAATTTAAAGAAATAGAGAGGAATGAACGTTCCCTTTTACTCGTTTCATTTCTCCTCACTTAAATTCTCAAACAAGGCAATTGAATTTCTATTCTCTCTATTAAGACTCTCAAACAACAGAAGAAAAGAATATTATAAAATTATTATTTTCATTTCTTTCCTTTCTCCCAAATGAGCTTTAAGAGCTTACCTGGCATCAAACCAGATTATTCAAATCGACATTATACCAAATTATCGCAATATCCCAGGAAACCCAATCCTCAAGGTTGCAACCCTCTCTAAATTCCAAAAACCAAAGACTACGTTAAAACAGATCTTAGTAGTTCAGTTGAGCTTCTATAGAAGCATGACCAAGTGATTTGTCAAAATTATCTCAATGCCCTAATAATTCATTAGTTTATATACAACTAATTTGAGAGTAGGTTTGCTGTGTGTTTTTTATAGCACGAGTAGAGTTCTCTTTCTCTCGCTCACCACCTCTTTCAAAATTTTCCCATCTAATAATAAAATGAATTATAATTATCAAGCTACTTCAGTTTTAATTCTTTATAGGTGGGTTATTGTCTCTATGTGGACATTTAAGTCATACAATTGGCCATCATCACAAGCAGGTGTCATTTGAGTGTTGGGCTCACCTTTTGTATTGTACCAAACTGCAAAGGCTAATGCCCATTAACATTCAAAATGTGGCACGGCAGCAAAAACAACCATATTTTAGAACATCCCTAAATTAAATAGAAGAAAAACAATGTAACCATGTAAGACATAAGGAGCACTTACTAACATAATGATTTTCTTTTTCTTTTTCTTTTTTAGACATCATAAGATTTGAAATTTATGGTATACGCACCTTGATTATTGTTCTTTACCATCAAGCCAATACAAGATTCAAACTAATGTTCCTTGTTCAAAAAGAAGAAGTTTACCAGTTAAGTTAATTATATCAAGCTTCTTTCAATCAATTAGGTATTCCGTCCAAGGGTTGGTATTTCATCCAAAGGTTGGTAGGGTGCTATGTCAAGCCCCCACAAAATGATGTATTTCTGGTATTAAACACACATAGATTTGGTTAATTGAGAAAGTTTATTCCTTGAAGATGCTTTAGATTTTAGATCATCATTTAAGGAAAATTTAATATGCTATTGACTATCTACTTTTGCATTGTATTCACAAAATATTGTTCCATGACCACCCAATGGAAACACATTAGCTGTCGTTAGCCATTAAGTAGTACTAGGTACTTGGTGCTAGAATTAATTGCCTAGAAATCAAGAGATTATCATTAATGATCCAGTTCAATTTGGCTGAGTTGAGTCGCATTCGGATACAAATTTTCCAGGAATTTTGATGTTGCTGACCAATGACTTTGGAATTTGGATACAAATTAAACAACACAGAAAATTGAGACACATGCTATTCAAAAAAAAAAATTGAGACACATGGATTTCTTAATTCTAATGGCCAATGTTGACCAATGCATGGTATTCAAAAACAATGTCCCAATAAATACTTACCAATCCTTGAAAATTCCTCAAAAGTCGTAGACAGTCAAAACATTTGAAAAAAAAAAAAAAAAAAGAGATAACGTAAATTTTACTGATTTGGTAACTACCTTAGCAATTATAGCTAAAAATCTAAGAGATTGAACTGAAACGAGTCCTAGATTCTCCCACTACATACCCACAATCGTATTGTTACTTTAAAGACAAAAATCAACAATTATGTTAATGTGGACAAAACATGTCTCTATCAGGGATTATCTCTATGTGGAAAAAATTGGGCCATGATTGAAAGAAACTAATGATGACTTTCCAGGAAACCAAACAGGGTCTAGAAACAAAAGGCACTCTTTTTTTTCTTTTTTTCTTTTTTTTTTTCATTCACTCACCGCGAGGAAACAGGTTGTGGTCTCCCATCAAAGTCCCCACCCCCTTAATACGTGTCATATAACACCAATTTGACGGCTTGTACTTATCCATAGCTTTGCCAAAGCCAGCCTGGTTTCTCTTTTTTCTCACTTTACCTTTTGTTACAAACTCCAATGCTATACTATACTACGCTAGACTATATAGTTAAAAATTAAAAAAAAAAAAAAAAAATTCACACACGCTGTCAAAAATATAAACAAAATTACAGACCCCAAAAGATTCTTGCAAGACCGTGCACTTTTGTCATACGTGTGAGCATCTACATCTACTTTTAGATCTGTGCATGTCCTTTCCTGTCAACAATCGAGAAAGTAAAGGCTGGGGATATATATATTTATATATATATATTTAGAGAGAGAGAGAGAGAGAGAGAAAGTGTGGCATCACTCACATGGGTTTGGGTATTGGTGGGTAGGACCCGCACACAACCTGGCATCCTATAAATGAGTAGGACCCACGTGCACTGTCAGCACCCTACCCATGTGAGGTTGTGCCTTTGTGGCCCTACTTCTTTTCCCCTCCAATAATGGCAAAAATTTACAGATGGGTCCCCCACCAATAATAAAGGAAGAGGAGGGAAAAAAATAATGACAAAAAACGAAAAAAATAACAAAGAGACAAATTCTTCTTCTTCTTGAAATCAAAAGGCACTAAAGAGTAAAAAGAGAGAGAGACCAATTAGACTCAAAAAAACTTGAAAAAAACTTTTCTTTGAGGAATTTTCTTTTCCAAATCTCTCTTTCTGTCTTGTAATCTAAGGGGGGGTTTTGATAGTTTGATACTGTGTATAACAAACTAAGTACTACAAATAAAAACAGCAAAATACATATTTAAATTGGTAAGAGAAATTCCACATTGTACTTCTATTTTTAGTCTTGAAACAGAACCTCCCTCTTTTTTTCTTTTTTCTTTTTTCTTTTTTTCTTCGGCTCTTTTTTTTTTAATTCTAAATTACCCTTTTATGGGGCTATCAATCAGGCTTGTAGTTATGTTCTGCTTTTACCTCTTTTTCCTCAGCTCCTCTGGCTTTCTCTTTGCTTCTTTCTTTTCTTCTGCTGTACAAAGATTTGAGTACACCCTAAAGACACAGACTAACAGTGACTAGACTAAATTTGGGATTTTTGTTTCTAGTGGGGGAAACAATGGGAAAATGAGAGAAATTACAGTGCCAGGAGTTTGTTACTACTACACATTGACAGTGTGACTCTATGTTCTTTCTTCTTTTTTTTTTTTTTTTACCTGTGGTTCAACTTCAACTACAGAAAATGAAAGATGAAAATAGTACAACAACAACAACAACAACAACAAAGAAAGGAGTGGCTGACCCACTTCCTTTTTTGCTTTTTACGTATGCATTTTGTATGGTAGTAAGTAGTATAGTATTTGATGAGGATGATCATGATCATGATAATTGGCGGTGAGAGGTGGTGATGGTGATTCTCTACAGATCTTGTTTTGATATGGGGAAAGTTTGTTTGGTTATAATACTTTCCTTCAATCTTTCCTGCAAATATTTGAGCAGACACAGCCAAAACAAATCAAAACAAAAACAAAACCAACTTCATTTACAGAATACAAATCACAAATTGTTTGCTTGCTAAACAAAAACAAATAAATTATGCTGTTTTGCTATCAAGGAAAGGAATCCAAAGTTCATTACCTGACCTCTAAGGAAAAACTAAATTCCAATTGGTCCGCCGGTGCCGGCATACATTCCAATTGCACCATGGCCAGAGGAGAACCTGAATTGAAAACCCCATTAAAATTTACAGATATTGAGCAAGCACTAAACAATAGCCATTAATGGCAATGAATGAGTACCTTGGCATTTGGCAGTTGAAAGATTTGAAGGATGCCATTTCCAGTGTAGAAGTGGCAGGAAGTATTGTTGAAGTAGCCAATTTATTGTTAGTAGATGAAGCTGATGCATCTGAGATATTTGTCTCACTAGTTCCATTGCTGAAGAAGTCTGCAGCTGCTTTGGTTGGAGAAGCAAAAGGACTATCAGGGAGGTTGTGCTCCAAACTACACTCAATTGTGAGATACACTATTAGAAAAATGTATAGAAAGTCTTTAGCTTGGTTTAAAATAGAAATTTGATACAAATCTAATAATACAAAAAGGTGCTTTAGTAATCTGGGTTGCCTTTCCATTTATTCTTTAGAAAAGTTACATACCATTCTTGCAAATCACTTTCTTCATGAGAGGGGCTTTGCTTCCCATTGCCATTACCATTGGCATTCTCACCATTTTCAGTCAATTCTTTGCCAGCAACAGTGATTGCCGTCTGCTGCAACTGCTGCTGATCAGCAGGAGCAGTTGCAGAAATGGCCGGCGATGCGCTTGAAGAATTATTATTATCTGCAATCAAACAATACAATCAAAAACTTCATTCTAATTCTTTAAAAATTTAAACTTTAGCAATAAGGTATTTCAAACTAAATCATAGGTAGCACCTAGAACAAATTGATTAGAGACATACCCTCTGGGACTTCTGGGCCATTTTGGAATGAAGGAAGAACAATGTTTTGGTTAAATGGATTGGGAGACTGAGTAGGCGAAGGAATAGGGCTGCCAGTGGAGAGAGCACGATGGTGATGTTGTTTCTTGATATCAAGAAGCTGCAAACCCATTAACCTTCTACTTTGAAGTTCAAGAGCCTGCAAATCAGCTTGCTCCTCGAACTTCCTCCTCCACAGCATGTCTTGTGCATTGTAAAACATTCTTGATCCTTTAATCAAACGAATCCATTAGTTGAAAGAAAAGTAGCATTTTAGGCACATATATATATGCCTTCCAAGAGACTAGTTTGTTTACCAAGCTGGAGATCAAATGGGTCTCTAGCATCAACTCCAGTAGGAGTTCCACAAGGTGAGTACTCTCCCCTCTCCACTTGTTGCTGCTGTTGCTTCCTGCAAATAACAAATAGCTAGCGTTACTGCATAAGCACATGCAGTACATAGAAATTTGTACTTCAAGCAATGTGATAAGGAAGATAGAAATGAGAGTGAGTGAGAGAGTGCCTGTACTTGTCCGGAACTTTTCCCTTCTCTTTGTAAGGCTTAACAAGCACACGAGCATCACAAACAAAATGAGGGTTCCCCTTGGCAAGAATGAGCTTCACAGTCTCTGGATAAACGAAAGTAACAAACCCAAACATCCTCTTCTGCTGGTATGGAATCCTCACATCTTGCACTGGCCCATAAATGCTATCACCAACAAAATCAAAACAATTTAACAACAAAACCAATCATTTTTCCACAAATAACAACTCAATTCAATGCTAAGGGTAAAGACTGTAGAACCTGAAATAATTTGACACATCTTCCTCTCTAAAAGTACTATCAGCTGGGAAAGTCAAGTAGATCTGCCTTGAAGCTGGGTTCACCATTCCTGCCCCGCCATTCATTGAAAACTCGTTTCTTTCAAGCCTGGATCGACCAAACTTGTGCATATCCTCACCCATCATTAGAGCCGCAGCAGCTCTACATGTACACAAAAACAATAAAAAATGGAACCCCAAAAAGACCAAGCTTAATAATTTGCTTAAATACAGTAATTAAGTTGTACCTTTGAGTATCATTTTGTTGCTGATGTTGTAGGAGGATATTCATGCACTTGGGAGAGTAAGGAAAAGAAGCTGAGGCCATGAGCTGAGAGGCTGCAGCTAATCTTTGTTGCTGTGCAGATTTGGATCTAAGAATTTCATGGCACTGGTCCATCATATCAATCTTGCTTGGTGAACCAACCATTGCAGTACCATCAACAGTTTCTCCAAGTCCACCATGTAAGAACCTGCAGCTAGTTCCATTCTTGCAGTACCCTCTAGCAAAGTAAAGACAAGGTTTCCATCCAAAGCCAGAATTTGGGTCCTCAGAACCCAAGCAAACATCACTAACTGAACAGCTTCTACGATGTAAAGACCCTCCCCAACTACCATATGAAGGAAAAAGCATAGGGTCAGCACCACCACCAGTTGGACTTGAAGATAAGTCTGACTGAGGATAATATAAATCTGGGTTTTTGGGGCCTAAGGTGGGAGAGCCATCATTGAGGAATGAAAGCTGGTCTTGGAGCTGAAAGTCATCCATCACATCAGTGGTACCACTTCCATAGAAGGGTAAAGAAGCAGAAGAGTTCATTGTAGTTGAAGAAGATGACCCGACAGCTAAATTGTTAGGACTAATTAAGTCCTCTGGACTTTGAAGTTCAGACAAAGCAGCCCAAGAAGCTGAACTAGCTGAAGAAGGATTTGGAATAGTTAAAGATGGAGGAATATTTATCCCACCAAGCCTTGAAGCTGTGGAATTTTGCCTTGACATAGAAAGAGTGTTGCTTGAGAGAAAAGGAGATGGAGATGGGGGAGTAGAAGGTGTAGACGGAGAGTTCGAAGTTAGTCCCAAGTCTTTTCTAGCTTTGAGAATCACTGAGTGGACAAGAGCTTCTGGACCAAATGCTAGCCTAATCATTTCTTTCTCACCATGGTCTTGAATGAGTAGTAGACCCATGATTTTGGATGCATTTTCAGGGTCTAAGTTTTGGATTCTTGAGAACACAATTCTTGTTGCTTCGTAACCATCCATGAGGTGTGAGTGATATAAGGTTTGGTACTAAAAACTTCCACACGCCAAACCAACCAACCGACCTGCCTCTCCTAGTTTTTGGTTTTGTTTGTTCCTTTCGGTATGTGAGAGTAAAGTGTTATCTTTCTCTCTCACTCTATACAAGTAAACTTTCTTTCTCAACCACACACAAACCCTACCTACCAACTTGTGATGCTGAATAGTAGTATAGTGCCTCTCTCTCTCTTATTCCTGCAAAACCCAACAAAAGTAAGGTAAAGAGAGAAGGAAAAAAAGAAAAGAAAGTTGAGTGTTAAAAGGAGTATTCCCGTGTGGTTTGATTTAAAAAGAGAAGGTGCTAAGAGTTGCCTTTGTTAAAAGGAAACCAAAAAAAAACAAAAACAAAAAAAAAATGACTTGGTGGTTAAATTTCTCTGTTAAGAAACTACAAGAGCAAAAGTTTTCAGAAACAAAAGGAGCAAGAAATAGCAACGTGTAGGTATAAACCCTTTTACTTTTTTCTCAACCTTTTTTTCAATTTCAAAGTTAAAAGTTGAAAGAGCCAGCTCTTGGGGTATGAGAGAAATATCAGGCTTACCCATGAAAGAAGGTACTTTCCTGTTGCTGTTTCTCTCTATTTCTCTCTTCAAACATAAATAATAGCAGTCGAAAGTGTCAAACTTTACTACAAAAGCCAAACCACCGCCTTCTTCCTATGCTGGTTTGCAGAGTCTAGCAGCAGCAGCTGGAGCAGAGAAGAACCATTCAATTGCTTCACTGCTGCTGCTTTGTTTTTTGGGGTCAGGGCTATTAAGTGAGCAGTGAAGAAGCTGAAAGCTAGTTACCTAAGCTCTCTCTCTCTAGATTCTCTCTTTCTAAACACTACCTTACACAGACACACACACTTTCTCTCTCTCTCCTTTGAAAGTATAAAAACAAAAGACTGGTAAGAGTGGCAGTGAGTGAGAGAAGTGTTGGTGTGTTGTGATGTATTGTGTATATTGTATTGTTTTTGTGCTGTTTAGTTTGAGTTTGAGTTGGGTTTGGTGCTTTGAGTGGATCCAGATCTGCGCTTCAAATACTGCACGTTCACTTGACCCTAACCTCTGACACTCTTTTATTTATTTTTTTTTAAAAAGACCTCTATATACTATACTACGCATTTTTTTTTTCTTCTTCTTCTATCTTTTCCCAAGCCAATTTGTAAGAAAATTCCACACTCTCAACTATGTGTTTGTGTGCCACACGCACCAATGAGAATCAAGGTGAAGGTTTGGGACCCATAATACAGAATCACAACATTTTGTGACTGGAGGTAGTTTCACGCGCTTATATTATAGTCCTTGGCTGTATTGGCTCATCATGTGTTGTTGAGGGAGAGAGTCAATGACTCCCCAATCAAATTCTCTCTAAAAAAAAAAGAATTTTATTTGGTTTTTTTCTTAAAGGAAAAAAAAAATAAAAAATAAAATTGTTTCTCCATCTAAATGAGCACATCATTTGGGATAGTTTTGGTTTTGTCCCACAAGCATATGCTCTCCTGTCTTTGCCATACATAGGTCTCTTTCTCATTCCCTTAAAAAATAATTGTTATTATGATGAAGATTTATGATACTATAATGTCTAATTATGTAAGAGAGAGAGGGGAAAAGGGTGAGAGATTTGTTCTTTTGAGGGTAGAAAATTACAAAAGGTATGGGGATTTGTATAGGATAGAGAGGCATGGTTCTTGCATTTCTTTTGCTTTCCTCAGTTGTCGTTTTTAAGATGCCCCCACACCAAATAAATGATGACTGAATCTCTCTCTTTTTCTCTCTCTCTCTCTCTCTCTCTCTCTCTAAACACTCAACTCAACTCAGAGACCCCCCCCCCCCTCCTGTTATAATGTACAGCACAGAGCTCAATCACTTTTCTACATCTTTTTTTTGGTTTATTACTCAGTGATATGTACGAGAGAGAGAGGGAGGAATGAGTGGTTTCCTCTGGGTGGTGAGTAAGAAAAGTAGTTGGAACTTATAAAGTATGGCTTTCATGAGAGAGAGAGAAAGGAAAACCATGGAGCCTCCACATGGGGTGTGGGCACTCTCATGGTTTTTTCACTTTTTGAGAAACCAATATATGAAAAGGTTTACTTACAAATGGATTTGAAGAACTCCTCCCAACCCATAAGATGTGGATTGATAGAACAATTCACATGTTCTAACACACACCGAATAGCTCAAAGCTTATAAAATTAGTCATGTGACTTATTTAAATAATATACATAAATAACTATATAAGTTATCATAAAATAAATTTTATAAGATTTCTTCAAATCAATCTAGATAAAATTGTTTTTCATCTATCTTTGACAACTTTTATATAAGTCGTTCTAATTGGTGCATCATAAAAGTAATGTTAGATATGTGTCCTAATGCAAAAGTGATATTATTTTAACAAAATCCAATATCAACTATTGTGAGAAATGTGTCTTTAATGTTATTCGCTCGTATGACATATAACTCTTCAAATAAGCTCCCCCGATCTCGACAAAAAAAAGATAACACATAAGTTATTATTAGTCAAGAAAGTCTTATAATTTAACTAACACATTTTTAGTGTTTCTAATGAGACGTCAAAGGATTTAAAAATAAATAAAAATTTTCTTATATAGAATTATGGTATAAAAATTGATATAGCCTACCATCAAGTTAAATTATAAAAAATTATGCAAACTTTCATCTTTCATCTTGTCATCTTTACAAATATTGTTAGCACATTAATATATGCCAATTTTAATATACAAATCATAGTTGGGAATACATTACTTAAGCAATTTTGGCAAGTTCAAATAAAAAGCATTGGCCAAACCCAATTTGAGGTGCATGTATTAAGAAGGCAAACCAAATTATGCAGGAGTATCTTTCTCCACAAGGTTTGTCTCTCTGCAGAATGTGCTACTCACGTGCTTAATAAACGCGTAGCAAATGAGAAAAAAAGAAGATTGTCTATATGCCGTGGCTCTTATGTCTCAAAATATTATGCCTTTTAGGTGGTCGGATCATATATCAATTATCAAAACTGTTCTTCTCTCTCAATCATTATGAGAGGATATAGCAAAATATAAACTAGGGTGGTGGCAATGAAAGCTTGCCTAGAAATTATTTAGACAAGAAATTCCTTCAAGAAGGTTTATATATATGTCATAATAAATAAACTTATCCCCCAGTTCATTACACTGATTTGAAACCCACTTCAATCTTATTTTTTTCCCAAACTTCCAAATCCAAAGTGGATAAATTATGAATAGCAAACAAAAGTTTTGTATACTAACAAAAATAAAGTATTAGAAAAGAATTACATTCATCTCCATTCAAGTTTTGGGAAATTTTTATTTCAAATTCCTCAAACCCGCTTCGTGACAATTGATAAAATCATTCAAGTGTATTTTTAATTACATGGCATATTTAATTAATTTTGTAATTTATTCAAATAATACATGTGAATAGTTTTATAAGTTTCTGTATATATAATGAGTTGAATTCTTTAACTTTTATCTAAAATAACACCCTATAGTTTTGTTAAAAAAATGTTATTGGGAGATTGAAAGCATTTGAGAGAGGAGAGACGATGCAAGAGAAAGAATTAATTTAGTTTAACTTGACTATTTACTTCCACAACAAAAAAGTCTTGAACGATTACATCTTTACTATATATAATTTGTATTTTATAATGAATCTCACTTTCAAGTATATATAGCAGCCAACTAATTCAATGATTGTAGTGCTGGCAATACAAATAGAATTAAAACTATTTTGTTTGCTCATAAATACATTAGCTTATACTAATAAATTTGAGCCTTTTAGACCATAATACCTCTAACAAATGAATAATAACAAAACTAGTTGGATAAAAGTAGGTTCCTAATACTTTCACAAAATTTAAGGAATTTTGGAATTATTTACCTTAAACATCAATCTCAAACATTAATTAACAAGGAGTTCTACTAACAGTTTTTCTTTTGTTAAATTATAGTAACATGGTTATAAGGTAAAGCTAACCAATTTGGCATTTAATAATACTAAGGGCCCGTTTGCTAGAGGAGTTTAAGTAGTGTTATTTGTAGTTTTTTAAAATATAGGTGAGTGAAAAAATATATAATATTATTTAAAAATTAAAAATGGATGTTTGAAATGCCCTATCAAACGAGCCCTAAATATGTACATAAAGAATTCTAAGTCTTTGCTGTAAACAATGTTTTCAAGAAAACATATTTAATTTATTGGACCATTTGGCTGTGATTTTAAAAGAGTCACTTCAATCACCTTTAATTATATGTACATCTTTGTTACACTGGGGTGGTTGAAAGGATTTTTTTAATTTACAGTTGAATGGATTTGACTTACATGCGAACTTCTTTAAGGGGAGAATTTAAGTGACACCAAAATAAATAAATAAAAATTTAAGAATTTGTTAAATGCCACTCTCTAAACTTCATTAAGGATTGCAAAAATTTATCATCTAGCTTGATCTATCCTCTATCCTGCATGAATTTTTCCTAGCTTGAAGGGGGTGATGGGATGAGGATAAGTTTTGCTTGCCTCATTTCTTTTCATTTGGTCTCGTCTCAAATGTGTGTGTTTTATTTAATATATATTTAGGGTGCGTTTGAATACCGTTTATTTTTCTGAAAAATGAAAACAATAAAAAAATAACTTTTGGTTACTGTTCACACTCACAAAACAACGTTTATTTGCCTTAATACACTGTTTATGTCCCATGAACAGTGCAAGAGGCGTTGGTCAAAAAAAAAAAAAAAAAAAAAAAAAAAGAAGAAGAAGAAAACGCAAACGTAAAACGTCAATTCAAACAGTCACTTAATATTTTTTTTATATATAGTTTATATTTCTTTTATACTTATCGTATTTATAATTTAATTTTTAACATATTCTATTAGCATCCCTTAAAATACTCTCTCTCTCTCTCTCTCTCTCTCTCTCTCAACTATTCCTCCCTTTATCTTTCATTTCTATCTCATTATTATTATGCTACCTTATTAAAGATGCAAAACACATCTACCCCACCTTGTTCATGACTTGCTTCACTCACTCTACATGAAATTTTTCCACCCTAAAGAGGGGATAGGACACCTTTGATTTGAGTGCACCCCGCTTGTTGTCATCCTTGACTTGCTCTGCTCTCACCCTACATAAATATTTCCCACCCTAAAGAGGGATAGGACACCCACCTTGCTTGTTATCATCCCTAACTACATACTGAGGCCTAACCTCATCCTTATATTACATGTGAACAAAATGTAATTTGACTTAGAGAGGCCTAATCTCATCCTAATATCACACGTGAACAAAATGTAATTTGACTCTCAGAGAGAGAGAGAGAGAGAGAGAGAGAGAGAGAGAGAGAGAGAGAGAGAGAGAGAGAGAGAGAGAGAGAGAGAGAGAGAGAGAGAGCATTTTATTTACTTATGACATACATAAAGTATAAATTGGTGGTCTATACGAGTAGAATGGTGTTTTTTAAAGAAAGTCATGGAAAGAATGGGCTTTAATGACAAATGAATTAGCTTGATTATGAATTGCATAACTACTATTACTTACTCTGTGCTTATTAATGGGGTTGCCCAAGATTGTATCACCCCCCACAAGGGGTCTACGCCAAGGAGACCTAATATCCCCATACTTATTTATGCTTTGTTCAGAAGGTTTTACAGGTTTAATTTTGGAAGCAACTAGAAACAACAGACTCTCTGGAATCTCAATTTGTAGAAACTGCCCAATTGTTTCCCATCTCCTTTTTGTTGATGATAGCATCCTATATTGCAAAGCTAGTGAGCAAGAAAGTAGGGAATTACAAAGAATCCTTCACAAGTACGAAGAAGTTTCTGGCTAGAAGATTAACACAGATAAATCATCTGTGTTCTTTAGCCGAAATACAAAGGAGGAAAAAAGAGAAGAGGTGAAGGATATTCCTGGCTCAATGCAGGATACCCAGCCAAAGCAATACTTGGGGCTGCCTTCCATGATTGGCAGATCCAAGAAACAAGTTTTTAATGAAATTAAAGAAAGGGTTGGGAAGAAGCTAATGGGGTGGAAGGAGAAACTATTATCTATTGGAGGTAGGGAAATACTAATAAAAGCTGTGGCTCAAGCAGTACCAACATATACAATGGGGTGTTTTTTGCTTCCAGGGAGTTTTTGTGATGACATGGAAGGAATGATGAGGAATTTTTGATGGGGACAAAAGCATCAAGAATCCAAGATTGCTTGGGTTAGCTAGTCAAAAATGTGCAGAGCAAAAAGGGACGGTGGTATGGGCTTCAGAGATCTCCAAGCTTTTAATTTGGCTATGCTTGCTAAGCAGGGGTGGCGGATGCTTGAAGAGCCGTCATCATTGATGGTCCGGGTGTATAAAGCAAAATACTTTCCTAGCTGTGACGTTCTTAGGGCTAGTATTGGAAGCAACCCATCTTATGCTTGGAGAAGTATTCACAAAAGCTTGGAAGTACTTAAGCAAGGCACTAGGTGTAGAGTGGGGAACGGTAAACTAATTCATATTTAGGATGATAAGTCGTTGCCAACCCCAACGACTTACAAGGTCATTTCTCCTCCAAAAGACTTTGGGGATTTTCCAATGGTATCATCTCTTATAGATGAAGATACAAAAATGTGGAGAAGGGACAAGCTGGTTGAGATCTTCCTACCTTTTGAGGTAAAAACCATTCTTAATATCCCCATCAGCCATCACCTTCCAGAGGACTCTATAATTTGGGTGGGTAATAAAAAAGGAATTTTCTCGGTGAAGAGTGCTTATATGTTGCCAAGAAAATGCTGGATTCAGTCATCCAAGCTGAGACTTCTAGGGGAGATGTACGTGCCCCATATGGAAAAGAATATGGCAACTGAATATTCCAGAAAAAATCCGTATTTTTGCTTGGCCTTTGTGCATGAATTCACTACCCACCATGGTGAATTTAAATAGAAGAGGAATCTAAGTTGATGTCCTATGCCCCATCTGCAAGAATGAAGAAGAAGGTGTAGAGCATGCCATTCTAAGTTGTGAGCTAGCAAAGGCAATTTGGTCAAAGTGGAGAGATAGCCCGGGAAACTTTTTGGAGAGCAAGTGTGATATGTTTGATTTGGCTCTCACCATAATAAGCCAGGGAACGCAATGTGACTTGGAAATTTTTTTGGTGTAGCTTGGGCGATTTGGTACCACAGAAACCAATTAATTTTTGAAGCTAGCAAAACAACTGCAGATCAGGTGTGGGGGACATCAATTAGAATGGTGGAAGATTTTAAGACTGCAAATAATAGTGCAGCAGCAGGGAAAGAGAAGCAGGCCAGAGATTGGAAGCCTCCACCTGAAGGTTTTTTCCTCATAAATGTGGATGGAGCAATCCCAACTGAGGATGGTCACTCTAGAATTGGTATTGTCATTTGGGATTGGGAAAGTCAGATTGTTGCAGCTATTAGCATGCCTCTATCCAGAAAATTTGCAGTAGAGGAAACTGAAGCATTAGCCATGGAAAAAGGTGCTATCCTTGCTTTTGATCTAGGCTTGGAGAATGTCATTTTGGAAGGAGATTCCTTGCAAACTATCCAGGCAGTAAACAAAAAAGATTATAGAGGTATAACTGGCCACATCATATCTGGTATCATCCATGAAATGTCCAAATTCAAGATGGCAGAGGCTAGACACATAAATAGGAATGGCAACAAGATAGCCCATGAACTTGCTCAATAGGCCAAGAGAAGTGGGGAGCTGAAGAGCTCGACGGGTTCAACTCCAGATATTGTAGCTAATCTCCTTGGTGTAGATAGGTTCAGTTAAAGGAATTAGTTTGTGGTCTGGTCTTTTTGTGGTCTGTCTTGTTACCTTTTTTTTGCTGGTTTTCTGTTAGGTCTGTGCTGTGTATTGGCTTTCATGCCTTTCTTTGAATGAAATGAATATTTAGTTTCAAAAAAAAAAAAAATTGGTGGCCTATAATTAAAAAATTTATTAAATTGATTTTTAATTGTTTTATTAACTTATAAATATAATGCATTCTATTATAATCAGGTAAACAATTGTGATTTTTTAACTTTTTTTTTCCCCAATGAATTTGATTTGTACATGCAAATATAATTATTTGGGTTAATATATTGGATAAGTAAAATGTAGTTTTTTTTTTTTAAACCTCTAGTTACTGGCTAGTAAACAAACTTGACCTAATTCATAGGTAGTTATTAGTTAAAATATAATTAACCTAAATGATAATTTTTAATGAAAAGTTGAAAACCCCCTTACACACATTTCTTTTTTCTTCTCAATTAATTGGCATGAAACAAAGAACAAGGATTTGAATCATTAACTCAAATTGAATATTAAAAGTGACAAGCAATTTCTTTATTAAAAAAAAAAAAAAACAAAAATGATAAATGATAAACCTCTTTTTAAAATACGTCAATTTCATGATTCGGATTAAAATTTTACAAATTTAAAGGTTTATAAATTGCCATGACATTTTATAAGTTTAAATGACATGACAATCTATACATTGTTAGATGATTAGATCCAGCAAACAAAATCTTGATTGTGAAATGAATAAATAGAAAGGATTTTATACTCTAATTAAAGAAAACAAGGTAGGTCAAAATACTTTATACATTACCAACCTTATTGTGAAGAGTCCTTCCAAACTACAAAATAAGTCATTTCTAAATCATCATATACAATTATACATCATCAAACATGACTCATCACAAAAAGCTCAAAATGCCCAATGGGCTACTACCTGCAACTCATATAGGGAAACCAGAAACCCTACTTCGTGTAGACACAAAATGAATGAGTCACAAAAAGTAATTTACAAATTAAGATATATCCCAAAACAAATGGTATGTATCTACTAGTACTATCGATTTTTTTAGAATGTTTATTAGTATTTTTATATTTCACATTCCAAACTTTTTAATTTGAAACTTATGATGATCACTCTATTTAAGAAAAGCTTGAATTGTTCGTAACACATCAAATTGTGGTAATACTAACACAAATTGGTTCATTGTGCCTCATCTATGTGTAACTGTTGAGTCATTTAATATTATATTATTTGTATACATATACTTTTTTTGCAATTAAGTATGATTTCTTAGAAAGTATCTATTAATTGAATTCATTCTTATTTCTTTTTCAATTTTCCAGAAGTATGATGACAATTTACAAATTCGGAGCATTGAAAAAGTTTTATTTTGTAGGCAAAAACAAATCATTCATCTACATAAAATTGAACCAATGATTTGACCCTTGACTCTCTTATTTTAAGAAAATTAAAGAAAAGCTCATTTAATTCAGACTTTTTAAGAAATGTTGGCTTATTTTTTTAAATCTTTGATTCAATTCTAAAAATTAAACTAGTATTTATATACATTTATGTCTTCTCCTTAGGGATATACTAATACTCATAAGGTCGATAGCCTATGGATCTAGTGGCATTTCCCATCTCCATGGAACTCGTCACTGTCCAAATTCCAACAAGGTTATTTTTATGACGGAGAGAGGAAATATTGGAATTCTACCTTATAATTATTATGTATGAAAGTGAAAATTCTTTGCAACATTATGAAGAGAGAAAAGAAAAAGTACAGCAATAAATGAAAGGTATCTAGGCTAGTAGACAATAGAGGATTGAAGATAGATATAATGATGTTACATGCCCCCTGGCCACCCAAAATGCAAGGAGCCAAATTAACAAACAGAAACAAAGAGAGACTATAATAGTTTCTATCTTATTAAAGCAATGGAATTAGAAGTCACACTTAGGTAGCCCCTCCAAATTATAATATCGAAACAAACATCAACTTGTGCTCTCCCAAGAAACAACTTTTTTGAAAAAGATGGGGAAATTTGCCTGGCTTTATATGTAAGTTCTCTTAATTAAGAGTGGGTTTTTAAGACCAAGATATTGTGTCTCTCTTATAATTTATTTTTTGTTTTTGTTTTTGTTTTTGTGGCTACTGTTTTAAAACCCCACATTGAATTATGGTTTACTGTTTGTTTCCCACCTGTGGAACATGGCTCAATTAAAACTTTAGCTCCAAACACAAGGACACTAGTACTCTTCTCACTCAAGTGCTTTGCACGCTTCTTTGCACGTGATCTGTCCCATTGCTTTGTCTAATTGCCCTCTCTGGTTTCCAATGCTTCAAAGTTGCTGTTTTATCATGTTCACTCTCCTTTCTCCTTTGCGCAAATGGAGCACCTCGTTATAATCCGAGGAGATGATTTAGTGGTAAGAAGGGTTTTTTTTTTTTTTTGGTTATATCATATTGTGAGTTTAAGATTGCGAATTCAAGTAATGATAAACAACATTATTGCTCGAGTGGTCTCAATTTATGTCAAAATTGGTTTAAATGGACTAAAAAGTAACCACACTTGTGAGCAATTTTGTAGTTATAAAAAATAATAATAGTAGAGGAAAGGAGCACCTCATAATGTTAAGGAGCTTAGCTTGGACTTCATAAAAAGGCCCCCATCATGCCAAATTCTGTAATTTTTTTCCCCAAATAGATATGAGATAGATAAATAGTTGCCTAAACATTACCAAGCAGAGAATATAATTTTTAAATATTATTTGGGGTCAATTACATAATTCTTACTAATTATAAATTTTTTAAAATTTTTTTACTATAACATTGGAGGTTTTAGCAAATACTTAAATTTCTAGAATCATTCATTTTTTCTCATTGGCGAGTCATTGTTATCTAAAGAAACACTAATTTAAGTATTAAGAAAAATTAAAATTGACCCACTGATGAAACTAACTTATTCGATTTGATCCAATCGATTTTGGTCGGTCAGAATATAATTTAAAAGGAGAAACTCGAATATCGAGAATTTTGTCATTAAGCCCAAATCAAAATTCCATGTTGTAAACATGGCCTACATCCATAGGGTGCATGAGATTTCCACTCCCTATATGAAACGTGTCCCAACCTTTGATTACTCCCACCATTCTCTCTCTATCTTCTCGACAACACTGGGTGCTATATTTCGAATTCGAACATATTAAAACACAATGAAAAAAAATATGAAAATATGGATTATAATTTTCAAAGTACGGAGATTGCATTTTTCCTCCTTGATTAAAGGGAAAGCTATAATTTAATCATGTGTTTTAGCTGGAATATAAATTGTTTACTTTTTGATTTAAAATTTGATACTTTAATCATTTGAAGTTTAATTGAAATTTAAGTTGTTTATTTATGGTTTAAAATCTTATAATGCAAGTGTTGTGATGAATTTTATTTTATTTTATTTGGTCTGATATAATTTTATGTTTTTTGTATTTATAGAGGAGAAAGACATAAAAGTGGAAAAAAAATTATATATTTAGTCTTATTTTTAATAGAGATAGGTTACAGAAATCTAACTGAGTTAATATCAGGGGATAATTGTCAAATTTCAAAATATAAATAAACAACTTAAATTTTAGTCAGACCACAAATGAGTAATTTGTAATTTGCACTTGAAATAACAAAGCTTAATATTTTGGGACTTCTGCATTTGCCTATTCTTATTGTCATGTCCTCCGTTGAATATTAGACCTAGAAAATGGGTTGGATTAGAGGGTCCAAGTTTGATTATGTCGATAATGAGTCAAATTGGGATTTAGGTACGGGTTAAAAATGGGTAAAATGAAAACAAGTTGCTGTTGCGATGATTAATTTAATTAGTCTACCAAGTCTAATAATTCTACAAAAGAAGGAATGAAATTGTGTATACTTGTTATACATTAAGCATATAATAACCTTTCTCGCTCAAGCAAACTTTAAGAATCTTGTGAGATTAATAGTGAGTTGAAGAATCTTGCTTGAGTGAGATTGATTTTCACCCAAGCAAGATTGGGTATCGCTTGAGTTAAATAGTCTACACATGTGATCACACTTTTTCAGCTTCATGGAATAATTAACTGGATATCCAAAAACAATGGTTATTCATAGAATCATCTCATGCATTTCTGCACTTCTATTAACATTTCATTTTTAATTGACAAAATAACAAAGTCACTCGTCTTTCTTATGACATAGTCACTTAATCTTAAATAGAAAATATAACTGCAACAAATTTTGTTAATAATTTTTGGTAAATAACACTTGCATTTGAAAAAAGATCTAACCTTTTATATAACTTAGTATGCTAACTGGAGTATTTTCATCAATTTGAGAATAAATATTATGTTTGAGAAAATATTTGAAATTAATACTATTTTTGCAAACAAATAGCGTTTAGTAATTTTAATTTTTCAAAATTAAATAAAGATGAAAGGAGGGCAATCAGACATTGTACATCAATTGATGAGCAGCTACAAAGAAAGCTAAAGAAAAAAAAAAAAAAAAAAAAAAAAAAAAAAAAAAGAATCAAGACGGAGAGTAGCAAAGCGAGGAATGAGAAAAAAAAAGTTTTGATTTTTGCAATAATCAAGAGGAGAGAAAGTATCTTTTTCCCTTTTGGAAATGTTGGATTTCAGGTAACAAATTTGCTTGAAAAATTATTCATTCTTATTTTAATTTTGGTAGAGGAAGAAATGAATAGTTTATTTACCATCAATGTGTTTAGGAAATTGGATTATTTTAAATTCTTAAGACCCATTTGGTAGGGCATTTCAAACACCTATTTTTAGTTTTTAAACAACATTATACATATTTTTACACATTTTTTCATCCACAAATATTTCAAAAAATTACAAACAACACTACTTAAACTTCTCTACCAAGCGAGCCCTTATGCTGTTGTAACTAAAGTAAAATGCATTAAAATAGTGCACAACATTCAAAGAGAAGATAACTTATTTATTTATTATTTTTTATAAAAATAAATCTACATTGTAAGATGAATAGATAATGCTTTTTTTTTTTTTTTGGGGCCAATAAAAGGGCCTTAAATGTTTTTTTTTTGCCATGTGTGTGTGGCTTTATATATATATATATATATATAATCTATTGGTTAATAAAGGATTTCTTTCGTTAAGGACCTTAGGTCATTTTAACATACACAAGATTTATTATTTTAGATAACTTTACACTTAATTTACATGCATGTTTTCTTTACTTGATTAGTTAACTCTTCCCTTTAAACTTTATTTAATTAAATCAGGCTTTTATATATTATTATTATTATTATTTTGTTAAAATGAACCAACAAGAAGCTAATATCATCAAGAGTACTTTATTTAATTGAGGAAAGGATACAGCTAGGAAAAGGACGGTTTACTAATCTATTTTTATGTTCACAAAATTTTCTCATAGTTTTTTATATATTATCCAATCACAGAAAAGACAAGGCTTTGTGTGAATCTAAGTATGTTTTGACACAAAATCAATACCTAATACAAACATGCATGATACATTTTCTTAACAAAAATATTCTTATCAGCCATTTTTTTTGCAGTTACTATGAGTCTTTTGACTTTTTAATATCTCCATCTCTTTTAACTTTGAACATTTCAGAAACAATTTACTTCAACAAATCCACTGATAGTGGAAATAATAATTCATAAAAGAATCAAAACTATCTATACCCCAATCATCTTGCACCACGATATTGCATTTCTTTTTGGAATCTAAAGGAGAGTGTGACATGAGAAGACTTAACTTAGTACGTACTAACATTGTTCTGCAGGTGATAGTGAACTGCAAAGACATTGTAAAAAGACGAGTAGATTATAACCTTGGTCTCTCTCTCTCTCTCTTCAAGATATGACACATTTCCATATGTCAAATTTGCATAAAATGAAAAAAAAAAAAATCCTAAATAAAAATTAGAATTTATGTTTCTCTTCCCATTCTCAAATCTTAACAGAAAGATCCTCTCTAAATTTCTTATAGCTATTAATTAATCTATCCATCGTGTGAAGTGGTGGGCCGCATGTGATGTTGCATGAATTATTGAAAAAAAATGTAAAAGAAAAATGATCTTATAAAAAAAAAACTTATAAATTATAATATTCCATGCATGTACTCTCAACCAAATAAATAAATAAAATAATTTTAAATCTATAATTAAAAAGTGTAACAAATTAAATCTCAATTCATTACAATGGAAAAGTTTTAATTAAAAAAAAAAAAAAAAAGAGCTAGTTTGGTATATTTTTTTTTTAAATCTTATGGTTTAAATTATTACTTTTAAAACTATAAAAATTTAGTTTATTACACCATAAACTAAAGGATTTAAAATGTAATAGCAAAAATGGAACTTAACAACAATATAATGGCACTAACATATATAGTATTTCTACTATGTCTAATCTTTGAGACCCCACTTTCATGAAATTGAATCATTATGAAATTCAAGCTTCTTCTTTAATGGATCATGATCCTTAACAATGCATCATCATTTCTCTATAAAAAGTATAGTGGGGGACAAACTAACTAGTTTGAAGCTATGTAAGGTTCTCGATGATGATCTTTGAGACTTAGAGTGATGCCAAAGTACTGTTTGGTACGTACTGTGTTTGATAAATACATGACTGACTGTGTGTATACGTGTGAGGTTTTGAGTTGATAAATCATAAACGTGATGCAGAGGCCGTATGTGTTCAGAATGAAGCTTATACATACCATTGTCGTTTGTGTGTACAAGGTCTACTTCATGTTTGAAGACAAAGGACTTTTATACAGAGAGGACTAGATGGGTCATTGTTTATACATATATATACTCTCTCACAGAGCCAGAGAGGGAGAGAGAGAGGTTAGCTAGGTTTGCTATCATGGCACAATCAAGTGGCCCGCATGAGAGAATCATGGACCCTTTGCTTATTTAACCCTACTTTCTCACTCTCTTTAATCAATTATATGATGGAAATCCAAGAAGCTCTCTTATATATATACTGCTAGAAAGACAAAGTTTGGAATCCAATTGGGTTGTTGTTTTGTTCTATATGTGTGTTAAATAAACTTTTGTTTTTCCTTTTTACTTTTTCTTTTACTTTTACTTTTTTGGATAATAAGGAGTTTTTGCTAGATGGGGGGCTGTGTAACAAGCGAGAGATAAAATCAACTTTTTAGCCTGAAAAGCTTTTAGTCTTTTTCCAAAGCAAATGCATGTACTAATATTCTGTGAATGGAGTAGATATTTTTGCTAGCTAGAAAAGTAGACATGTTGAATTAAACTAGAATATTTAATGTGTGAATATGACTTGGTATGAACAAGTGGCTATTAATTAATTTTAGCTGTAGGTTTCAAGACAGGCATAAATCACTCTCAGATCAAGGGTGTATGACTGTGACCTCAGGTGTTCGGGTCCTTTCTATTGCAGTTCTAATTATTATTATTATTATTATTATTGTTCATAATGTATTTTAAATTCTATAGATATAGAGGACACTTCCATGTACTTTGCATTCATAGATACATAACTCTCTCAATTTATTTATTTAGGGTTTAAGTAGACAGCTCAATATGCTGTGACAGTTACTCCATATCATGAGAGATCTAATTCACTAGATAAAGTCATTTTAACCATCATGAAGTAAAATAATAACTTTCATGTGGTGAGTGGTGACATATCTTACTTTATCCACTATTGTAATTTTCTCCTCAATCACCTTTTTTTACCCCAGCAAACAGAATTTGCCTTCTGTATTAGAAAGTGACATGTATGGTTTCCAGTTGAGTTTTCATCCAATTAAAAATACCATGTCAAGCTCTACCTTTCCGATTATAACGAATACAAATTTAGTGCAAGAAGTGTAGCCCACAGTGTGGTAACTTAAGATGTGAAAGGTGGGATTAGTAACTGGTAAAGTTTCTGGTGATTGAATAAAAGATTTGAGCTTTAATCTTTGCTTACATAAAAAAATTGATTGGTATTTTAGTCTGATGATAAAGAGTACAATCATATATTAATAAATAAATAAAAGTTCTAGAGGCAAACAAAAGAGAAAGAGAAAGCAAATTTTTTGTATAATGGAGTTTTTGATGCCAGGCCATATATCTTGTCCCATTTTGCTTTTTTTTGTTTTGAGTGAAGATGGGCACTTGATTGATTAATAAGACAAATTTACTTTGAATCACAATTTGGTCATAGTATTCAAGTAGGGCTAAAAATACCATGTTTTCAATGAGGCCGGCTTTTATAAGGAAAACAAGTGGCTGAGCAAGTAGCCACCTCAAATCAAAGATGTGAAAGGTGGGATTAGTAACTATTACCTTATATATTTGTTTAATTAAGCACTCAAGCAGGAAAGGTCCACCAAAATGTAAATATTAGTAGGTTGCATGCAAAAACCCAATATATGTCGCTTTAGAGAGTTGGATTTAGAGAATTGATGAAAATCCATAGAACATAGATTCATTGACTCAGTTTCGGCTCGTCAACCTTCTCTTCTGCCTATATCAAAACCGAAGTGTTCAATTTAGGGTTATTCATTTAAAAAAAAAAAAAAAAAATTCTTGTTAGAAAGAATTTGTTTTTGTGAACTTATTTTCTTATGTTGCTTAAAAAATAAATTGAATAAAATAAGTTGGATTGAAAAATTATATATAAAATTACACATAAATAAAAAAAACATAAACTCACTCAAACAAGCTAGGTGAATAGAAAATATTTTACTTGTTTTATTTTTTAATTTAGACTCTTTTTATAAGGTTTTAATGGTTCATCATTTATCGTTTTAAGCCAAAATTACTATTTCTTTAATTCAGAAAGAAGAATATTATATTATACACGTAATGTTATAAGAATATTCAATACAATTATGGTTTTATGGGTAAAACCTGTAAAATGAAATATTAAGGCCTAAATGGAAGCAATTAATTTGTAGAGGTGGATGAAGAACTAACTTGCAAATGTAAAAATGAATCTCAAATGAATTGTAGCAAAAGACTGGATAACAAGAATAGAAAGATGCTGTTTTTATTGCATATAAAACATCCTCGGCTCGCTTGAGAAGGGGTGTCCCTTTCTAAGGATACAAATTTATATTAACTTTAATCTCTATCTAACACTTATATTCTTTCTTAAACTCACTAGTTCTAGATCCCTTGTGCATGGGAGATCCGTCCCTATTTATACACATGAAGGTCCCCTCCTCACCATCCATTTGTAGGGAGGATATGGATCGGGTTAAGATATTTGTCACATCCCTTACTTTTTTCCTACTTTTGAAGTAAGGTGGGTGGAAGGCAAGCTATTTGACATTGTTCTGGTGTATCATTCAACTATAAATGCGGCACTACTAGTAGTTGGGGTGTATTTAATGTGGAAGGGATGTATGTCCCCTCCATGGTTTTCCTCCTCCTCTTGTTTGTTTTCCTGATCCTTCGTTTCCCCTACTTATGTTTTGGGAGCTAGGTGAGCTAGTATGAGGAGAGATGACTCATTACTTGAGGGTTGATTGTTCTTTGGGCATCCTTTTGAGGAGAGTCTTCTTTAGGTGTTGATCCTTGGATTTTGTGATGACTTTATCCATCCTCCCATTTACTCCAAGCTTCGGATGCGCTATCGGGGCCCGCCTTGATTTGGGCCCACTATGCTGGGCTCGGGACTTTTAGCTCTTTCTTGTTCTGATAGGGCGGTTGGACTTTGACCCATCTGCTATCCCTAGACTCTACCTCTCACAATGGTAAAGAAGTGAGTTCCAATTAACTTAATTATGCATATAATTAATTTTTTATTGTCATTTAAAAAAAATGGTAAAAATACTATTTTGGTCCCTAAGTTTTATTAAAAGTTTATTTTTCACCTACAGACTTTAAAAAGTTCATTTTTTGTCCTTAAACTATTGAAAATTTCATTTTTTGTCCCCAAATTATTGAAAATATTTTACCTTTTGTCCTTAAATTTTACAATTTTTTTTTGTGCCAACACTATTGAATAAAGTTCTTTTTCATCCATATTTTTATCTCTAAACTACTATTTTTTTTTACAAAGTTTAAGGATGAAAAAAAACTTTTTAAAGTTTGAGGACAAAAAACAAATATTTGATAAAGTTTAGAACTCAAAATAGTATTTTACCCTAAAAAAAACTCAAATTGAAAATGTTTTACCTTTTGTCCTTAAATTTTACCAAAAGGTTTTTTTTTCTTATCATCTCAACACTATTGAAAAAGTTTTTTTTTTTTTTTTTTTTCATCCCTATTTTTATCTCTTAACTATTAAACAAACTTCTTATAAAGTTTAAGGATGAAAAAAATTCATTTTTTATAGTTTAAGGACCAAAAAAAAAAAATATTTAGTAAAATTTAGAAATCAAAATAACATTCTACCCTTAAAAAAACCTTTCAAATTGTTTTCTTAACTTAATGCTAAATAATAATCATCATAGAATGTTCTTTCTTCTGATTTGAGTGTAAATAATAATCATCATGAAATTGTTGAATGGTAAGATTTAAAAAAAAATGTATTCATAAATGTAATTAGAAATCTTGTGGGGAAAGAGGAATCTTTTAGTAAACAAGAATGTGCCAAGTCCACCTATGAAGTTGGGTGAGAAATAAGCGAAGAAAATGTGTGGGATAGGACCTGAAAATAGGAGAGAGGACAAATTAAAAGAAGGGCTAGGCTAGGAAACCCATGTGCCTCCCTATGTTCCAAGAAGTGTCTGGCTTCAATTTATATGGGGAAAACAGTAGCATGAAATGAATCATATGGGTCCTATAGCCACGAATTGAGTCTTTCACAGAGAAAGAGATGTGGCTTTCGTGGATGTGACTGAGCACTGTTGTTCTTGTCTACTAATTTATACTTCTTGCTTCTTGGTCTGCTTGTTTTTAAATCTTTTATTATTACTACTTAATCTGTAAAATGATTTTCTAGGACATTTTGTTTGTTAATGACAAGTGAGATGGATTTTATCTAATAATATCAGACAAGATCATGGGGGTGATTAAAAAATATCATACTGTACTTGTAACAAAAGAAGAAAAATAATAAATCATTCATACTGATCACTCTCTCTCTCTCTCTCTCTCTTCATAGGGGACCTACTTGCACTCACACAAAAACAAAATTATGAAGCAAATTTGTAGGACAGAGATTGTGCCTTGTTCAAGCATAAGAACTCATATTTTGTTATAAGACAAAAACCAAGTACAATTTCTTGATTATTGTTTCTTAATTGAATTCGAACACATGGTTTTTTTAGATCAATAAATTACAAATAATGTTATTTTAGGGTTCAAGTGATAGTTTAATGGTAATGATATCTTTTGTAATGTCTCATATATGTGATTTGAACCTCACCTTCCCTTCTTTCATTATCTACCGATCTGAAAAAGAAGTCTCTCTCTCTCTCTCTCATTGACTGTATCTAAAGAATTGTCCTTAAGTTTTACTCTTTTTTTTTTTTTTTTAATTTATATATATATATATATATATATGCAGTTTTGTGTTTTTTTTTTTTTTCACAGTAAGTTGGCTGTGATTTAATTTGGATTAATGTTTAGTTTAGTGGAGTGAACTAAATATTGGCAACTTTTATTTCTTCAAAAATTACGAGATTAATTTTAAGATTTAAGTCCATCAAAGATGAAGTTTGTAGAGAAAAGGAATTATGGTTTAAGTATTAATGATTTATTTTATTTTATATTTCAGTTTTGTGTAAATCAGTTAATATTGCCAATGGTATATTACTGATTAAATCCCTTAAAGTGTTATACAACGTTTGGCTAGGTGAATCTTTCAGCTCCACAGTTAGAATATTAATACTGTTCATACACTTCTAGCATTGCACCGGGTATAATAGTTTTGGATGGTTGAGATTAGGAGTTGAAAAAAACAACTTTAAATCTCAACCATTAAATAAATAAATAAATAAGTAAGAAAAAGTTAAACAAATGGAAGTAGTAAAAAAATTTTTGTGAGAGAGAAAAAATGGGTAATTAGACCCGGATCCAAATCCCTGAATTAACAAACTTTCTTCTGCTTTTTTGGGTCTTGCTCCTATAACATTAACGTTTACGCGGGCCTAACTTGCATTATTGTGTTTCAGACATTGAGCCCATACAACGAGCCCATATTTGACCTTAGGCCCATGAAAACTAATAAATCTCATTTTCTTTTGCTGAATATATGCTTTGAATATTGAACTGGGATCCACCGGTTTAGCCATGCATCAATAATTGGATTGGAACCACACATGAGAGAAAAAATAGTTATTTAATCTAAAGTCTAAACCATGTATAGTCTCTTCATTTGGTTAACCAACTGACATTAAGTTTAGCAAAAAATTGACATTACTTTGTGCTCTGTCTAGGAATATGTATATACCATAAAATTGACACTTTACATTAAACTATGATAGGGGCAAGATAGTGGGTCTTGTCTATGTGTCTGCATATTTAGTTGAAGTGGCCCAAGCATGCCTTGGGTCCAGAATTAATTGGTAGCATGTGGATCTTGGCTACACTTTGAGAATATGATATTTTAGATGGGCTGAATTTCAAAATCCTGACCAGCCTGTATGGTTGGTGGGTGCACTTTTTTTCTTTCATATATATATATATATATGAAGAGAGAGAGAGAGAGAGAGAGAGAGAGAGAGAGAGAGAGAGAGAGAGTTCTACTCACAACAAGATTTGGGGGTAGACTACTAGGAGTTGCTTGATGCATTTGAGGGTCTTAATTGAAAATTGGCTTGATGCATTTGAAGGTTTTAGGCGAAAATTGATTTGAGATTTTTTATATATTTAAATATGACTATTTTTTTTGAGAAAAAAATTTAGTATTACTTAAATTTTATTATTTTGTTTTAGATGCAAAATTACTAATTAACCATGTAGAGTTTTTTTTTTTTTTTTTTAATTTATTTATAGAAAATCTATAGATAAAAAAATTGACAAAATTTTTCATAGCTGTTGATGTAACAAATTGATAGTGGTAAGTAAAAATGTGATGTTAATGATAGACCTATATGAAAACTAGTAAAAATTTGTAAACTCAACTATTGTGGAAGATATTGTGAAATTATTGCTCTTTTTTTTTTTTTTTTGGTAAAAAATGTTATATTTAGTGGTGAGTTCAAATTAGAACTGGTAACAACCTGTCACTTAGGATTCATTGTGAAAAATGTTGTGGACGTAACATTTTTCTCTCTCTTTTCTTGTTTTACATTTGATAAAAAATTATTTTATTTATTGGCTAATATTTGAGCTTAATTAATACTATTATAATAAATGAAATTACTCTATTAGTTAAAATTTGGGGACCTTTTTCTACTTGGGGCCTTAGGCGACCACCTCATTTGCTTCTATAGTAAAGCCGGCCTTGTAGACTACACTAGTACACCTTTCTCTCACATAACGTGGATTTTATATACATGTGAAAGTAAGGTGGAATATATGAGATGTACTGAATGAATTCATAAGAGATAGGAGGTATGCTATATTAGATCAATATAGAAGATGATATACACTTTTGACATTAATGGTCCTATGTAGTTCAATACATAAAATGATATGTCCTATTCTATGCTTGGGTGTGTATATGTTCTGACATGTACATCAACCAACATGAGTACATGACATAAACTACATTATAAATCACCTTATAATTCAAACGGAAAAACCATCGCGTTGGCTCTTCAGGCAGTTTTGGGGATTGAGAAGTTTGTACTAAGTAGGCATGTTGCAGCAAGGCTCGTCAAACTTATTATGAAATCCATAATTTTAATCAATTGGGTCATAGTATCAGCAAATAAAACTTAATGTTTATTCGTGTAAGCAAAGCTTTACTCAAGCTAATTGCATCTGATGTAATACATACTTTTTATTTTTATTTTTTGAGTAAACTAAGGCCTTTGCAAAGTCAATATAGGTTGAAATGATTAAAGTACGGAGTTTGGTGAATGAAAGAATCCATTATACAATTAGTATTTTTTTTTCTTCTAAATATAATAATGTAGTGTCATAATATTAAAATTCTGGCACTACATACATTTTTAAATTTATAATATTTAATTTGAATCATTAAATCGATCCATATTAAATGGAGAGAATCATTTTCCACAGCTCAAGATACTAGCATTAGTTTTTGTCCTTTGCACAACAATTCTTTTGGAACAAATTCGAGTTGTGGGCAATGGTATGCATAGGATTCATAATCTAAAGTTAAATAGATGTAATGGTTGGATATAATTATTAAAAATGCAAAATAAAGGTTTGAATAGAAGGCATGTGAAAGCAATTAGTCAATACTCATGGCTTATAATGACGTGGTACTTTCAAAATTAATAAAACAAGACATAAAAATACGAAATTATCTAAATAAATTGCGTGAAAAAGTTAATTTTTAGATTAAGTGACTTGTTTTAATTGGTGTGCAATATCACGCCAGCTGTAATTTGAGACTTCCTAATCTCATCCTATCATAGTTCTCTTCTTTTTTTTAACTGCACAGATGAAACCAACAACTAGCAGAAAAATGTCACATAAACCCACTTGGCAGGAAAACTATTCCACAAATGATTTTTTATTGAACAAATAATGGATGACTCTAAAAAATATATCAGTTTGTAGGAAAAGTCTTCCATTGCTATCTTGTACAAAGTCACTTCCCTGGAATAAAAGGCTGGCCATCTCATTCATTCATCTCATCAAAGAAATAGTTTATAGTAACGTGCCAGCCTAACCTACATGCTCGTTCAACAATGCGTATAAACCATTCTCCAAATATTCTTTTTATTGAAGCAGACTGGTCTAGGGGAAGTCCAAATGGAAAAAAAAAAAAAACAGGAACCAATGCATTAGTTTGTAGCATGCCACCCTTTATAATAATATGGGGCTCAAGTTCATCCAAAAAGACTTCTCCATATAGTCTTCAACTGAACCATACTTACCTATGTCATCTATCAATCTATCATCATTGACACATACAAAGCTACTAATATCTAGTGATTGAATTCCTTTATGGAAAAGTCTTGGGACATTGAACTAGTATGAATATAACCTACCTATGTGTTTGATTGAACTAAGGAAAGTTCATTCTACGCGACTGAGGATTGCAGGTCATGAATGTGCTTAAAGTGTACAAAATATCTCTGAGGATTATATTGTTCTGCATTGAAAACTTCCAAACAGGAAGGGAATGATCAAAAGGGGATGTGAACAGAGGTAGGTTAGAAAGTTTTTAAGCAGCCTGAGCTGTGATTACGTTAAAATTTGAGTAACAAAGTACATGGCCAATTCCTAAAACCTAAGGCTAACGATCCAATATCCTCAGGCTAGCTAGAAAACAGAGAAGACAACATTCTGTTCTTAAGAAAGACATTCCTTAAAGGACTCCTTTTATTTCCATGCCCATCATCTGGTCATCTTTTGCAGCAAACCATCAATTAAGTTTTCCTAGATTCATTGTTCTCTAAAAGTACTCCAAGATTTCAAGTTCATGATCATTCCTTCCCTTGTATTTTCATCCATGTTAGCCTTGTTTTATGGACATATTTTTGTTGCTTATGGTTATCTTTATAAAAAAGAACAATCATGTCCTAAGGTTATCTTATTTCTATATATCCTCATTTATACACGCCTCATTTACCTAAAAGAGTGTTTGATTGACAAAAGGGGGAACATTGTTGATCTTCTAGCCAAGGACTGAATGAAATGGAGACTGGAACTTTACAACTAACTGTAATTATTGGCAGTCATAAAATATAAAATTTCCCACTATATTCCTTTGTGGCCAAGTAGATTACAATGGAAAATTTATTTTAAAATTACTATAATTAGGGATAGCGATAGGGCAAGACCAGGCCAGATCATGGGTGTTCCACCCTTGTCCTGTAGGGGAGTAATATTATCCCGCGAGGCCTCACCTCACATTACCCCACCTGGTTCGCAAATAATTTAAAAATATTATTATGAAAAATTAGTAAAAATCCAATAATAAAGACAAAAAATTAACAATAAAGATATTAAAAAAAAAAAAAAAAACTTGCACGGAACCGGTCGGGATGAAATTACCATCCCTTATTGTTATTACTTGATGACAAGCCGAATAGAAGAAATGGCAATAAACATGCTGCAGTTCAAATCTAAAGGAACCTTGCAAGAGCGGTCAGTCGAAACTATGACAATAATATATTAAACATCTGCTTTAAAGTTTGGCAGCATCATTGCAACAACAATATACTATTCCATGAATTTAGGTAAACTGAACACATTTTTTCAAGGACTACAAGAAAATTATATTCAGAACATTGATATGCAAATTCATCATGACTGAGAGGCATTTATTTACATACTGGGCTTAATACAAAGTATTCAGAGATACTAAAACTAAAAGCTTCATCCTCAAGTATATAATTTTGTAGAGTTAACCTTGTATTATGGAAATGAGCATATACATTGACTTACTACTAATCTTTATGAGCACTACATTGGACTAATAACTAAACTCTGCCATAAAGATGTTACATTGAAAGCTAGTATACCAGTATGAACTTATGCAGACTGTTACAACGGGATCAAAGACACATGAAACTTACAAATGATATCTGTGCTGCTACTTATTTGGCTTGTGATGCTGATGACCCTAAGGTTTCCACTGTTTCCATTGTTTTTCCTTCAGTATTCACCATCTCATTTGTGCTACAATCAATAATTGTAGGATGACAGTTTTCTTCCAATGATACCATCATTTTCCTGCTTCCATTACCAACACCAGACTGCAATGAAGATCCAGCATTTGGATGGGAGCATGTTAAGTTAGTCTGACATTGTAGGCCAATTGCCCCATCAGTAGATTGCACCCCACAATCACCTTCTTTATACATAGTAGTACCATTGCACTGCTTTTGGAAGGGGAAAATACCCAACTCATGATCAATCTTTCCTCTAAGGTCTAGGAAAAGACTTCTCAATCTCAAAACCTCAGCTTCAAGAACTGTTTGCCCTTGTAATTTTCTGACCAATTGCTGGTTCAATAGCCGCAATTTCTTGACTTCCTCTTCAAGATAAGCCGTGTGAGCCTTCTTTTTCTCCCTATACTTCCGAACGGCTTCTCTGTTTCCTGATTGTCTTCTTGGTTTTGAACTAGTTTTCTTTTTATTATTTGGTTGTTCATCTTCTTGAGATGAAAGAACTTGGGTGTGAGTGTGATAACATGTATGTGTATGAGCCGCTTCAGGGCCAGGTGGGTTGCAAGTGTGAGTGTGGGTGCAGGTTCTGGTGTTTTTCAAGAGATCATCAAGAAATGAATCAATGGATGTTGTAGCCGGAAAATCAATTGACGAATCAGGATTCGATAATTGAACATTATCAGAAAGCTCTACCTCCCCATCATCCATGGTTTCTATCATTTCTTTAAATGAAAATTATCTACAGTCAAACAACTCCATATCTGCAACATCCAATTAACAATTTTTAGAAAAGATAAGCACTACTATTCCAAAAAAGCACAATCTTTATGCAAAGTCAATCTACTTTATGTAGAATTGAATCAAAACCGCAAAATTTCACTCAAAAGTAAGAAGCCATGACTATATATCACATAATTCAAGAATATATGCAAAAAAGCACAACCTCAGAACAAAATTTATTGATTACCCACAGCATCAAATGTCATAATCAACAAGAATTCTTACTAAACCCACTTAATTTTCTTGACCAATAAGCAGGGACAAACCCTAAGCTAAACTCTAAGTATAAGGCATAAGTTATGAAAAGCAGCTTTATCGAGCCATTTAAAGAATGCCGAGATGGAGATTCTTCATGAAAAAGATGGAATCAAGAACAGACAAGATTTTTAGCGTTGAAAAATCATTCAACTGCTAAAGAGAACCCAAAACTTCAAAAGCTGCAAGTGGGAGCAACAGGAATTAGAACATTTTTAAAAGCAGAAACTTTTGAGTGAAGAATCCAAGGAAAAGCTAAAAAAATGGGGGGTTTTGATCAGATTGTGGAAGCTGCAAAATTCTGCAATTATTTGATAGTTGCATTGAGATTTGTTTTACCTGATTTTTGGGCTTGATTGTCTGACCATAATATTTTCAGTTTATCTGTCAGCTAACCTTGGAAGCAACCTGCGTCTCTGAAGTCATTTTTATATGTTTTCGCTTGTTATAGTAGGCCCAACAGATTCATAAATGTCAACCTGGTGTACATAACGTGTCAGACTAACCGTTTAGTTGCCTCTTCTGTCCAAACATTGACCTACTACTTGAAAAAAAATGTATCCAAAAAAGAAACAGTGAAAAGTAATTTAATTAATTTTGTTCTTTCACCCCTTTTTTCAAGTATTATTAGCGTTAGGAGCCATAGGTAAGTCTTAGGTGCTTTTAGATGGAAACAGAGTCAACACATGATTATTTTAGGATATATGTTGTACCTGTGTTGATTTTCACAGGCAAACTAAATTCTAAGCCATGACCTTAGCAGCATGCCCACACGAAGCTGCCATGGCTTTGGCGTGCCCGTGAGGCATGCCATAGCCTTTATATCACCCAATGATTTAAATTATGTATTGTTAGAAAAAGGAAGAAGATAATTATAATTTATATGAATAAGAACTTTGATCTACAAAACCTAATTCTAATACAATTAAGTTAGTAAATGTTAATGATGAGACTAGATAAGAACTAGTAGAAATTTGCCTACTTTACTATAATAAAAAAAAAAAATTATGAAAATTATTGTGGATGGAACATTATTCATTCTAATAATTTCACCAAAGAAATGGGCTAAAATGATTTTTATTTTGACTGAATAGGTTAAAATGAATTTATTTCCCCTAATATAGCTTTCAGATGTGCAGAGGCACATACACATATGTGATATGTTCAACCTCTTTAAACTATCTAGTAAAATTAGGATGTCGGATGCTAATGCAATTTTGGCCAAGTGATACCTCTATCTCTTATGACTTGTGAGTATAGAATATTGGATGAAGTCTTGTTAAGAAAAAAAGAAAAGTGTTATTGTCAAGTATTTAGTTAATAAAGTTTTTTCTTCTTGTAAAAATAAATGTGAGATTATTTATTTTTTTAAAAACAATAAATGTGAGATTCAATCCTAGTTAATATTGAGAGGAGGGGAAGAGAGTATAAAAGAAGAAGGGAAATTAACTTCTTCTACATCGTCCATAGACCAATGGACCTATGAACTAAAAAAAAAAAAAAAAAAAGATTTGGCTGTATGATGGCAAAAAATTGAAAAAGGAAAGAAAAGAAAAGAAAAGAAAAGATACATTAGAGGTATTACTACATTCTGCATGATTTACTTGGGCTGTAGAAGTACTTTAAAACTCATAAGTCTGATCCATTTTCATTGATTACAGTCTAAGCCCAGTGAACCAATAGGTGGACTGGGCCTAATTTATATTTTTATTCAAGACCTGGGCTGTAGTCTGTTGAGCCTGGTGCCAGTTCAATAAATTATTGGATTCTTTTTATCTTATAAATTCTGGTGCAAAATGTCTTCCACCCAATACTACTTTCCCAAAAAAGGAAAAGAAAAAGCTGTCATATACACTAACATGTAATCAATGCCATGTAAAATTGAATTTATCACTGCCAGCTTCTAATAAAAGATAAATTCTGTTGTCATCCCTATTGCTTGATAAAAGATGGTTAATATATCCAGAAATATTATTTGCACTATTGAATCTAGGAAGTGAGAGACTCTAGGCCATGACAAGGTGCAACACTACTACCACCATACTATCTCTAAGCTTTCTATTATATATATATATATATATATATATATATATATAAAAGTTGAGACGTAAAATTTAATGTCGTACTCCTGTTGAGCCACCTCATTAGCTATGTCATACGTTTTTTTTTTTAATTATAAATTTCCTTTATGATTCATAAATTTTATTTTATATAAAATATTTAAATATAGTTAATGGACAAACCTATTAATGCACTCCATTACTATTCAACATGTTACTATTTATTTGTTTTAAATGCAAAATTTGACTATTCAGCTACCAAATTGATTTTAACTTTTCATTTTCTTCTTTCTAATTTCAATTCATTGTTAAAATTAAATAATTCATTGTCATTTAGTGGATATATGCACATGTTTACTATTCATTACAAATGTTACTATTCATTAGATGCAAATGTTTAACTATATTTATCCAAATTGATTTCAATTTTTCGTTTTCTTCTTTCTAATTTCAAGTAATTGAATATTTAAACTTTTCATTTTCCTATTCTAAAAAAAAAAAAAAAAAAAAACTCTTCTTCCCTTCCTCCAACCTTCTCCCCCCCCCCTCCCCCCCTCTAAGCTTCTTTATCTCCCTACTACTCTTTACGTTACCGTTAAACTTTCTTCATCATTTCCTCTTTCTTATATTTTAACTCTTTTTTACCCCATCTTATTTTGTATAAATTTTATATCATTTATTTGATTCAATCCATATTTTTTCCACACAAAAATTGTAAGTACTCTCTCTTTCTCTCTCTCTCTCTGTCTCTATAACTTGTTTTTTGTTCTTTCTTATAACTCTAATTTAGGTTGATGGTTTTTTTATTTAATTTTTGGGTGTTGTATTTTTTAAATTTCCTACCACAAATCACTCTTATAGCTTTGGTTGAATTTTGGTTTGGGTTAATATGTAGTTTTTTTAAATAAAAAAATAGAAATTTGATTTTATATCAAAACAAAATATACATGGCTACGAATTTGAATGTGCCTACCAAATGACTTCCACTGAACAGAGATGTATTCATAATGTTTTTAGTTTCATATACTTCTTTAGTAATGTGAATTTGAGAAAGAGAAAAGGGTAGGTAAATGATGTATGATCTTTTATAATCCCCTATGTCTTGAAGAAAGTGGAGGGCCTATTAGTCTCTCTTCTACTAGTATTTTGTACAAAAAGCCTTTTACTATATTTCCTGACTTTTTGTTATTTTGTAACCGCTCTATAGTCTATACAGTGAGAAAAAGTGAATAATTTTTTTTTTAAAATTTTTATTCGTAGAGTATCAAAAAAGTAAAAAAATATTCATGATAGTAATTTTGTGTTGTTGAATCACATGTGTTTGGTAAAATTTCTTTTAGAAATTTTATTTGTTTTTCTCAAATCTATTTGTTATTTTTATTTTGGTCATTTTATTACAAATAATTAGCATCTCCACCATTAAATTTTTAGTTAATTTGAACTTTCTTGGTAAGTTTTTACTTTGCTTAGTTGATCATCTTTACTAAAAATGCCAAAAAGAGAATAAGATAAAATATAATTTACTTTATAGTATCATTATGCTATTAATGTTTTTATGTATAGATACTTAAAGAACTTTTTTTTTTAACATTTTTTTTTTATATTTTATATTTCCACTTTATAATATATGTTTTCGCATGTTATAGTAGGTCCAAAAGATACATAAATGTTAACTTGGTGTACATAACGTGTCAGACTAACTGCTTAGTTGCCTCTTCTGTCCAAACATTGACCTACCACGGGAAAAAATATATATTCAAAAAAGAAATAGTGAAAAGTAATTTAATTAATTTTGTTTTTTCACCCTTTTGTTCAAGTATTATTAGCTTAGGACATAGGAGACATAGGTAAGTCTTCCGTCCGGTGCTTTTAGATGTAATGCATAGTTGATGTAGCTATTGGTCCAAATTATTCATCCTTAGCCTTGGTGGCTAGAGACCGGAGAGGGGATTTGATTTTTGCTTGCTCTCAAAAAGCGAAAACCACCTTCCCTCTCCAGGCAGAGGCTGAAGCTGTGAGATGGGCTATCTTTTTGGCTGCAAAGTTGGAGGTTGAAAATGTTATTATTGAGACAGATTCTAAGATTTGTCATGATACTATTCATGAGTTGATTTTGCCTCTGCCTTGGAGAATTGCTTCAATCTTAGCAGACATGCAGTCTCTTCTTGTATCTTATTCTAATGTGTCTGTCTTTTGGATTCCTAGGCTAGCTAATATGGCAGCTCACTCTCTAGCCAAGTAGTCTCTAACTTGTAATTTTTTTGGTTCTTTTGATTGGGGTAGCTGTCCTCTTTGTTTTGCTTTGTAATTAAGAAGGAAAGGCTAAGCTAGTCTTTGCTTGTTTTTTTTTTGTTTCTCTGTTCAATAAAATATTTCTTTTCCATCAAAAAAAAAAAAAAAAAATCTGTGTTAATCTTCATAGGCAAATTAAATTCTAAGCCATGGTCTTGGCAATATGCTCACGGGAGGTTGCCTTGGCCTTGGCAGCGTTCCTGTGGGGCATGCCATTGCTTTCATATCACCCAATGATTTAAATTATTTATTGTTAGCAAAAAGAAGGAGATAATTATAACTTATAAGAGCTATATAGCTATATAGCTATTTTAGCTCCACCAAAACACAAAAAACCACCATCCAGCAGTGGAGCTAAAGCTATTTTTTTTAGCTTCATTGCTGCAGTGCACATCTATCTATGGATGTGCACTGTAGCTTGGAGCTAAAAAAAAAAAAAAATTATTTAGCCTGGGATTAAAATAATTCTTTTGTTCTCACACCGTGCCTCTCTCTTCAGTCACTTTCATCTATCTGAAGCTTTCTCTCAAAACTCTCTCCTCAAGCTCACTCTCTCAACGTCACTCTCTCAAGCTCACTCTTTCACCACCGCCGGCTTGACTCACTCTCACAAGGGGTCAAGGATCATACTTAGGTATTTAAACCACAACAAGTATACCTGCTCTGATACCAATTGAAAGTTCAAATATGTGTATAAAACACCCTTGAACGTTTAGACCCCCAATTGCAAAATAACCAATTCAAGCTTTATGTCAAACAACTAGTGTGCGGAAAATGAACAAAAGCTATAAACAGAATTGGTAAACAATCTAAGCCAATTAAAAACACATCCACAGCAGAAAATAAAAGGCAAAGATAAAGGGAAGAGAGATGCAAACACAAAAACAACACACGATGTGTTATCGAAGAGGAAACCGAAGCCCTCGGCGTAAAACCTCTCCGCCGCCCTTTAAGCGGTCAATAATCCACTAGAAAATGTAGTTGGGATACATGGACAACAATAAACCCTCCAAGCCTAATCTACCCAGTGCACCTAAGCCCTCCAAGCTTCTTGCTCCAACGAGGTTGCGCCGAACCTTTTTCTTTTCTAGCTTCCCGGATTCCGCTACTAGACCATAGCATCAACCAATGAAGATTGGTTCCTTCCTAACTGCTTCCCAGAACACCAAATAGCCCTCTCACAGTAATGGATATGGTGAGAACAAGGTTTTGGTAAAAAGCCTCTCAAGGGTTTGGCAATGGAGAGGAAGAGAGTTGAGGAATTTGAAGAGGCACTTATGTAAAGATTGTAGATGAATCAATCTTGTTTTACTCTAGGGTTTCTCTCTCAAAATTCTCTTTAGAAGCTCTCTTACATTTGTGGGTAAAAGGGGTATTTATACTGGAGTGGGAGAGTAATGTGAAACGTCAGGATTTACAAAACAGGGGTGGCTCGCGGCTTGACCTCGCGGCTTGACTAAGTCGCGAGATCCAGTCGCGAGATAACCGTATGGCCAGTTGTCTTGTTTTGTCCTGGAGTGCTCTAGCTAGCATGACTGTTCACCTTCCGACATGCTTGGCACGTGTGCTGCGTTTGGCGGCTTGCAGCCGCGAGTCACCCGCAAGGCCAAGCCGCGAGTTTCTGTTTTCTTGCACACTCTTGAGCAAACTTCACTCTATCTCACTCACTACCCTTACAACAAACCCACCTAAATACAGGGTTACTAAATGCTGAAATACAAGCAAATTTGGCACGGAATAAAGCCAATTAGATGGTTGAATAAATTCAACCTTACAATCTCCCCCTTTGGCTATTCCGTGACAAAACTCTAAAACAGACTCTAGACTTAACATGTGAGTTAGGAACAGTTGAACAAAACTCACTCACACCTAACTCTAGAAGCTGTGAAGCACTTGAATCATAAGAACATGAAACTCTTGAAACACAACAATACACCATGATCATTGTATGCAGAAAAACATGAAATGCATATGAAACAAGCTTAAGGTGATCAAGCAAAGATGGAGTTAAGAAACAAACCATGGCTTGATCAACCAAGTAATCACTACAAGGTAGTGTCCACAATGCTCATTCACACTTGGAATGAACACAAGGACATACAAGCTAACAAGCACAAGGCAAGATACTTGTATGCTCAACACTCAACCAATGCATAATACACAAGGTATATGCATCTAGGAACAATCCTACAAGGGCACAAGAGTGACAGTACATAAATCAAAATGCAAGACATTTAGATTGAAGTACTGATTTCAACATAGCATAAAGGCTGCATTAAGCAAGGTACATACCATAAAACCTACAAAAATATGCATAAAACATTAACCCTAAAAGCTTACAAAAGCACATGGGTACAAACCACATTATATTGAATAAAAACTTAAACAATATAAACTAAAAGTGCTTAAAGTTTCTTCCCTTCAAAATGATGAGAAACTGTGATGCACTAGGAACATATATACTTGTAACCTGAAACACTTGCACAAAACATATTAGATCCTCAAGGTAAAGCAAGTAATAAAAGGACAAGTATAATGTAACAAGTAAATTGCGATCAAGTAAACATGATGTGAAACAAGTGAGCAACTTGATCATACACCAAAACAGTCATATAGAAATGACTACAATGATCACATAGCAAAGCAAATGATCATCCGAACATGCATTCAAAGAAGCACAATAGCATAGGGATATATGCATGTCCAAAGCACAAACATGATGCAATGAGAACAACAAAGCATAACTCAAAGCACCATAAAGGCAACAAGAAAACAAACAGAACAAAGTTTTCTAGTTAACACAATGTCTTCTCCTTCTTGGTATATGCATCTCCACTATGGAAAATCTCTCCCCCTACAAATGTGCACGAGAAATAGAATTTCTCCCTCTAAGGATGTGCATAAGAGTCATAACAAGAGTCATATAGAAATGACAAAACATTCCGGTATACTCTCTAGAGTATACTCTCCCCCTTTTTGTCAAGAATAGACAAAGAGTCAAGGAGAAAAGAGGGCAAGAGATGAATGAACGAACAATGATAATGATGCATGAGGGGTGTAAGATGAATGAGAAAATGAAGCTCAAACCTAAGACAAAGTAACATGCTACAAAGCATAAGGTAAACATGACATGCTAGGATGAAGAAATAAGGTAAAGACCAATGCATGACAAGAGTAGCAAAGATGTGTGCAAGAGGTGGCTAAGTGCAATGCATGACCAGTGCATGAAAAATGCACATGTGGGGCAAAGTGTGCAAAATACACAACCAACGAACCAAACATGTTCCTAATGAGGAGAAACCCCAAAGTTTGATACTCATCGGAGTTCAAACAAGCGAGAAAATGTCTAGGAGGCATTTTATCAAACACCTAGCATGCACACTATGAACAATAATGTGAAACAATGCATGAATATCATGAAATTCACCCTTAATACAAGTTCTTCCTGCCACAAGGGGCCAAAAACCAATGCAAATCAACAAAAGAAACCAATCCCATGAATAAATTTGACAAAAATTAAGTTTTCCCAACCCCTATGATAAAAATCCCAACCAAGAGCACAAAACTCTCCAAAACATAATCCAAGGATCAAAAATAATGAAAAGAATTTATAATTACCTTAGAAATGTTAATGGAATGAAAATCCATTCAAATTTGGTTGGGTTTTGATGTAAAAATATTGAAAGAGGGGTTTTAAAAAGGATGGGAGAGGTTTAAAACAAGTTTCCCACAAAAAGCCCTTTAAAAAGCTATTTCTGGGCGTTTCGCGACTGGGCGAGTTGCGAGGTTCAGTCGCGAAAATTTTCGCGAGTCGCGAGTGAGTCGCAAGCAAGCCGCGAGTGAGTCGCCAAAAGCTTCTGGATGAACTCGCGACTGGAGTTTCGCGACTGGTGAGTCGCCAGCTGAGCCGCAAAAAACTCTGACACCTGTTTTTCAATACAGAACATGTTTAAACAATGAAAAATAAAGTAAACACTAAACATGATCACAAAGAGTGATAAAAATCACTTCTAAAAACATATAAAATGATCAAAATTTTTTTTGGATTAATCCATATAAGATTGAGTACACACACATCACATTTAGACAAGTACAATCTAACAAATGAATAAGACATTCATTGAACATTAGGCAAGTGTGTTGTATGTGTGTATCAAATCTGGAATAGTCCTTAGTCTAGAGTGAAACTTCAATGATCAATTCAATCAAGTCATACACAACTAGTACTAAGTCAAGTGGTCTATCTCAATTATAGAAATGAACATATATGACTTCCCACAAGAAAATGATTACATAAGATTGAAACTTTTCATTTGGCTTCTTACAATTCATATCATTTGATAATTTTGAATCAATACAACTCATTTTGAGCAATACATCTTTTTTTTTTTTTGAGATTGATGCTTGAAATTTTTTATATTTCAATTTGATGAACAAGCCTTTGGCTTTTGGGCATCATACATTTTCATATAAGTCGCTTTCCCTTTTTCCTAGTCGAATACTAGTATATGCGACGGCTTTTGCAACTCATTATCTCTTTTCATTTTGAAATTTACATTTACTGAGCTTTTTAAGAAATAAAAATAAAAGAGTGGGAAGAGATATAAACACAAGTCTACGCATGTATCAAAACCAACATGACTATTAACTAATCATTCATGACAAGTTTGAAGATCGATTTACAACAATCACACAAAGAAGTCAAGATTTTTCCCACAAAGATATAAGTGCAAAACTAACAAGTTAAGCTCGTAAATGCACAAAGCCATTTGAACAAAGGTACAAGGCCAAACTCACATGTGATATGTGCTCAAACATATACAATCAAACTTTTTGAATTTTTCACTTTTTATGTGGTTTTAGATTTTTTACTCACACAAAACTGAAATATAAAAGTAAGATCAAAAACAAAATAATGCATATAAATAAATGCAAGATGCACAAAATGCATGAAGATATGACATTTAATGCATGAAGGGTCCTACAAAGATCAAAAGAATTAGATCAAGGACCAAAAGAGCGAAAGTTCAACCATAGGAACCCTTCCTCATCCAAACAGACCGATTGTTTGGAATGAGTGTCTCAAGAGAAGTGAGACGAGGGTTGGAAGAATGAGAACCAGAGATGCACATAGTCAAGGAGTTAAGAGCATTAAACATTTTCTTTAACAACATGCTATTTTCACTCAAAACTGGTTTACTCTTTTTAGCACAACTTCCAAAATGCTCAAGTTTTTCTTTTCTTTTGATTCTTTTAAAAGCATGAAACTTAGAGCATTGAGGTCTTAGATGACCGAAGGCACCACAATGGTGACAAACAATGTGTTTAGGTCCATTAGGCTTTTTGGGAAGGGATCTAGCAACATGGTTTTGTTCTTTCTTCAACTTATGACATTGAGGTCTTATATGACCAATCACACCACAATGGTGGCAAGTTGGAACAAACTTAGATCCATCCAAAGCCTTAGGTTGAGACCTAAACAGAGGCTTTGACTTAATAGTCTTTCTCTCCACATTTTGATTTCTTTTGTGTGGAGGAACGTACACCGATTTGTCCTTAGAGGTAGAATACACATTAGGCACAAGATCGGGTACCACAACATGATTGCAACACATATTATCATTCATTTTATCAATAGGTTCAGCAATCAAACACTTGGCATACATCTTAAGAGATTCATTTTCACATTTTAACTCATCAACAAGTTTGTTAGACAAAACAAGTTGAGCATCCAAGTCCATATTCAAACATTCAAACTCTTTTAGCTTTTCAAGAGAATCTTCAGCAAGTTTTTTATATTTTTCAACTAATTTGTTGGATTCATTGAGCTTAGCAATCAAATCATCATTTTCACAAAATAACTTGCTTAAATTCTTTTGAAACTTCTTAGCATTTTTCTTCAAGAGTTTGTCAACAAAACCCATAGATTCAAATAACATGTCATCACACTTATGAGGATTAACACTCATAGAGGCATTTTTACAAACACGTGGTATGTTACAATCATCACCAACCAAATCATGCAAAGAGGCATACAAAGCACAATCCATGGCAAATAAACACAAGGGGTCAAAGATCACACTTAGGTATTTAAACCACAACAAGTGTACCTGCTTTGATACCAATTGAAAGTTCAAATATGTGTATAAAACACCCTTGAACGTTTAGACCCCCAATTGCAAAATAACCAATTCAAGCTTTATGTCAAACAACTAGTGTGCGGAAAATGAACAAAAGCTATAAACAGAATTGGTAAATAATCTAAACCAATTAAAAACACATCCACAGCAGAAAATAAAAGGCAAAGATAAATGGAAGAGAGATGCAAACACAAAGACAACACACGATGTGTTATCGAAGAGGAAACCGAAGCCCTCAGCGTAAAACCTCTCCGCCGCCCTCCAAGCGGTCAATAATCTACTAGAAAATGTAGTTGGGATACATGGACAACAATAAACCCTCCAAGCCTAATCTACCCAGTGCACCTAAGCCCTCCAAGCTTCTTACTCCAACGAGGTTGCGCCGAACCTTTTTCTTTTCTAGCTTCCCGGATTCCGCTACTAGACCATAGCATAAACCAATGAAGATTGGTTCCTTCCTAACTGCTTCCCAAAGCACCAAACAGCCCTCTCACAGTAATGAATATGGTGAGAACAAGGTTTTGGTAAAAAGCCTCTCAAGGGTTTGGCAATGGAGAGGAAGAGAGTTGAGGAATTTGAAGAGGCACTTATGTAAAGATTGTAGATGAATCAATCTTGTTTTACTCTAGGGTTTCTCTCTCAAAATTCTCTCTAGAAGCTCTCTTACATTTGTGGGTAAAAGGGGTATTTATACTGGAGTGGGAGAGGAATGTGAAACGTCAGGATTTACAAAACAGGGGTGGCTCGCCGCTTGACCTCGTGGCTTGACTAAGTTGCGAGATCCAGTCGCGAGATAACCGTATGGCCAGTTGTCCTATTTTGTCCTGTAGTGTTCCAGCTAGCATGACTGTTCACCTTCCGGCATGCTTGGCACGTGTGCTGCGTTTGGCGGCTTGCAGCCGCGAGTCTCTGTTTTCTTGCACACTCTTGAGCAAACTTCACTTTATCTCACTCACTACCCTTACAACAAACCCACCTAAATGTAGGGTTACTAAATACTGAAATACAAGCAAATTTGGCACGGAATAAAGCCAATTAGATGGTTGAATAAATTCAACCTTACAGATGTCACTGACCCACCAGCCATCCCAAGCCGCCAATCAGACCCACTTCTCTTCCGCCGATCAGACCCACGCCGACATTGTCCTCGTCACTGAAACCTAGCTTTGTGATTGGTGATTTTTTATTTTGTTTATGATTTATGATTTTTTATTTTGTTTGTGATTGATGATTTTGTTTGGTCTGGGTTGAGGAAAAAGATTGGAGATTTGGATTGGTTTTTTTTTTTTTTTTTTCCTGCTGTGGATTGGTGGTGGTTGTGGGTGTGGCTGATGGTAGAGGGGGTTGTGGTTGGTGCTGTGGATGTTTTTTGGATAGTGGGATATATTATTTTATTGTAGGGGATATATTATTTTATTGTAATATTTATATTATTTTATTATGTTGAAAGTTAAAATAGATCAACTGCTGCAGCATGTGTGTAGGTAAAATAGATAAAATAACTTTTTGTGGTGCCAAATAGCTAAATTTGTTGCTCCACTGTTGTGGATGCTACAAAACCTAATTCTAATACAATAACTCTAAAGACACAAATTTTTTTATAAATGCACAATTGCTAAGTTGGTAAATGTTAAATGTAAGTAAAATAGTGATGTCAGCAATGAGACTAGATGAGAACCAGTAAAAATTTGCCAACTCTATTATTGTAATAAAATAAAATAAATAAAATGATCATGTTGGAGCATTACTCATTCTAATAATTTCACCAAAGAAGTGGGGTTAAAATGATTTTTATTTTTGGCTGAATAGGTTACATTGAATTTATGCTTTCAGATGTGCAGAGGCACATACACATGTTCAACCTCTTTAAACTGTAGTAAAATTAGGATGTCGGATGCTAATGCACTTTTGGCCAAGTGATACCTTTATCTTTTATGACTACTTGTGAGTATAGAATATTGGATGAAGTCTTGTTAAGAAAAAAAGAAAGTGTTATTGTCAAGTATTTAGTTAATAAAGTTTTTTCTTCTTGTAAAATAAACGTGAGATTATTTATATATAAAAAAAACAATAAATGTGAGATTCAATCCTAGTTAATATAGAGAGAGAACGGAAGAGAGTATAAAAGAAGAAGGAAAATTAACTTCTATACCGTCCATAGACCAATGGACCTATGAACTAACAATTAAAAAAGAAGAAGGATTTGGCTGTATAATGGCAAAAAATTAAAAAAGAAAAGAAAAGAAAAGAAAAGATACATTAGAGGCATTACTACATTCTGCATGATTTACTTGGACTGTAGAAGTACTTTAAAACTCATAAGCCTGATCCATTTTCATTGATTTCAATCTAGGTCCAGTGAACCAATAGGTGGACTGGGCCTAATTTATATTTTTATTCAAGACCTGGGCTGTAGTCTGTTGAGCCTGGTGCCAGTTCCATAAATTATTGGATTCTTTCTATCCTATAAATTCTGGTGCAAAATGTCTTCTACTCAATACTACTTACCCAAAAAAAGAAAAGAAAGAGCTGTCATATTAATATACACTAACATGTAATCAATACCTTGTAAAATTGAATTTATCACTGCTAGCTTCTAATAAAAGATAAATTGAGATTCTGTTGTCATCCCTATTGCTTGATAAAAGATAGTTATATATCCAGAAATATTATTTGCACTGTTGAATCTAGGAAGTGAGAGACTCTAAGCTTTGTATCATAGTTATAAAAACCGTATCAAACCACCGGCTAAACCGTGAAAACTATGAACCAAAACATTATCGGGAATAATTTGGTGTAAAGTAACAAATATGAAATGACCCATTATCAAACCAGGTAAAATGAAGGATTGCACGGGTTAATTTTTAACCTATGGATAAAACCAAAAATACCAATTGGTTTGCAAGGAACACAAGCGACCAATATCACAACGATAACATCTTATTGATTTTAATCATCAATTATATTTTGAGATTTAAATAATTTTGTTATGCTCTAGGGTTTAATGATTAAGCTAAAAATTTATTTTGAGTTTCTATGTAATATGTTGTGTAGGGACACGAATCTTTGAGGGCCCAACAACGGAGTTGGGCTCGCGCGCGAAAGATCCCTCACAATAATATTTGTAGAGAGTGGGCTTGAAAGGCCAGCGTTGGGTCACCGGGCATTATTTCGAGTCGAACTGCTGGGAGCCCAGACAGGGAAGAGCTTTGGGCTGGACATTCAGGCCCTTTGACCCTGTGACTCGATGAATTTGGCTCCTCGGATCGTGTCCGAGGAGCAATGGGGTTGTCCCCGGTTGCCCGCAGGTGGGGTTTTTTGTGGTGGCCGGCGTATATCATCCAGGAATTCTCTCTCCTCCATTCTTTCTCCAGAAGCCCGATGTCTCCCCCCTTTGGTGTTCGCATAACATTATCATTTATACTAGCCTACGCTCGTTGTCCTTCGTACACGTGTAGGGTCGATCTTCCCAGGACAGATATCTGTCCCATCAGTCTAATCCCAAAATGGCTGGAGATGATCCATAAAGCCTAAGATCCCGGCTCTGCTAGGGGTAGTGTCATGTCAGGGAAGGGTATTAGAGACAAACTCTCCTAGATATTTTCTGATATTTCAAGTTTACTCATGCTCCACTTCAATCCGTAAGGGTCTGGGCCTGCCGAGGACAAAACCGTCCTCGGCTGTGTCTTCGGGCTATTTCTTGTTTCCTAATTCTGAGCTTGGGCCCTGACCTCCTTCAGTTTGGGCCAGTGGACCCCTCATAAGCGATCGGGCCGGGCCCATAAACTATTGGGCCCCACAATAGCCCCTCAAAACCCTGCTGTCCAACTCCTCGGTTGGAAAGGTGGGTTTTGGTGATACCGGGCCTCTATGTCGGCTCCTTTAATTCGGCCCTTGATCTACGTTGGCGACTTTTCACCTCCCCAAGAAACGCGCCGGTCTACGAGATGTTTCCCTCGACTTACGCGTGATGCGTTTATTCCGTTTGGTTATCCGTAGTGCGCTTTTAATTCCTTCCTTTCACGAGGCCTCATAAATCTAGCGGTTACGGATAGCTTGGAGAAATGAAACGGATTCACATTTATTAGCAGATTCTTTAGAGGATCAGAGCGTGTCACGTACCTTCGTCTTTCTCCCCTATATAAAGGGAGAAGGCAAGAAGGTGATTCTCTCATATATGAATCCCTCATACTCTTCTCAAAATTCACTTCTTCCATCTGGTTGTTCCTCATTTGATAACACGTTCCCCATAGTGACCAACCATGAATGAATCCTTCCTTTCCCAGAAACACCATGCCTTGACAAAACTCACGATGGCTCGGTCGGGGCAAGGGTGGCGGAGACTCAAGATTTGTCTCCCCATTCTTTTAGCCAAAATCCGAAGCAGGGGCTCGTCACATCCTATTTCCGGTGTGACTGAGTCGAAAAACTCCCTTGTCATCTCCATCCGCTCTCTCATGAGCATACCTAATATGTCTTCCCTTCTCTCTCTTTTGCTCCTTTTACTTTCTTTTCATTGCTTCTCTCTTCTTCTCCTCCTTCCCGCTCATGTCCTCCATCTTCTTTTTCCCTTGCACTCTTCAGCGACAAGAGTTTGCTGCAGTGCTTCCATGTGTTCCAATTCTTCTTCCTTCTCCTTCATTATTTTTGTATAAGGATCTTCTCTTGATATGAGCAGCACTGAGGCAGAGATTTCAGAGAGACTTTGAAGGCGATTTTAGAAGACACCTGATGATTTACTTATTTGTATTACAGATACTGTTATTGCTTTAGCAATTCATTTTTTGTATAGGCTTGTTTAAGCCCTTCCTTGTACGTTGTAACCATTTTTCATATTAATAAAAATTATTGTTTCTCTATTTCGTGTGTCTTATTTACATATTCTAATAAATGCGAAAGCGCTGCTCGGCATAATAGTACAGCGCTTGAATCAAAAATGACTAAGGCCAAAGCAATCGTTGATAAAAAGATGCCACGATAATTTTAACAGAATTATTATTTAACATAACAATCCGACCAGTAAGGAATAAGACTTATCTCAAAATTAGCCGCGATGGGTGCTAAGTACTCGATAAGATGTAAGAAGCAGTTGTCCGAGGACATGTTACCCATCGGATGAACGGCCTCCTTAGGTTGATGATCATCATGTTATTTTGTCCTCTTCCACGGCATGCGAGCCTTGACCTTTTCTAGTATTTAAGCCGAGAAATTTCTTCGTTCGAGCGATTGATTTCCCAAGAAACCTGAGTCCGAGGACTTTGCAAAACCTGGGTTTTGTTTAGGACTTATGCGTTTTATCTTATGTACTTGATTTTTCCCTTAGGCTTGAGTCCGAGACTTGTGTCTTTATTGGTGCCCGGCTTTTCCTTTTTTTTTTTTTTTTTTTTTTAGCTTGAGTCCGAGGACCATGCAAGCCTTATGTTCTGTCCAAGAGTACTTGGTTTCCCCTTTAGCTTGAGTCCGAGGACCATGCAAGCCTTAGGTTCTGTCCAAGAGTACCTGGTTTCCCCTTCAGCTTTGAGTCCGAGGACCATGCAAGCCTTAGGTTCTATCCAGGAGTATTTGGTTTCCCCTTCAGCTTGAGTCCGAGGACCATGCAAGCCTTAGGTTCTGTCCAGGAGTACTTGGTTTCCCCTTTAGCTTGAGTCCGAGGACCATGCAAGCCTTAGGTTCTGTCCAAGAATACCTGGTTTCCCCTTTAGCTTGAGTCCGAGGACCATGCAAGCCTTAGGTTCTGTCCAAGAATACTTGGTTTCCCCTTTAGCTTGAGTCCGAGGACCATGCAAGCCTTAGGTTCTGTCCAAGAGTACTTGGTTTCCCCTTTCATCAAGCCTTTCCCGAAGCGCTTAAACAGGGTATCCCTGGGCCTTCACGCAAAGCGGGCTTGGGCCGCGAACCCCACTATTCCGCGGAGTAGGAGATATTTCTGCAACCTCTGGGCATGCAGTACTTCTCTGACGCCCCAAGGATCGAGACGCGCCTTTTCGAGGCTCCTTGAGCCTCGTGACTGCAGTTGACGTTGGAAGTTGAGCCAAGACCACTTTGTCTGTAATGCTCCTTGGGACGCCGCGTGAGTTGACTGCCATTATCCTGTCCTTTCAAATAAATAGGAGGGAGAGGGCGTTGCTATATATATGTGCACAAACCCTTTTCGTTTTCCCTCACACCATACTTCCCATACCTGGAGTTCTCCTTTCTTAGCATAACATGTTGAAGGCGATGGTTTGGAAGAAAGAACTCTCTCCGACACAGAAGCACCGAGTCATCACGAGACCCCGAATGGTAAGGTATGGGCACAGGAAGCATAGATTCAGGCGAACACCCTACTTCAACCGAGGGGAAGGAGCGTCTCCCCTCCTTTTAGCCAAAATCCGAAGCAGGTTCTGCTCACGCCAGAATTTTGGTGTGTCAGAAGGAAGGTTCTCCGCCATCATCGCCTCTACTATGTAGCAGGCGAATATTTAGAGAAAGCCCCTCAGTTTCCCACTCCCTGCACCTTTCCTTCAACGGTGTCAGGTCCAAGCTGGGTTTCTTTGGCTGCCTGAGTTATGGGCATGTAGGAGCGCGGGGGAAGAATAAGGTCTCGGAGCTGTAGCCAACCTCTCCTCCGACATACCTCCTCGGCTTTCTCCAGCTTTCTTGTATTTTTCATTTTCTTGCTTATGTAGTACTCATGTAGTAAGCTTTGACGCAGGCTGATTCCAGCTTTTCATTGTACACTGTACTCTTTCTTCGTTGTAATAAAAATAGAAGTTTATGTACTTGTTCTGGGTATTGTTCTTTTGGCATACCACCTCGTGAATGAGTGTACTCCCTGTATGTGCTTTCTCTCAGCGATACTTAGGGCAGGAACCCCTTGAAACACGATTCCACTCGTTCTAACTTGTTCTAACTTACCTATATTACCAGACATAATAATAATTGATAGTAAGTTAAATTTAGGAAACTAACCTGGGTAACAGTTGAACGTTTCGTAGTAAGCACGAGAATATTGCATGAGGACGACAAATTTTTAAATAATTCATCCAAGGGAGTGACCGAGCGTTGCATGACTTCGGTTGTGCTTTTGGAAACGCATTACTCCATTCCATACTGGTCCCTTTAGCGTTGAGGATCCGGGGGCAAACAAGAGAATCCATGTAACCCAGTTTTTCCTTTTAAGCAGTTGGTTTCCCCAGAGGCTTGGGTCCGAGGACCATGCAAGGCCTTGGTTCTGTCCAGAACTTGTAAGATTTCTTTTTTGTACTTGGTTTCCCCGCAGGCTTGAGTCCGAAGACCATGCAATGCCTTGGTTCTGTCCAAAACTTTTAAGAATTCCTTTTTGTACTTGGTTTCTCCACAGGCTTGAGTCCGAGGACCATGCAAGGCCTTGGTTCTGTCCAAAACTTTTAAGAATTCCTTTTTGTACTTGGTTTCCCCACAGGCTTGGGTCCGAGGACCATGCAAGGCCTTGGTTCTGTCCAAAACTTTTAAGAATTCTTTTTTTTTTGTACTTGGTTTCCTCACAGGCTTGGGTCCGAGGACCATGCAAGACCTTGGTTCTGTCCAAAACTTTTAAGAATTCTTTTTTTGTACTTGGTTTCCCCACAGGCTTGGGTCCGAGGACCATGCAAGGCCTTGGTTCTGTCCAAAACTTTTAAGAATTCCTTTTTTTGTACTTGGTTTCCCCACAGGCTTGGGTCCGAGGACCATGCAAGGACTTGGTTCTGTCCAAAACTTGTAAGATTTCTTTTTTGTACTTGGTTTCCCCACAGGCTTGAGTCCGAGGACCATGCAAGGCCTTGGTTCTGTCCAAAACTTTTAAGAATTCTTTTTTTGTACTTGGTTTCCCCACAGGCTTGGGTCCGAGGACCATGCAAGGCCTTGGTTCTGTCCAAAACTTTTAAGAATTCTTTTTTTGTACTTGGTTTCCCCACAGGCTTGGGTCCGAGGACCATGCAAGGCCTTGGTTCTGTCCAAAACTTTTAAGAATTCCTTTTTGTACTTGGTTTCCCCACAGGCTTGGGTCCGAGGACCATGCAAGGCCTTGGTTCTGTCCAAAACTTGTAAGATTTCTTTTTTGTACTTGGTTTCCCCACAGGCTTGAGTCCGAGGACCATGCAAGGCCTTGGTTCTGTCCAAAACTTTTAAGAATTCTTTTTTTGTACTTGGTTTCCCCACAGGCTTGGGTCCGAGGACCATGCAAGGCCTTGGTTCTGTCCAAAACTTTTAAGAATTCTTTTTTTGTACTTGGTTTCCCCACAGGCTTGGGTCCGAGGACCATGCAAGGCCTTGGTTCTGTCCAAAACTTTTAAGAATTCCTTTTTGTACTTGGTTTCCCCATAGGCTTGAGTCCGAGGACCATGCAAGGCCTTGGTTCTGTCCAAAACTTGTAAGATTTCTTTTTTGTACTTGGTTTCCCCACAGGCTTGAGTCCGAGGACCATGCAAGGCCTTGGTTCTGTCCAAAACTTTTAAGAATTCTTTTTTTGTACTTGGTTTCCCCACAGGCTTGGGTCCGAGGACCATGCAAGGCCTTGGTTCTGTCCAAAACTTTTGAGAATTCTTTTTTTGTACTTGGTTTCCCCACAGGCTTGGGTCCGAGGACCATGCAAGGCCTTGGTTCTGTCCAAAACTTTTAAGAATTCCTTTTTGTACTTGGTTTCCCCACAGGCTTGAGTCCGAGGACCATGCAAGGCCTTGGTTCTGTCCAAAACTTTTAAGATCAGCCCCTAGACCATGGCGGGGGGATTTGGCCTGAAGCCGGAAGCCCCTAGAGCTGCCCGCGCTGTTGACACTGCAGGGCGTAGCCCCTAGCAAAAGTTTGGGTCGGAGCAACGACTGCATGTCGCCGGAGATGGATGAAATCCCACAAACCTCAGCTGGCTAGAGAGTTGACTCAAACGCCTCCTGCGCCAACGCGCAAGCCTTCCCACAGACGGCGCCAATTGTAGGGACACGAATCTTTGAGGGCCCAACAACGGAGTTGGGCTCGCGCGCGAAAGATCCCTCACAATAATATTTGTAGAGAGTGGGCTTGAAAGGCCAGCGTTGGGTCACCGGGCATTATTTCGAGTCGAACTGCTGGGAGCCCAGACAGGGAAGAGCTTTGGGCTGGACATTCAGGCCCTTTGACCCTGTGACTTGATGAATTTGGCTCCTCGGATCGTGTCCGAGGAGCAATGGGGTTGTCCCCGGTTGCCCGCAGGTGGGGTTTTTTGTGGTGGCCGGCGTATATCATCCAGGAATTCTCTCTCCTCCATTCTTTCTCCAGAAGCCCGATGTCTCCCCCCTTTGGTGTTCGCATAACATTATCATTTATACTAGCCTACGCTCGTTGTCCTTCGTACACGTGTAGGGTCGATCTTCCCAGGACAGATATCTGTCCCATCAGTCTAATCCCAAAATGGCTGGAGATGATCCATAAAGCCTAAGATCCCGACTCTGCTAGGGGCAGTGTCATGTCAGGGAAGGGTATTAGAGACAAACTCTCCTAGATATTTTCTGATATTTCAAGTTTACTCATGCTCCACTTCAATCCGTAAGGGTCTGGGCCTGCCGAGGACAAAACCGTCCTCGGCTGTGTCTTCGGGCTATTTCTTGTTTCCTAATTCTGAGCTTGGGCCCTGACCTCCTTCAGTTTAGGCCAGTGGACCCCTCATAAGCGATCGGGCCGGGCCCATAAACTATTGGGCCCCACATGTTGTTTCATGACTTTTGGACTATATAACTTGGTTATTGGATGATTTATGTGAATAATGTGTTTATTTATTTATTTTATATTCTCTAACTTTATGTCATATGATATAATTTTATTGTTATAATTTATTAATTTACCTAAATGGAATATTTTTTTTAAATTTTATTTTAGTTGCTTTTTATAATTATAAAATATATTATTTAATTAATTAATAAACTCACAATTAAACCACTAAACTACTGGTTGAACCAATAAACCAGTGAACCAATTCTTTAGCAAAATCAACTTCCTGTACGGTTTTTATAACTATGCTTTGTATTTAGGCTGAGCTTGACTATTCGGAGATCTCAAAGACTCAAATTGCAGTGGTGAACTAGCATTCTTAAAATTTCACCCGATTTTGCGGTATAGAACGAAATGAAACAAAACATGCACATACCTCTAGGATCCACTCAATGGTTGTTTCACATTATTATGGGTTTTTATCTCTTTGATTGACTTTACAAAATAATGGAGAAAGTTTTCATAAATAAGAAAATTTAAAAATTTTCAAGCTTTCTTATAATCTCATGACTCTTATCCAATTAACTTATGTCTCTATGACATGGTGTAGCAAATTATTTTTTCAAGTGGTAAACAACCTCTCATTAAAAAGTTAATTTTTTCAAACCTTCTAGTTTCCAAACCTCTAACTTTCTTATTTAATCCAAATTGAACACCACTCTATTTCTGTAAAAAGTCCTGGACTAATTTTTGGTACTATTGACTTTATTATTAATCTTTAAAGTGCAAAATATACACATCTTTGTTACTTCTTTAGCTGTAATATAATAGTTAGCAATATCTTTGAAGTGCTTTCCTCCATGGTGCTTGGTGTTATACTACTCTAGTGCATAACTGCATACATTACTTTCAACTTAAATTCATTTGAGTGCTCGAATTCTTGCGTTTTCAACTTGGATCCAAATATCTCACGAAAAAATAAAATTTTGCAACAAATCGGCTTCTAAGATGGAAGTGATTTCATTTTCATTTATTTATTTTAAATTTCAATTTGTGTTAAAAAGAAAAAAAGTATCATCATCATCATCTATTTCTCGAAACAGAATTTATAGTATTTATACCATTGATTATAGTAATAAAAATTTTCATAATCACCAATCTATTTATATTTATACAATACTAAAAGTTGAAGCATAGCATTTAATGTTGCTACGCTTACGTTGAGCCACATCAGCAGCCATATTATCTCCATTCTATTTTTTGTATTTTTCCTACAATTTTAAAATAGTTTTTATCAATTTTAAATTACTCACAAATATAAAATATTTCCCAGTCCTATCTCCAACATAAAACCCACTTATAAATTTAATTCCACTGTAAAGCCCAAGCACAAAGCCCTTTTCAACCTAAACCAAAATTTCAGTTTTCCTTTTGTTGCACGTTTCAGGATCCTTCCCCTTCCCCAATGTTCATGGTTTCAATCTCTCTATTTTCCTTTTATTGCACAGTTTCAGGTTTCCTTTTGTTGCACGGTTTCAGGTTTCCTTTTGTTGCAGGTTTCCTTCTAATGGCAGCCTCTTCGCCTTCCTTCCTTCCTGACTTCCTCACCTCATAGTATATAAATATTGACAGAAGCTTGATGATTCAGTTTAGGTATCTTTAAATCCAGTTTATTTTGTGTTCTATTCTTTTGTTTGATTTTTTTTCCCTTTTTACATTTTGTTACTACCTCTTCTGTTTGGTGATTCAGTTCACGTTTTTGTTTTCCTTTTGTTTGATGTTGTTTTCCCCTTTTTGTACCATACATGTAGTGCAAAATAAGGGTATGTGTAAATAAATTTTTTTTATATTAAAAGTAATTGAGTTTATTCAATCTGTAAAAACACAGAGTTTAGGAAAATAAAAAGAGAAAGCTATTAATTCATAAAACAATTCTCTTTAGTATTGTTTTATATACTTGCCCTTGGTTCTGTTGTAGTGTAAAAGAATTTTGTTACCATTGATTTTTTTTCTTTTCTTATTTGTTTAATAATAGGCATACGTTGATTTTGAAATATTAAAGGGTGAGTTTGAAAGGACCAGAGAGCTTTATGAAAGAATTTTGGACCGATTAAAGCACTTGAAGGTATGTATAAACTATACAAAGTTAGAATATAGTGTTTAAACTTCAGAATTGTTTCGTATAGTTTTTTTTTTTTTGTTGGGTTTTATGGTTTCCGTTGCTTGCTTGGGTGGTGTTATTTGATTACTATTCTTTGTTGAGAAAAAAATGTTGATGGGCTGATTACAATTTAGTATTTTTGATGCTTTTGTTTTTGTTTTTGTTTTTGGTGTTAGCATTTGGACCCACAATAAGTATATTAGCCAGGTAGTTGTCCGAATGGCCAAATCACTAATACACTAGCACTAGACTAGGTGTAGAGTAGCAACCTGTGAATAGTGCAGCAACATAGCAACAAGGGACCACACATGATCGACTCTATAACACACTAAAAATAGCTTTTATATGAATTTAAAAAGATTTCACAAACAACCGTTTCAGGACAGTACAACACAAAATTCTGCTATGGACCTACATTTTATTGCTATCATGATTTTTTATGTTACCAAATGTGAGGCTTAGGGTCTAAATTTGGTGAATTCTTTGATTAGTTACAATTGCTTTCATATTAGCCTACCGTACTTTTTGCGCAAATTCTTCTATTTATGGATATGCTTATTTACCTATGTTGATTTCAAGAGGAGGGTGGCACTAAAAAATTTTGTTACTTGCTAATTGGAAGAGTTAAGAACATGATCCTATTTGGTTTGTTTTGTATTTAGTATGTTTAATATTTTTAGAATATTTGAAAATGAACCAAATACTAAAATCTTAAATCTAGGTTGCTCAGATGTGTGTGTGTGTGTGTATTTTTTATACATTATTCTTTTTCCCCCTTCCATTACAATGTTCACATCAATCTTTTCTTGAATAAATGTCTTGGAGACATTGGTTTGCTGTTGCCCAAATTTCTTATTTGGGGTTTTGTTGTTTTTTAAGTAGAAGATGTGATACCCAAAATTGGCCATTATACAAGTCATAGATTCAATAGTTTTGTAGGTAACTACGATTAAGTAGGGACATAATGTTTGAGCATGAGATTTAATGTTATTTATGTGTTCCATTTACATTCTAGAAAACATAAGATATACTTGAATTCAATAACTATTTTGAGAAGAGTTTCTAATTACGAAACAAACATTGAGCACTAAAATACATGTTTTATCAAACATAATAAATAAAAGACCTAAATCAAATCACATTGTGATGCTTGCATTTTGGCATCCAATTATGCAAAAGATAAGTAATGATTCTGCGACTACCAAAAAAAAAAAAAAGGTAATGATTTTGCATGTATAATCAAGTTACAAGCTTAAGTATTATAGTTGAAACTATGATTTCACACTTGAAAGCCCACGAAAGTGTATTGGTTTTTGGGTTTTATTGAAAATTTAGGAGAGACCTCATGACTGTGTACCCAAAGTAAACCCCAAAGACCTCAATAAAAACTACAGCCAAATGCATACCATTTGGGCCAAGGGTGTGAGACCACTCCATAAACACATTTGTTAGGTTTTGAGTTTGTAATGTTGGCAAACCATGACAAAAACAAAGTCTCTTTCAAATTCTATGTGATGAATTTTGTAGACTTTGTGATTGATTTCTATTTACATATCACCTCACATGTTTTTCAAGTTTTTGCTAGTTGCACACACTACACAAGTTACTCTTTACTAAACTTGGTACATTATATTGTGTGTGATCTTGTTGTGGCCATCCAAGATTACATGTTCCTAGATTTTAATGCAAAATGTCTTTAATATTTGAGATTTGAGGACAAATAAGTTGAAAAACTTGTTTTTGGAAGATCTGGGTTGAATTCAAGTTTTTTTTTTTTTTTTTTTTTAAACTTTTAATCTCATACTCATGCATTTCATTCATTAAATATTATGCTTTGAGGAGTTTCTGCATTAAATTGCTCTATTTTTTTCAAAAATTTAATTTTTCCATGCATCATTTATGTTTAGGATTCACATGCATTGTATTGTTTTTGTATCTATCTTACAGTTTTGCAGTCATATCTCTCATTGTTTTCACACATAACATGCATACACTTTGCTACATTGGGTACTCAACTTGATCAAAAAATTGATTGATTAATTTTTGAGCTATGTACTTTCTAGTATATGCTATTTTTATGTGTGAATTGTAAAAAATTATTTTCTTAAGAGTTATGATGGATAATCAATGTGCAAATATCTTCTCCTCTCATGCAACTGTTTATGGGTCACATAGTGCCATGTTTGCATTTTATTGAAAGAGAGAATATTTTTTCTTTATGTGTATCCTCAACTTAGTTTTTTTTTTTAAACTTGGTTTGTGTCTTTTTATTTATCCCCACCCCCTTTATTTTTCCCCGAAACTGTTTTTCCTCAAAACTTGTTTTGTTTTTTCCTATTTTTATAGGGGGAGAATTTTTTTTAACCTTTGTGGTTCTTAGGGGGAGTTGTTGCTCTTCATAGGGGGAGTTGTCTCTATTTTCTCTTACTCTGTTGTGTATATTTTCTGTCTACCTTTTGATTAGGTAGACTTTGTCAATACGTGACAAAAAGGGGGAGACATAGATGACCTGTTTGTTTTGTTTAGGGGGAGAATAAAAAAAAATTTTTTGTTGTATCTAACTTAGGGGGAGAGTTAGTTTATTTTTTTTATATTCTGTTTCATATTATTGTTTATATGTCTTTCTTTCTGCACATGCCGTGATGTGTTTATTGAGAGTTTCAGGAAAGACAGGTACATTCTGATCAAGACCTTCTACCTCTTCTTGCAACTTCTGGGTTAGGAGTCTTAGATTGAGATTTGTGATGTATTTGGGCATTTTATTGTATATGGGCATTATGTTGTATGTGTGTTTTGTCACGGATTGCCAAAGGGGGAGATTGTTAGGTTTTAAGTTTGTAATGTTGGCAAACCATGACAAAATATGACAAAAACTAAGTCTCATTAGTTTAGAATGGTCTACATTGAAGTCCAAGACAAAAAACTCAAGTTAAAAAAAAAACAAATAAGTTACTTGCTGGTTGGTTTGATTGATGCTAGGGATTTTCGATTGATCGAAAATCACATATTAGCAAAATCAGCAAAACGTAAAAAGGTCATAACTTATTCGTTTGAAGCCCAAATCGCGAGCCGTTTTTTCCAGTATTTAAAGGACATTACAAGCTAACCCTAGGTAGGGTTTTGAGAGTTTTTTAGAGAGATTAGAGTGCATCTTGTGCCTCTTTTATAGATCTAGGGTTTTGTACCCAAAAGCTTTCTTATGTCTTCTACCGGTGTTATTCCTTGAAGAATCTCAAGATCCGGTATTGTAGAAGTTGCTGCCTTCTCTTGTCATTAAAGGTGTTGATGATCTAAACCTTCAAGAGTGGTCTTGGAGTAGGGGTGTTAATTCGGGTTAGCGTGTCGGGTTCGTGTCGTGTCGAAGTAGGGGTATTCGACTAAATGACTTAACCCTAACCCGACCCATTTAATAATCGTGTCAGGATCCTTCAACCCTAACCTGACCTGTTAATAAAGCGGGTTGACCTGACCCAACCCATTTGACACGCTTAATAAACGAGTCGTGTTGGGTTGACACGAATGTAACACAACTCATTTTAACCTGCATAATATTAAATATAACATCCCAAAAAGCAGTGCATACACTTCAAGTCTTCAACCCACATTCAAAATAATATAGTTCAACAAAAATATAACATTCATCTAGAAATAAGTTATTTACACTCTAAAAGAAATGCATACACTTCAACCCAAATACAAAATAACAAAGTTTAACAAAAATAAAAATAACATAGTTCAACAAAAATATAATTTTCTTGAAACTTGCCAAATGCTTAATATCAATATTGAAATAATTTGAGCAAACAGTAGACTAATTCTGACTATGACCATGATTATCATCCATAGATTCTTTGTTGATGTTTAAATTCATAACATCTTCCACAAGCTCATCCAATTTCATTTGTATAAGTTCTATGCCCCCACCCCCCCCCCCAAAAAAAAGTATTAGTACTTCTAGAGTCTATAAAGTTTCAATTTCCAATTATATCCCTTGTAAATTTTTGTAATTATTTACTTTTCTTTTTAAATTTAAAATATATGTTGGATATAAAAGGTATTTGACAAATCTAAAATAAAATAAATATTTATTTGTTATACGAGTTAAACAGGTTGTGTTAAGTGGGTCATTTCGGGTTGACACAAATAAATTGGCGTGTCAAACGTGTCTATTGCGGGTTACGTGGGTTGACCTATTTATGACCCGTTTCTTATCGTGTCGTTATCGGGTCGACCCGTTTATGAGGATTTTTTAAAAAACTAACTACAAAACCCAAACAATATCATTAGTTAGCAAACGTTTCAAACTAATTTCGTTTATAACAATTCGAGCTCAGTGGACTCGATTTAAGAAAAACTGAGGTGGAGAAAACATGGAAATCGAGTTCAACGAACTCGGTTTCCATGTACAGAAACCGAGTTCAACGAACTCGATTTCCATGTATGGAAAACGAGTTCATTGAACTCGTTTTCCATACATGGAAACGATCACACCCACAAGAAATTGATTTGCCAACAACAAGCTGATAAGGTCCATCTACAAGAGCACGATCTGGCAGACGCAGCCAAACCCAACAACAAGAGCACGATCTGATGGCACTAGTTTTCCATCTTCCGATCTTTCGAGTCCAATGAAAACGAGTTCAATGAACTCGTTGGAAATACATGGAAATCGAGTTCAATGAACTCGATTTCTGTACATAGAAACCGAGTTCGTTGAACTCGATTTCCATGTTTTCTCCACATCAGTTTTTCCTAAATCGAGTCCACTGAACTCGAATTGTTATAAACGAAATTAGTTTGAAACGTTTGCTAACTAATGATATTGTTTGGTTTTGTAGTTAGTTTTTTAAAAAATCCCGTTTATGACCCAAACCCATTAAGGCCCAACCCTAACCCGAAAAAACCCGTGTCGGGTTCGTGTCGTGTTTGCGGGTTGGGTTGAACATTGACACCCCTATCTTGGAGTCACAAACAGGAGAGTTTGTGTTGCTAAACCTTTGAGTGAGATCTCAAAGTCACAGACGGGGGTGTTTGTGTTTTGCAAAGGCCAAAGAAAGAAGGAGTCCGTGGATTCGGAGCTTGCACGTGGTCGTGTCAGTAAGTTCTACTGGTGGGTAGCAATAAGAAGTCGAGCGTGGGGGCTTGTAAGTCTTATTGTATGAACTTCGATTCTTTCTAGTGGATTTGCTTTTTAGGAGGATAGCTAGGTAAAATCCTCCCTAGGTTTTTTACCGGTTTGGTTTTCCTGGGTTATCATATCGTTGTGTTATTTATTTTCCGCTGCTATACATTGATATGATATATTTGTGTTAACCTAGACTTGTTAATTTGACTAAGTTATCACTTGGCTAATTACCTAGGTTAATTTGTTTGTGGTTTTAAGGGGTCTAAAAACCAACAACATTCATGCATGATAATTTAATCATTGTAATTGAGGGAACCACACTGATAAATATCTGATTGTTTCAATCCTATAAATTGCCCAAATTCCAAACATAAGGGCTATAATGTTTAAGTTGGAGGTGATGCTTGCTATTGATACAAGTTTGAATTCTTCTAGAGGCTTTCATTTTTCTGCGTTTAAATTAGCCTTCCTCTCTCTACCTTTCTTTATAGTTCTTGGTTTCTTTATGGTTCTTGGTTGGATGTAGCACTAGGATATTTAAATTAGTCAAACTACACAAATTTGAATAGTGGACAACATTAAATATTGTCCTTTTTGAAGAGAGATATTTTATGACAAAATTAAGTTGGATAAAAGGGACAATCACATTTAGTTTTGAGCTTAAAAAATTTGTTCTAAAATTTTATTACTCCTGACTTCATGGCTTATATTATATTTATTTTGACTCAGTTTTATATATCAGATAGATGTTATTTTTTCTTATTTTGTTGAAGGTTGAAACTTGAAATCCCCAAACTGATGCAATACAACCAGCAGCATCGAGAGGTAATTTTTAATAGGCTTATGGAGCACAATTCAAGTGCGAGGAGTTCTTCACAATATTACCAAAGCCTTGAATGTCCCAATCCATATAAAACCTGATGATATGGAGATAGTTCATGTTTATGAGCTTCGGATTTAGTGGCACAAGACTTTCCACTTATATTTGGTTGATTTAAACTGTTGTCATTGTTATAATATGTAAGATATTTACATACAAGAATTGTTTGATAATTAATATTTAGTATGAGTTACTTCTATCGCTCTTCAGTTAAATTGTATTCTCTTGATATTTTTCCCTTCAGCTTTTATTTTTTAATTTTATTGTCCTCATGCAGAATACGAATACCATGTACTCTTTTCTAATATATTTTTTTATTAGCATTTGTATATTAGAGCAAGCTTTCAACCAATATTCTTAATTCTTCTGCCATTTTGCTCTATTGATGTGCCACAATTTAATTTTGTTAAATTATCCCGTGCATTGCATGGGTTAGCAACTAGTATATTTAAAAGTTGAAGCGTAACGTTTAATATTGTTGTGCTCCTGTTGAGCCACATAAGCACCACATCATCAACCTATTTTAAATATTTTATCTCTCATTTTAAATTATTTTTCTCCTTATTAATTTGCTACTTTACGATTACACATTCTCCAATATTTACTTACTTTTATCTTTTTATCTCCTTACTACTCTATATCTTAACCTTACAATTTCTCTATCCCTTTATCTTCATTTTATTTTGACTATTCTTCTCCCCATTTTTTTTACTATAAAAATTTGTTATTTTCTCTTCCATTCCATCCATATTTTGCTCACTCAAAAAAGTGAATACTCTCTCTCTCTCTCTCTCTCTCTCTCTCTCTCTCTCTCTATATATATATATATATATATATATATATATTCTTTCTTTTGTTAGATGTTTAATTCTTTAGATTGATGAATTTTTATGTTTAACTCTACTTTATGTTGAGATGATTTGGTTATATTTAAATTTTATTTTCTTTGTTTATTACATGTTATCCTGTGAAATTATAGAATAATTTAATGTTATTCTATTACAAAACATGATTTAGATAATTTGGTGTTTACAGCTATACATTTTCTTTTGAATATTCTTCTATTCATCTTCTTTTATATAATTTTTTTATTTGTCTCACATTCTCTTCCATAAAAGGTTATTGTTCTCTCTCTCTCTCTCTCTCTTTCTCTCTCTCTCTTATTAATTCTTTCTTGCAGCTCTATTTTAGATTGATCATTTTTTTTTTGTTCTCTTTGTGGCTCTACTTTTGGATGATACACTTTGGTGGTGTATTTTTTGAGTTATTTATCACATGTACTCTCTATCCCTCTTATCGTTTTGGTTTGAGTAAATTTTTAGATATTTTAGAAGTGAGATGGTTATGTATTTGAATGTCTCTATAAATTATTTGAGTCATATCAATTGTAAATTTGTGATGAGGTTTGGTTATCATGATAATTTTCTTAAGAGAATGAGAAATTACTACCGCACACCATTGGTGTGATGATCACTTCACAAGTATAAGTGCTTGTGGGGTGTGAGATGTAAGAGTTGGGGTTCAAATCTCTAGGAAGAAGTTTCACACACATAAATACTTAGATTAGGTTAGAGTAGAATTTCTATCTTGTATAAGAAAAAAAAGAATGAGAAATTCAAATAATTAATTTTGGAACTTAAAAATTTTAGTTGGAAAAAAAAAAAAACCATAACGCACTATACAAAAGTTTGAATAATATAGATCACTTGAAAAAGGAAGAGTACTTCTATCTTTTATCTAAAAAAATAATGGAAAAACAATATCAATCAAATACACCTAAGTTTTTCCAAAAAAAAAAAAAAAAAGAAAACTCAAAATAATAGAATGATATATTTGTAGAAATGAAGAGATGAAAAATAATTTTAGAAATAATATCTCTAGTACGTTTAATAGAATAATTCATATATTATGCCACGTTATAAAATAGTTGTATATTCTCATACATCGCATGGATTTGTGACTAGTTATTTGTATTAATTTTCTCTTTTTTCCGAACAGACTTGCATAGGAAATGAGAGATGAGAGATCCCAGGGACAAATTTCTCTATTGTAGTTCTTCGTATCACTACTTCAATAAGAATAAACTTGAAATATGCACACATGGCATATATGCTGGCAGGTGATCATTCAAAGGACAATGTGAGAATAGCACACTTAGGCATGTAGATGTGCAGGTCAAGGTGGTTGAGGTTTCACAGTTCTAGGTCGTGACTCATAAGATGCAATAAGAGACTTAAGTTTATCTTCATTTCTTAGAATAGGTTTATCAGCTGCAGGAACAATGATATTGATCCAGTAAAAATGATTTTGGGCTTCTTGTCACAAATACTATGAATCTGCTGTGACATTGGTATCGATATGTTAAGAGCTAGGGATTTACGGAATGACATCACATAACAGATATGACACAAGAAGATTTTACGTGGTTCAGCCAAGAAGCCTACATCCACGGACACTAAATCCACTATTAGCAATATATAAATTATAAACACTCAACCAATTTTTGTAAAATACATTTACAAACCCTTTACAAACTCGAATAAACTTATATTACACCATCAAACTCTGTATCTCTAGCTCTTTTTTTGTTTTTTGTTTTCAATTATTATTATTTTTTTTTTGGTGAAACATTCTCATCTTACAATCCTAAGAACTTAATACAAACAAGGGCACTCTAGTCACACAGAAAATAAACACCCAAATCACAGCCAACTAGTTACATGTGCATCTTTCAACTCCAAAATACACCAAACTTGTTCTTCGAAAAAATCCTCTTCATATTCTTTAAAGAGCCTCTTCTAACTGAACTATAATCCCCCATAATCATATAGGGTCGTTTGGATCTGAATTCACTTAATCCTTAGAAGAGGTTATCAAAAACTCAACCCTTAGAAGAAGCAATGATAAATTCTTCAAACTTGTTCAGAAAATTGGAGCTAGAAACCTGCAAAAAGATTCAGAAGATACTATCGATTGATCAGGAAACAGAGGCAGAAAAACATGGCACAAAAACTTGAAGTAGAAGGCGAGCACTGCAGAATCCCTAATAGAAACTAGAGCATCATTGCCCCTAACAAGTCTTCAAAATTGCCCGCGACCGTGCAAGATGGAAAGAAAAATTATTAGCAAGTGCAATAATTGCATCATAATGTATAGTAAGTAGAATTGACATCTAACAGGCCAAACTGTTATTCGCCTATGTGTAGAAAAAGTACCTCATTGAACATTTGGGGCTCTTTTGATATGAGCTATCTTAGACCAATCTTTTCCTCTTATTTTGGAGTTTTGGTTCCAGCAAAGGGCACTCCTTGATGCAGAGAAAAGACAGGGAGGAGGGAAGGTCCTCCTCTGGCAAGGTCTGGAGTTCGTTACAGCTGCTAATCTCCAATTTCTTGAGAGCAGTAAGGTGATGAAGCTGCTTGCAGTTCACATTTTTGAGATTAGAAAGTCTGCTGATGCGTAGAGAGTCGAGATTGCTGGGCAGTAACTGGTCCTCTGGAAATGACTCCACGTTTTTACATCCACCTTCAATCTCCAACCGACGAAGACAGTCAAGCTTATGCAAGCCCCACTCCCTCCCGAGACTGAGTTTTTCACAAAATGTGATACAAAGTATACTTAGTTTGGAGGGCAACCCCCCTTCTGGAAGTGATACAAGTTCTGGGCAATTATTTATTGACAATGACTGCAGAGAACCAAGGGTGTGCATCTGATTAGGCAGTTTCTCAAGTTTCTTGCAATTGGAGAACCAAATGGACGTCAGGTTGGGGGTAGGCAATCCTCCTTCTGGAAAAGATACCAGCTTTGGACAATCCTTGATCTCTAAGGCATCAACAGATGTGAGCTTTGCCTGACTTCCTTCTGGCATTGAAAGGGATTCCAGATTTGCACAATTCCAGATAGAAAGACTTCTAAGACTCAGAAACAATTGTAATGGGAGACTTATCATGGAATCACAGCTACTCCCTATGCACAGACGTTCAAGTTTAATCTCTTTGAGTCCTCTCTACAAGTGGGAGAAACTCTAATTTCTTGCAGTTCTAAATATAAAGAATTTTCAAGATAGTGTGTAGATGACCCTGAGGAATGGACTCGAGAGAACAACAATTAACGATATATAAATGTTGTAGCGAACGGTTTCTGTCCATCACTTCTTCAGGTATGAACTCCAGAGAATCACATCCTTCAATTTTAAGGCTATGTAGCCCTGTTACTTCCATCAGTTCTGATACATCTGAAACTTTCATGCTTTTGAAAGAGGATAGTTCTTGCAGTGCATCTTGGTTGGACCAATTGTTGGAGGGAAGATCAGCTTCATCTCCAATGTTTGGAGTCGTGTGCAATGAGGATTCCACGCCACCAGTCTTGGGCAATGAGGATTCTGTAGTACCTTCATATTTAAAGACACTCATTTGCTCAGAGAATGATGCAATTTTATTGTCACTTATGAAGTGAATCTTTTCATGGTAATCTAAAAGCGTTTTGTTTAATGATGCCTCTGTCATAAGTGTAGTCTGAAGTTCCTGAGATTCAGAAATCTCGATTTTTACTACATTAACAGTCGCTTTGGTAACTTTCCCTTAAGCTTGGGGCATCTTCGTATACATATCTCTCGCAAGCAAGGGAATTCTCTACCTGTATCAGATGAAACCCATTCTTCCCATTCTGGCATCCCCTCAAATGTTAGTCTTCAAAGACTTAAATGTTAAGCTATAGCCATACGTCCCAGAACCCACCCTCTTCACTGCATCCATCATCCCCAAAAATTCAGAACCCACCCTCTTCACTGCATCCATCCCTTCAATAATGAGCGCTTTAAGATATCGTTGCTGCCCGAGTGGTGGCAAGTCTAAGCAATGCTTGCAATTGCTAAGACGTAGGAAAGCCATGTTACCGAATACACCATCCCCCAGCCATTCTGGAAATTTTGTACCAAAATAAAGATCAATGTGGAGCTTCTTTAACTTTGTCGGAGGCTGTAGCTTTTCAAACACATCTTCATCCTTTTCTGGATCAATAATATCACCACCCCATTCTAACACAAGCTCATCAAGGTATCTTTTATGTACCAATCTGGCCTTAGCCGCATCTTCAGCAGAGACCATGTTCTGTAACTTTGAAATGCAAAGTGTTCGAAGATGCAAAAGCGCCCCCAACTCTTGTAGTGCATAGCTGCTTTCTTTGCCCACAACAAAGCCAGACAGTGTTTGAAGACTTTCTAATCTGCTCATTTCTTTTGGCATCTCATTTAAGTCAGTTCCACAAATGTTGAGATGGCGCAAGTTAATAAGCTTCCGCATGTTTTTTGGCAATTCAGTTAGAGAATGACAATTTGACAATATTAAAGTCTGTAAATTGCAAAGGTCACAAACAGATTCAGGTAACCTATTAATTAGGTTGCCAGAGAGATCGATATATCGTAAATGTTTCAAATTGCCAATGGAGACAGGTAACACAGTGATATGATAATGGCATAAAGAAAGTACTCGTAAGAATTGCAGTTTGGACAACAAATTATGCAGTTCATCACTACTTAAATGACATGATCCATGACCCAGTGGCAAAAAGGTCCTTAAAAAATTGGATTTATCAATGGCCTTAAATATCACTGTGGAATCATATTGGCTTCTGAAAAAAAGTGACAAATGCCTGATACTTACAGAGAATTGAGAAAAAGAGCGACGCTCCAATCTGAAGAAATATCTAGAAGAGAAACTACGGTCCTCCTTTTGATTGAACATCTCGAAAGGCGTATCAGCAACATCACGACCTGAGAATGATGAAAAATGTTTTTCCAAGAACAATTGTTCAAAGTATTCGTAACCAGTCTTTTCCATTCTCTGCTGTCTATCTAGAAAACCTTCTGCCATCCATAAAAGGACAAGGTTCTCTCTCTTAAACTCATAATCATTAGGAAATAATGAACAATATCTAAGGCATTGCTTCAGATTTGTAGGAAGATCATCTAAGCCCGGAATCCATTCATCGTGAAACTGAAAATACGTCTCAAGTTTTTGCCGTACAGTCTTCCATTCCTCAACTTGTAGCTTAAATCGCAAGAGAGACCCTAGTGTTCTTACTGTTGAAGGCACACCGGCACAACCACGCACAATTTTTCTGCCAATAGGTTCTAGATCTGGATATGAACTAGGGATTTTGTTGCCAAAAGCAAATTTTGCAAACAGCGACCAACTTTCATCATATGATAAAGGCTTCATACAATAAGCATCTACAGTACTGATCAATGATGCATAATCTTCCTTGCGCGTAGTTACAATAACACAACATTTGTTGGCAGCAGCTCCTGTTAAAGTAGATCGAAAGACTTTCCAGTCTTTATTAAGAGACCACACATCATCTAGAACGAGTAAAAATCTCTTTCCCCTAAGGTACTTTTGCAATTTTACTTGGAGTTGGTCCGAATTTAGTCCTGACTGCAAATTTAATTCCTCGAGATCAAAAGACTGCAAATTGAAGGACTCAAAGATTGCTTTTGTCACTCTGGCCAACTCAAAATCACCAACGCTAAACCAGGCCTTGAGATCAAAATGTTGGCCTACGATGGGATCGTTGTAAATGATCCGAGCAAGTGTGGTCTTGCCTATTCCAGACTGACCCTGTATCGGAATTACAGACAACTCTTTATCATATGTATCATGGGACAGCAAGATATTCATAAATTCTTCTTTTTTAACGTCCATACCGAATACTTCAGACTCATCCACAAAATAAATAAATCTTCTCGGAGACTCGCCATCCCAGATGGGATTGAATCGGATCTTTTGTAATTTCATCCGGTATACATCATATTCTTCGCCTCCACTCAAATCGAGCGCATCTCCTTGCTTCAAAACGCCATCTATTCTGTAGAGGATCTCCTCCATCTTTCTTTCTTTCTCTTTCGCGTTGATCCGTACTGGACTTGACTTTGTCTGAGATTCAGCAGCCAACCCGTGTTGCAAAGCTTCAGTGAAGATCTCATCCATGACATCCTCTGCTTGATAGAAAGCTTCTTCAACCTTGTACAGCCCAAGATCAACGACTACGCGTACGCTGTTCCTGTTCCATCCCTGGCTCCATTTCTTGCTTTCTAAATCGACCACCATGAAAATTAGAGCCCTAAGCATTATCTTCCACTTCTCCAGAAAGTCATCATTGCGTTTCAGACATGGAAAGAAGTTTTCGAGTTCTTGTTCTTCAGAATCAAAATAGTCCAACAGCACCCTAAATCGCCCTTTGATCCCCTCGCCAGCCATGTTGCCTTCCTCCGGGATGAGATGTGCTTTTAAAGCTTTTCACAGATCTCCCAGCAGATTCTTGAAAGCTTTCGTTCAGAGATCCCAAGTTGTTATCTCGACTTTGGCTGCGTTAACTAGCGGGCTAGCAGAAATTAGACGAAGAAGTTGAAGGACAATAGTGAACTAAGAAAGACAACGGTTCTCCAATTTGAAAGCTTTTTTGCAGACTCATTTAGTTGGATCTTGTAACACTCAAACATAGACGGTATAGAAACTAGAAACTAGAAAAAAACACAGACGGTAGGGTAGTTTAACGATATATTTTCAATTTTTAAATAATATTAGTCGCAGATTCACCCGTGAAAATTTACAACTATTTTGTAAAATTTTATAATATATGATTTATTTTATAAAACGTACTAAAAATATTATTTCTAAAATTATTTTTCATCTCTCCATTTTTACAAATATATCATTCTATTATTTTGAGTTTTTTTATTATTTAAAAACTTTGGTGCATTCGATTGATATTAGTCTATTATATTTTTTGAGATGAAAGATAGAAATACTATTTTTTTTTCAAGTGATCTATTTTATTCAAACTTTTGTATAGTTTGTTATGGTTTTTTTTCTACAACTAAAATTATTAAGTTCCAAAATTAATTATTTGAATTTTTTATTCTCTTAAGAAGATTATCATGATAACCAAACCTCATTGCAAATTTACAATTGATATTGCTCAAATAATTTATAGAGACATTCAAATACATAATCATCTCACTTCTTAAATATCTAAAAACTAACTCAAACCAAAACTATAAGAGAGAGAGTACATGTGATAAATAACTCAAAAAACACACCACCAAAGTGTATCATCCAAAAGTAGACGCAAAAAAATTCTTTAATCTAAATTTACAATTGCAAGAAAGAATTAATAATTGAGAGAGAGAGAGAGAGAACAATCACCTTTTTTGGAAGAGAATGTGAGACAAAAAATAAAATTATATAAAATAAGATGAGTAGAAAAATATTTTTAAAGAAAAGTGTATAATTCTAAACACCAAATTATCCAAGTCATACTATGTAATAGAATAATAGTAAATCATTATATAATTTCAAAGGATAACATGTAACAAATAAAGAAAATAAAATTAAAAAGATAATAAATTAAAATATAACCAAATCATATCAATCTAAAGTAGAGTAAAATATAAAAATTTATCAATCTAAAGAATCAAACATCCACCAAAATAAAGAATATATATATATATATATAGAGAGAGAGAGAGAGAGAGAGAGAGAGAGTATTCACCTTTTTGTATGAGCAAAATATGGATTGAATGGAAGAGAAATAACAAAATTTTATAGTAAAAAAATGGGGAGAAAAAGAGTCAAAATAAAAGGAAGATGAAGGGATGGAGAAAGTGTAAGGTCAAGGTGTAGAGTAGTGGGGAGATAAAAAGGTTAAAATAAGTAAATGTTGGAAAATGTGTAATTGTAAAGTGCCAAATTAATAAGGAGAAAAAAAATTAAAAATAAGAGAGAGAAAATATTGAAAATAGATTGATGATGTGGTGTTGGTGTGGCGTTGATGTGGCTCAACATGAGTACAACAATATTAACTTCTATACTTTAGCTTTTAGATATATATATATATATATATATATATAGATTACATGCATTTCTACACATTTTTTCACCCATACGTATTTCAAAAAAATACAAACAATGTTGCTAGAACAACGTTACCAAATGGCTCCTTAGTAACTAGCTACAACAGAAGCGTTAAAAAAAAAAATGTAGAAAAAACAAATAACGTTCATTTCTCTAGAAACCTACTTAAAATTTTTTTCTCTTTTTTCTCGCCTTTATAGAAAAAAAAAAAAAAATAAGGTTCATTTCAATGATTCTATCTAAAAAAAAACCACGTTAATTGAAATTTTAACGTTCACTTTAGAGTAAAATAAGTGTAAAGTTATGATTTACAACTATGTGTTTTGTTGGCTTTAATTCCGTGCCAAATTTGATTGTAATTTTATTCAATCTTTTGTACCCTCTATTTATTGTGGGATTTGATTATAAGGGTTGTGTGATAGAGAGAGAAAGAGAGAGTGTGAAGACTCAAACAATTGAAGACTGAAGAGTTTTCGCGGATAGCTCATGACTAAGCATCCCGCGAAGTGGCCCATGTGACTTGCACATGCTGGAATGCGAAGAGTTAGGATAGAATGGAGACAACTGTGCTTCGCGAGTATCTCACGGGTAAGGTCTTCTCGCGAGACATTCTGTTTTGCCAGACTGTCAATTCTAATACACACTTTCTATGCCTACACTATTTATACCCATATTACCCACAAATGTTGAGGAGAGTTTCTGAGAGAAAACCCTAGCCACAAACCTTAAGAGTTAGAGATAATTATACCCACAATCCTCTACACAATTGCTTGTAGATTTTCCTCAACTCCTACCTCTCCATTTCCAGACCATTGAGAGGTTGATAGCTCAAATACTTACCACACCCTTTCAGAGTGTCAAGTGAGGTTTTGGTGCTACTGGGAAGTATTGGAAGAAGCCAAGGATGGTAGATGAAACATGGAGCTTGTTGCGGGATCCGGAGAGCTAGACAAGACATGGTTCCGAGAAGCCTTGTTAAAGTAGGAGCTTGGAGGGCTTAGGTACATCGGGTAGATTAGGCTTGGAGGGTCTCTTGCTAATCCATGTATCCCAATTGATTGTCTAGTAGATCAATTACTGCTTGGAGGGCAGCGGAGAGGTTTTTCACCGAGTTTTTCGGTTTTCTCTTCGATAACACATCGGCGTGTTACCTTGTATTTGCATCTCTCTTCCCTACTCTTTTACATTCCATTTTACTGCTCTGTTGTCTTGATTATGGATTAGAGTAGCTTGTTTGTTTATCCGCTCGCTTTTACACTATTCTGCACTTAGTATTAAGTTAGTGTAAAATCTATCGAGCCGTAACTTTAATTTGAGGGTCTAAACAGCTCTTGTGTTTTCAATACATTTTCGAACATACAATAAGAAAAAAAAAAAAACTCTTAATTTTGTCCCGCGTTATCCTATGTATTCTTTTTAATAAGGATATCTATTGTTGTTAAAAGAAGAGTCTTTCTAAAAAAAAAAAAAAAAAGTGTTATATTCACAACATTTTCATAACAAATTACAAGTGTTTAGTTATTATTGGTTCAAATTTAAACCTACCACTGAGATTACTTTTTTGTCCTATTAATAACAACTAGTAATAATTTGTTACTTAAAATTTGTTGTGAAAATGTTGTAGATATAAGATTTCTCTTAGAAGAATATCTAATTATCATCCACTTTTGTTCACATATCTAAGTAAAATTATTAAGAGAAGTGTCACATCTATAATATTTTCACAATACTTTCACAACAAATCATAAATGGTTAGTTGTTATTGGTTCTAATTTGAACCTATCATTGAAATTATTCTTTTACTCCACCAATAACAATCTGTCACTTAGAATTTATTGTGAAAATGTTGTAAACGTAGCATTTCTCAATTATTAATTTTATAATCCTAAATTTTAGGTTATTTATAAAATCTTTCTCCTCTTTTTCTCTCACTTTTTTAAGCACTTCAATTTTATCAAAAATAAACCCAAGTTGATTTCTTTTCCTTAAAAATGGTTAGAAAGTCTATCCCTACTTTGTCAATTTGAGTTTAAAAAAAAAAAAAAAAATCTTATCCAGAGCAGTTTTTTTGCCAAATCATCCCATGCAGTTACTGTAAACACCGAATTTTATACCCCTTACAAGTCGGGCCCCTGTTTCCTAATGATGCTGAAATTCTAAGGCCCAAGGTTGGTTTAGGGCTCAATTAGATGTTAAATTGACTCGAGAAATATTAAAATGAAAAATATAACTTTTTATGAACAAATAAATCTTTTTAGGAAAATAAAAGGCTACAGAAACCTTAGGCCTACGCATGTAGGCACAAACTTGCGTACGCATGTAAGGTTCCAGAAACTATGAAAGACAAGTTTTTTTGCATTAAAGTTGAGGTTTGGAACAAATCCTACATCATCTAGGAGCCATTCTAAATCCCTATTTTCTCAATATAAAAAGCCATACATGGTACCTTTTCAAAACATATAGAAATCCTAAGGGAATGCACAAAGATTCACTAGAAATAGTGAATCAAAGAGGAAATTTTTTACAAAACACCCTGAAGTCAATTTTCTTTTGATTGGGATCTTTTTTGGCCTTGATCTTTGAGTTTTAAGATTGCTAATTACTATTGTATTTGATTGTGAATAGATTGACTAAGGGGAACAATCAAAATCAAGCTTGGAAAGCTTTGTGTTTGAGGTATTGAGTTCTAAACTTTTCTTTTTATTTCTTAAGTTTAATTCTATTTTTGATCTTGTTTCTTTGCTTCTTTATGCTTAAATATGTTTATGTAGCTTAATTTTAGTTAGCCTTTATGTTTTTAAGCATGTTAGGTTGTTAGTTTCTTCATTTTGAACCTTTGCTCTGTTTTTTTTGTTTGCTGTGTTTCTGGGCTTGGGTTTTTGAGTAAGCTAGCATATGCATGCATCCTACATGTGCACGCATGTTGAAGTATGCATATGCATACAGTTGGCCTGTGCACATAGGCCTATGCATGCACACGCATGCTCCCATCCAGAAACCCTAGTTCAAGTTTTTTGCTTTTTTTTTTTTTTTTTTTTGGTTCCTTTCACATGATATGCTTTTGTTTTGACCCTTTTTTTTTTGTAGATATGAGTCTATGTTTCACTATTTATTTGTTTGTCTTCCACATGCTAGATTAGGGTTTACTTTTTATTTTCTTGCTTTGATATTATGAACATGCATTTACATGTCCGTCCATTGATGCATAGTTGTTGAGATGCAGCAAGGTATGTAAGGTAAGTCATGCATTTACATGAACATGCATGAGATATATGTTTAATAATAAATATGAACATGCTTGCTTGGATGAGTTGTTCTTGATGTGTAGATGCAATCACATGTTTGCTTAGATCTTTCCATGTTTGTGTTTCTGTCATGTATATTTGCTGCTATGATTTGCTTACTGCCTTGGATGAGATAAAATGACATGTGTGATAGATGTATGCTAAAATATGATATGTGATGCCATGATAGATGTATGTTAGGGTTTTGGAATGATTGATGTCATGTTGTATGCTTAGATGTATGCTAGTGTATGTGTGAGTATAGAATATAATGTTGGACATTCCTTTAATAGGATTAAGATGTAACACACAATGACTGGAAGTCGACCCATGGGTTGGGTGGTTTTGGATGCCTAACATCTTCCCAAAACCGTACCTAAACTCCAAACCCATATTCTGGTAGTAAGACTTAGTCCTTTCACGTAAGAGCACTATTATACATGGTTCCTAGGCCATAAAACTAGGTGGGCTCTTCTCTTCCCCGATCCACTCAGCTGAGGCATACTCCTCTTTCCCTTTCCTTTTAGGAGGGAAAAGCCCACTGTGCTCACAGTTACAACTTAAAAAAATAATCACTACTGATCTTCAATTATCTTTTATTTCTAATCAAAACTTTAGTTTCAAAGAATCAAGATTAAGCCACAAAATACATATCTTCACCTTTCTTCCTCTCTCAATATCTCCCTAAAGAATTTTGAAGAATAAGATCTATACTACATAATAAAATTTTCAAATACTTTTTTTCTTTCATTTTATGAACAAAATCCCAATTTTCATATTATTTTTACTTTTAATTATTTCTTCAAATCATTGCTACTATTGTTACAATTAGCTTATTATTCATCATATTTAACTCTCAATTAATTATTCTTAAAAAAAAAAAAACTCTCGATTAACTCTTATTTTGCCTTATTGTTTTAGTTGATCTAAGTAAGCATGTGGTTATCTTGCGAAAGATGCAATGTCATATAAACGAGTGATACCAACTAGAGAGTACCACTGCCTTTATTTTACCTTTGTTTAATTATCTATTTTCTTATATTTATTTGCTTTATATTTGGTGGGAAAGTTCTAAATTTTACTTTTGGTTTGCAGTAAGGGTGTGATGAGATTTATGCATTTGTAGGTGATTTTTTTTTTTTTTGGGTATAAATCTTATCAAACCCCTATGAATTTTTGTAATTGAAAAATGTAGCAACTCCTAATTATGATGAATAAAAACTTTTAACCTTTAAAAAAATAATAGAAGAGCCTCCTTTGCGTTCTTTGTTCCTTCTTTGAATGTTCTTCATGTGTTCTTCGTCTTCGAATATTGTAGTGGAATTTCTTCGAGTCTTTAAAGGCTTGTATCTGTGGATCTTCACTAAGTTGGAATCTTTTGAAGTTTCTGAACACTTTTGGACTGATTCCAACGCACTTTGAGATCTAGGAAGATGACTTGAATGATTTTGCTTCGAATGTTGTTAAGATTCGAAGGTTGAAGTTCTTGGAGCTTAATTCCGGCAGAGCTTTAAGACTTTTGAATGTCTCCCCATAAGACTGGGATGAGTCTCTATTTATAGGAGTTTTGGGGAGGTGTGATGACACATAATTGGTTATCATTAATGACATGTCTCATAATTTAAATGGAGGGATTTTATGTCCTGTTCTCCAAGGGACACATAGTATTATTTGATTAGCCATAGTGTTTTAATTCAAAATAACACATGGCGATTTTTAATTAGACTGCTTATGTCATTTAAATTAACATATGCCAAGATTTGATTGGTTCTCAAGTATTCTTTGTAATTTTTATTCTTTGACACTTGGCATATTGTCATTAGTCTCTGAATAATGATAGTGACATCGACTAAATAATACGTGACTTCTTGTAATTAGCCACTTTAAATATATTACATGGATTTAATGGTCTGACATGGCAATTTGTGATTGGTAGAAAATTTCACTCTCTACAAAGACAACATCATGAAAAAAGACAAAAAGGAAAGAAGGCATAATGTTGTGTAAAACTCATTCCCAGAGACTTGAACCTCGACCATCGCCCTTACACCCTACAAGCACTTATCCTTGTGAAGTGACCATCGCACCAAGTGTAACCACAAGTGGGTAAGTTGTAATTTGCTCTTAAATTTATACAAATTTAGTTTTTCTATCTCTCCACTTTTCCACTTCCAACCAAAAAAGAAAAAAAGAAAAAAGAGAAAACAAAAAAACAAAAGAAAAACAAAACAAAGCACTATCACGCCCACATTCCCTCCCCCTCCCCCAAAAAAGAGAAACGTAGTGTCCCAAAACTAAGATAAGAAGAAACTGGCGAGCACAAAATAAAAAATAATGGCAATAATAAAAAGAAGGAAGAAACAAATGAGAGCATGAGACAACATCATGAAAAAAGACAAAAAGGAAAGAAGGCATAATGTTGTGTGAAACTCTCTCTTGAAAACTTGAATCTCGACTATCGCCCCTCACACCCCACAATCACTTATACCTGTAAAGTGACTGTCACACCAAGGGTGTGCGGTGGTAAAGAAGGCATAATATTGAATGTTGGTGTTGCCTAGGGGTAGTTTTGTCTGAAAATGAGTGACTTGTTTTCCTTTGTGTATTCTCCCCAATTTGGGGTGATAGAGTTTTTGTGGGTTGAAGGGAAAATAGCTGGCTCCAGAAATTTTCTCTCCCCCTCATTTCCCCCTCTCAACCAAACACCACTCTCATCCATTTTCTTTTTGTTTTTCACTCTTTATTTTATTTTATTTTTTTTTATCCTCCCAAAAATCATTCCAACCAAACATACCCTAGTTCCTTATAACTTATTGTCTCAAAAAGTTTAATCATTTTAAAAAATAAATTTTTTCTTAAACGACAGTAGAATATTATTGAAAACGGTTGAGTAACATATGCATCAGAAAGGAGCAGAGAAGCAATACAAGGAGGACACTTTTCCGAAAGGAGCAGAGATGAGAATGATGAATTAATTTATTGAACAACTATTTTAACAAAGTGCAACAATCATGGTTCTAAAGTTAAAGTTTGAAAATACTCAAAAGACCCAAAACGCACGGTCAACAATAATGAGTTCGGAAACAAAAATGGAAAAAAAAAAAAAAATGAAGAAAAAAAATTAATGCGTTAGTGTACCATAAAATGTATACAGAACTGTGTGCATTGTCTCTCTCCCTTTCACCGGTGTCAGCATCGGCGTGGTCTTACCCTTCGAGCTAACTCCTCCTCTTGGTCAGTAGGTGCTTGTGGTTGTACCCTTCGAGTCAACTCCTCCTCCTCTTCAAACCTAGGACATCCAGAAATCTCCCGATTCGTTGAGGAAGGTTGCCTTGGTAAGCTTCCAATGAATTTTGGACATTGCTGTATTTGAAGATCCTGAAGGGAAGGGAAATCTTCACCTCCATGTGCAGAATGTATCCAGTCCGTCCAACGTGGTAACTCCGTAAACTTAAGAGTTTTTAGAGACCTAAATGGCTGGAATCCATTTTGCCCAGTCCCGTAAAATTGATTATCCTCCAACCTTTCTAATCCTTCCATCTTTGTGATAAGGAGTTCTTGAAGAGAAGATAACTGCCCCAGTGGTGGTAAGGACGTGCAATATTTGCAATTGTTAAGTCGCAGAACCACCATGTTAGAGAAAATAGCATTACCTAACCAATTGGGAAACGCTGAGCCACCGTAGTTTTCAATGGTAAGCTTCTTCAAATTTTCATGAGGCTGAAGCTTGTTGAGTACTTCATTTACATGATGAGTCGTGGTAGTAGTAGTCCATTTGAAAACCAACTCTTTAAGATATTTCTTACATTTCAACTCGGCCTTTGTAGCATCTTCAGCTTTGACGACATTCTCCAACTTTGAGATGGAAAGAGTACTTCGAAGATATGAGAACTTGCCCAATTCACTGATATCTGACCCACTATTACTATTTTTGCACACAACAAAATCAGTCAATAATTGGAGACTCGTTAGGTTTCCAAATTTAGGTGGCATCTCTTCCAACTTGGTTTCACTCACATTTAGATGACGCAACTTAGTGAGGATAACAATTTTTTCTGGTAACTCAGTGAGGTTAATACAACTAGACAACAACAACGTCTGCAAATTATACAAAAAACATGTCGAGGAGGGTAACTTTTTGATTAAAGTGTGAGAGAGATCCAAGTAGCGTAAATGTATCAATTTGTCAAAAGACTTATCATGTAGATCAGTGAGTGTAGGATAAGAGAAAGAAAGCACACGCAGGTGTTTCAGTCTTGGCAACCACACATCAGCAACCATTTTGCATACACTGGGGCATTCAATAGAATCTGAAATGCGTAGTGAAAGGAAGGTTCACAAAAACTCCGTCTCTGAAAGGAACACAAATTTCTCATTGTCATCAAATCGGTCCATTAAGCATGCAAAATACCGAGCCTTTTTTGAAACTACATGATGCTTGCCATTCTCAAACTTACAAGAAAATTCTCCAGATGCAAATTGAGCTAAATCATTAACAAGGTCATGCATCACAAAGCATGACTCGCCAGAACTCGATGGTTGAAAAAATGATCTTGATAAAAGCTCACAAAAATACTCATACCCAACCTCTTCCATTGAGTTCTTAATGTTTGGGTGCTCTAAAAAACCTTCTGCCATCCATAGGAGTACCAATTTCTCCTTTTCAAACTTATGACCCTTGGGAAATATCGAACAATAAGCAAAGCATTGTTTGAGATGTGAAGGGAGATGATAATAGCTCAAATACAAAGCGGGAAGTATGCCACTGCAGCCACCCTCATCATTATCAGGTAAATCCCAAATTGTGCTATTGAGTATTCTATCCCATTCCTCAGCTTCTACTTTCGAGTGCAAGAGGCATCCCAATGTTTTTGCAGCTAAAGGCAGACCTGCACACTTCGTTACAATTTTCTTACCAATCTCTGTCAAGATTGGATCGTCAGAGTTGCTAGTATTAAATGCATGTTTTGCAAATAATCTCCCGCAGTCATCATCTGATAAATGCAAAAGACGATGAATATAAACAGGGCGCATAAGTGATGCAACATGTTCATTACGGGTTGTCACTATAACTCTACTCCTACTCTGGCCTCCATCTTTTAAGGGTCCTGACAGCAAATCCCAAATATCAAACTTCTTCCAAATATCATCTAAAACAAGCAAAAATCTTTTTTTCATCAATGCCTTCTTAAGTTTGACTTGAAGAGTATTCAGATCTGTGAATATACAACTCTTTGAAGTGACCGATTCAAAAATTATTTGAGTTAGCTTGAAAAAATCACACTCTTCTGTAACATGAACCCATGCCTTCGCTTTAAAATGGTCAGTCACTTCAGGGTCATTATACACAAGCTGCGCAAGGGTCGTCTTGCCAATCCCACCAATCCCAACTATGGAAATCACGGGGATTCCGTTTTCTTGTGAATTATCATTAAGCAAAAAATTTTTTAGCACTGCTTTATCGTTTTCTCTACCAAACATTTCGGATATATCTATTACAGAAGTTGAGGGTAACAATGGTGATGGTTTCCCCCTTACATTTTCCATGAGATTGAGATGTCCCAAGTTTGCTAAAGACTCCAGTTTTTCAACTATGTCTTTGAGTTTGGGTTCTATATCTTTATCAAGTTTGGGCATAGAACTTAGATCCAAGAAGCGTAAGAGTAATTTCAGTACCTTATTTACCTTGACTTCAGCTTCCAGCTTGCGTATAGTGATGATCTCGTCCAACAGATCGTCAGCATGGTAGATAGTATCTTTGAGCTCATTGACCCACTTTCTCACCTTCAAATTCGTGATCTGCTTCTCCTCTGCATCACTGAGCACCACGTCAACCTTCACCAATACAGTCTTCAGCTTGTCAAGTAGTGTCTGATCGAAACTCTTATTTTGGAACAAGCCACTGAGCAGGGGATCAGCCAACCTTTCAATCACCATTCCAAATAACGCCGAAAGCAATGTCTCTCCCATCATATTCCAATTCCAACCCATTTTTTGTTTTGTTTTGATTTTTTTTCTTCCCTGCTTTGCTGCGGAGGAGGGATTCAAGGAAAGGAGTGAAAAGAAGAGATCGGATTGAGAGGGACGATGTGTGAGAGCCTCAACGCAGTTTGCAAATCGGCTGTTTGCTCAAGTGCACAGAGTATTCTTTGTTAAAGTCTATGGGATGCGATAATGGGGCATTGCACGGGTCCGATTAATCCCCCTCCCTTTACCCTCACTTTATAAAATTGTTTAACGGTCAAAATTTAACTACAAAATTGGTAGTAACTTAAAGTTACAATTTTATTCAATAAAATAAATATTATTATATATTTTAAAAATTTAATCGTTAAATTATATGTTTTTTACCTTTTTAATACACATCAAGTTTTGTGTCAATCGGATATTATTTACTGTTTAATCTATAAGATTATATTTTATGTATAATTTTAAACTAAAAAAACTTGCAATTTAAACAAATGACATAGTTATTGATCTTTAATTTTCTAGAAATTTAGCAAGCATAAAAGATATAAAAAGGAAGTTGAAATCTAATGGTGAATTTGCCAAAATTCACCTCCAATAAAAATATATTGAGTAAGGTTGTAGCCTAAAACTATAACAAATTTTGTAGCTAAATTTTTTCATTTTTAAAAAAAGTTTTAATCTTTTTTTACTTTTAACTTTTTATTTCTTTTAAGTTTTTCCTAACTCTTTTCTAATTGATGGTCGAAAATTAGGGATAGCAAAATTAATTCGACCCGTGGGTACTTGACCCGACCCTAATGGGTTGGGTTTTACTTGATCCATGTAACATTAGGGGTGGGTTTGAGTTTTTATAATCTAACTTGAAGCGGGTTCAAGTTGGGTGCATGTATTAGTAATACCCTAAACCCAGACTCAACCCGATTATAGTTAAATTAATAAAATGCCTTAACTATATATATATATATATATATATATATATATATATATATATATATAAAATTCTATTTCTAAACCCTAAACCTAATCAATCTCATCTCAGCTGCCTCTCTCAACTCTCAAGCTCAAGCTTTCACTTGGACTCTCTCCGCCGCTGGCCAGTCGGCCACACCCTCACTCTCACTTTCTCAATCCGTCGCCGTCTCTCATAGGTTCATTATTCTTAGCTTCTCATTGTCCTTTTTCCTTTTTCTTTTTCTTTTTTGGTTCGTTACTTGGTTTCCTAAGACCTCTACATGTATATTCTTATCTAAGAACTCTGCTAAATTAACTTTGATATTTTTGTTGGGAAAAAAAGTTTTTGTTAGATATTTGTGATTGTCCAAAATTGCTTGATGATGGGTATGATACCAGTTATGTAAAATTTGTGATACTCGTGATTGTCCAAATATTTTTGATGATGGATATTTGTAATTGTCCAAAACTGGTAGTTGGGTGTGTGTATTTGCCGTGTACTGAAGGGTGGTTGATGGCTGTGAGATTGGTTTAAAATAAAATTGATTTTTTTTTTTTTTTTTAGAATGGACCACAACTTAGGGGCCTTTATATTGGGCCCTGAAGTGGGCATGGCCAGGTAGGGCCCGTGGGGGCGGGTTTGGGGGGTTAAAAAATCCCGTTAACTAAACAGGGTGGGTTCGGGTTTTGGGTGGTGTGGTGGGTTTGGGAATGAAGAAACCCGCCCCAAACCTGACCCTTTGCCACTCCTAGTTGAGATTGAAGTTTGTTTATTCGACTATCAATAAGAACAGCCACCCTCCTTTTTTTTTTTTTTTTTTTTTTAAAACACTAAACACTAAACACATTTTACATTATATTTTTATTAAAAAAAAATTCTTGATTTTTTTAATTATTTCTATTTCTTCACACGCAACACCAATGTCTACTTTTTTCCTTCATTCTTGAGAAACATAAAGAAATTAAAAAAAAAAAAGCAAAATACGTAGTGTTAGTGTAAATTTACACATTTTATTACAGTACTCACATCAATGATGTATAATAGAAAAATATGTAAAATTTACAAATTTTTATCTAAAAAATACCACATCAATCAGTGTATAATTGTGTAAATTTTACAAGTTTGCTACTAGGTAAATTTACACTAACACTATTCATTGGTATTTAGTTTTTTATTTCTTCGTTACGTATGTTGAGAATGAAGGAAGAGAGTGAATGATGCTTGTGTGTGTGTAGAAAGAAAAACAATTATAAAAATCAAGAAAAATTGAAATTTTAATGAAATGTAGTGGAAAGTAGATAATCATGTATGTGGTGTTTTGAAAAGTTAGTTTGTAAAATAATTAAAAAAAAGTATGTTCTTATGCTAAAATATACATGAATTTTTTCATGAGCCAATACGTGCATTTACATTGGTCTTTGTAAAATTAAAAAAAAAAAAAATTCATATTTTGCTCAGTCAACCCCTAAAACCTCCCAACATCAATATATGTATAATAGTGCAAAATTTATCCACAACTATAGTAACTATGTAGATTTACATTGACATTATTTAGTTTGCATTTAGTTTTTTTTTTTTTTTTTTATATTGTCTTTACATATAACTAAGATGAAGGAAATGAGTGAATGGTAGTTGTTGTGTGTCAAGAAAGGGAAACAATTAAAAATATATATTTTTTTTTATATTTAATGAAATAGAGTTTAGAATTTAGAATTTGATGTGAGTATTTTTGAAAAGTGGTTATGAATAATAGAAAATTTTGGTTTTTATGCTAAAATAAAAAGAAATTTTTGCACAAGTTGATGTGAATGCTCATCTATAGCAACTATGTATTTTTACACAACTTTGCATGTCTCGATGTGGGTAAATTTTGAGTTTGGTTGACTAAAATGTGGTCATTTTTTTATTATACAAGCACTGATGAGAGTGTTCTTAGCCTGTTACCCAAAAAGTTTACACGCACACACTCACATACACACACACAGAACTATGTAAACTCCAAAAATTACTCATATTAGTCCATGCAAACTTGTGTAAATGCGAAAGGCAACATGTTTAGAACTTAAAAGGAGGACGGGGTAGTTTTGTCATTGACTGCACTATTTTCTCTCAACTTTTCTCTCCCCTATTTTCTAACCTCTCTATTTCATCCCAACCAATGGACCCTTAATCTTGGCTCTGATTAATGGTTAATATATTCCCTTAGGGCATACATTAATTATTAATTTTAGGAAAATTTTAATGAGAAATATAAAATTTTGTATTAAAAAAAATATATTTTTCCTGTTCTCATAAAAAGTTTCCCAAAATGATTTATTAATGGATTTCCTAAAGATATACGTTAGTAAAATGGTAAAACCCACCTTAGTATGAGAAGAATGCTTATTACCCATCTAAATGTGAGAAAAAAATTATAGTGGGGAATTGAATGTTCACATTGAAACAAAACAAATATATATAAAAGATCAAAATGCAAAACCCATCCTTTAAATTCCACAAATTTTCATTTTTGTACTCTAAATTTGGGTTTTGTCATTTCAGTCATCTAAGTTTCATTCATTCCTAATTAAGTCCTCGGTTAATGATCTATTAGTTGTTGCCGTTAACTTATCAAAATGACGCCGTTTGGCACTTTAGTAAATATTTATTTTTTATTTATTTCTTAATTTTAGAATAATGTTAATTAAAAAAGAAATTGTTTTAGAGGAATGATGTGGTTCCCTCCCCTACACAGCCTCACCTGAAGAACAAAAATTGAAACCCCACCCCACTCAAGACCTAAGAAACCAAGAGGGAGAAAGATGGAGGTAACGACGTTGTTTTGGTAAGTTAATGGTAGCAACTAATAGAAACTTAATTTTGTGCCATGTGTCCTAAATTATTTATTCTTAAATAATTTTATTTTTTAATTTTAGAATCAAATGTGGGACCACATCATAAATATTCATCTAAATGAGTTATTAAATACAAAAACCAAAGAGTCTAGAATAAATGAATCATAAAAAATAAAAAGTGCTTCACAATAATTTAAAAAAAAATGGACAATTTACATTTTATACTTAATAATATCCTTATAAAATATTTTAAAGAGTTAGCAAAATATAAAAATGACTATCAATAGTATTTAAATTATATATATATATATATAAGAATTATATTATGCATCTTATTGTATATCTTTAAATGTATTCGTGTATATGCATGGAGTTACAAGCTAGTATTTCTTAATTAGTAGCTTAATTGAAGAGGAAAAAAAAAGCCACTTTTTTTTTTTTTTTTTTCATCAAACATTCAACTTTTCAATTCTCTCATTCATGACCTCTTAAAGATTTCCTCTACATTATGTCTAACATTTTCGCTTCTCTCATTTTCTTATTGCATTTTCAAAATGGACCTCAAATAGTCCATTACTCGAAAAACATATTTTTTTTGAGCTAATTCTACAAAGGGCAAAATTTGACTACAAAATTAGTTGTAACTTAAGACTACAATTTTACTCAATATTTTTTTATTGGATGTAAATTTTGACAAATTCACAATTGAATTACATTTTTTTTTTATATTCTCCATTCTTGCAAAATTTTCAAAAAATCAAAGATTAATAGCTAAGTTATCAATCAATTATCTAAATTACAAGTTTTTGTAGTATAAAGTTATGCATAAAAATAAGTTTATGAATCATATAGTAAATAACATGGGCAGCGTTACTTTATGCTCAGGGGGTTCAATTGAACCCCCTGACTTGAATTTTTTTTTTAATAGTATAATTTACCTTGAAGATATGTTTGTATACTTTGGTTTAAATCTTGCATACCCTAACCACATATCAGCCCAGTCCAAAATCAATCGACAACATAGATCATAGGTCTCTTTAAGAGTAAAAAGAGAATGTTTTTAAGTCGTAGGTGTCTCTCTTTATTATAAATTTATAGTATATGTGTGTGAGTGTGTGTTATTTTTTATTTTTTATTATGCCATTTATGAATTATGATGTATTTGAATGTGTGTTATGTGCTACAAATATAATATAACTTTATATAATTTAGGATAAATTTCATTAACTACCCTTGAGGTTTGGGGTATTACCAAGCACATCCAAAGTTTTTAAAAAGTGATCGATTTGGTCCTTAGTCACTGTTTGGGTTCTTTTTTTTGGAAGGTAGCCAAGTCCATTGATGACAAGGGATCTTGGGCCTCCAGGGATGGATGGTTGGACTGGGTTCGGTTCTCCGTGGCCTATTGGGGTTGTTATATGAACCGGTTTGTGTGCAAGTCACATAAAACTCCTCAAGGCAAAAATGCAATTCCTCCTAAGCGATAAAATATCATTATAAGTGTTTTAGTGTCATAAAATGATCCTTTACTCTTACGAAATAAGTAAAATAATCGTTCATAATATTCACAATGAGAAGGAGATTGAAATAGAAGATTTAGGGCTCATCTTTTATTGTGTGAACATTTAAAAGAGTTCCTTCACTTGGTTCCCCAAGCGTAATATTGTGGTACCCCGGACGTGATGTCATGGTACCCCGAACGTGATGTCGTGGCTCCCAGGTGTACTAGGTCAGTAATCCATGGAACTCAAAATCTTTGGTTCCTTGAACTGTAGGACCTTTCTCCATGCTTATTATGCAATGGAGTTTCGTTCTTTCCCTTTACCCCTATAGGTCCTGCATAAGAACACACTATACATTACACATATCTTCAAATAATTGTTAGTTTCTTAGATTAGAATATACATTTTAATACATATACATATATGTAAATGAATTTCATGAGAACAAGTTAGCCATGATTATCCTGGCCCCAATTCTAACAAACTTAGTACTTTTGCAAAAGACTCGTGGGATTTGGAACTCAAGTCCAAGTAGCTTTGCTTGGGAATTGCCTTCCAAGATAGTTAGGTAATGAAGATTTTGTGGGAGAGAGTGATATCTGATGTGTGCATGTTTTGGCAAATCTTTCTTTGGAGGCTAAGTGATATTTTGAAAGATCTCAAGGATATGGGACGAATTGCTCCACCTTGGCTCTCTTATTTTTTTTCCTTTTTCTCTTCCTTGTTGGGCTATTAAAGCTCTAATTTGAACCTTTGAACTCTCCCTTTTCCCTCCATCTGAATCCCCCTCCCCTCCCCCCTCTTCTGCTATGCCTTAGTGTTCATTTTATAGTGGACATGGTATGGTAACCCAGGCAAGGATGTCCCTGGTCTATTGGATAAAACTATGTCCTCTGGAACCTGAAAATATGCATTGGGCAGAGGATTAGCTTATTTAGGCAATTATAACTCAAAAGGGACATTTGGTTTTAACTATAAATAAAATATTCCTTCTTGGAAAGTCAAAGGAGTGGGTGGGCTGTTCAATGTACTGGATGACAATTTTAGTTGAAAATGACAATTGAGAGGAAATTATGGGGAGGTGTCATGCACTTGGGGGAACTGAGTTTTTCCATTGGCTAATGCATTCCAAGCAAATATATGAACCAAGGGAAACCTTTAGGATCCTCCTTTCACTAGAAATCACTCCCCTACCGACCAAACCACTTCTCCTTTACTATCCACTCAAGATCCCATGGGTTACAAAGATAATACCTAGTTTTGCTGGATTTTTAATGGCTTTTTGCTGGAAATTTGAACATACATCTTGGTTTTCACATGTGTTAGCCAAGGTCCTCTTCTCAAGGCTTCAAAAGGACACATCAAGGTCCTAGGGCATTGATGTTCTTCTTGCTACATATCCTCTGGTTTGACTGAGATCCTTGCTGCATGTCCTCTAGCCTGATCAAGTCTAGGTTCTCTTCTTTTTATTTTTATTATTATTATTTCTTTCTTTTTCCTTCTTTTTTGGATTTTGGGCCTTTATGGTCCTTCTTAATTTCATGAATTGGGCCTTCTTTTGTTAAGACCCATGGTCTTTCCTTACTTTTCATGGAATGAGCTTTCTTGTGAAATTTTGGTCCTCAACAGTCACTAACATCGCCTGTGCACCATTTTATTTTCTTTTCTTGTGAACATAACAATTTTTTTTTTCTTTTCTTCTTCTCACCCTTCACGCCGAGCTCTCCTTTCTCTCTGTTTGTTTGATCTCAAGCTTTCTCCAAAAACCAAACACCAACCATGGCTGAGCCTCCATGACCCTATCTTTAATCAACCCAAGTCTAAGCCTCCTCAACCATCAACTCTCTTCACTGAAAATCACTCTCTTCTTTCTTCGATCTCACTGATCTAAATGGAGTAGAGCCTCTATGCTCCTCCACGGTGGGCCTCAGCCAGCACCACCACAAAGATGGCCTCCAATCTCTCATCTCACTTTTCTCTCTAAAACCCGAGACCAACAAACATCTTCTCCCTATTTGATTCCCATTCCCTAAAAAACCCAAACCCAATCTTCAATCTATAAGCTAGAGGGTCCCAGACGATGTGTGGATTTTGGTGTGGATCAGTGTTGGAGTCTCTCCCTTCTCACTCTCGTGGTAGCGCTGTGGTGTAGGTTAGTGGTGATTTGTGGGTTTTGGTGTGGATCAACATTGAAGGGTTTGGGTTTTCTCTCTCATGGTGTTTGTGGCGATGTCATGGTGTGGGTTAGGGATGGTTAGCTTTTGATCGGCGGTGGTGGATTTTCTGTAAGGGTGGTTGATGGTGGACAATCACAAAGCCATAAAGAGGAACAAATTTTTTTTCTTACTGAGGCCTATGAATTTGGGGGGGTTTCTTAAGAGGATGTTTTGATTGATTGGGTTTTGGTTTTAGATTAGGATTTTGAGTTAAAAGGTTGATATTTTGTCATAGATCTTGATTCTTGATTGCATGTTTTGTGGTTTGGGTTTAAATTTGTTGTATTTTCCTCCTCATTCAATGAAAGTGAGTTTGATTGTTGGTTTCATTCAAGCATTTTTTTTTTTTTTTTTTTACTGAGAAAGTTCTTGTTCTTCCTATAGAGAATTTTTAATCAGAGAGAGAGAGAGAGAGAGAGAGAGAGAGAGAGGGACGAAAGGTGAGTTAATAGCGTTATAGTTTGTTTGGACTTAGAACTGAAATGGTTAGTTTTGAATTGTTTTGGACTTAGTTGGCATTAGCTCAAACCTCAGGGGTAGTTAGTGAAATTTACCTTATAATTTAATTATTAGAAAATACGGAGGGTTTGTTACATGTGTGTATATTATCATCATATTATAATAACTTTTTGTTATAAAGTTAGTGATTCAAGAATCAAAAATAGTAAAATTAGTAATTGTTTAAGCATTTTATTAGTTATATAGATACTTATTAGTGTATTATTTATATATGGTTGAGTGTGGTTGTGTGGGCCAATTTAATACAGTGACAATGGGTTGAGTTTTGTCATTTAATTTAAAATATTTTTTATAAAAAAATGACAAATTCATAAAAATTAAAAATGTTATACAAACTTAATAAAATAAAATGGTTACATTTACCAACATTGACAATTAATAATGACAATTAATAATAAACTATCTTGTAATGATTTTAAAATATGAAAACTCAAAAGAAAATTATAAAACTTCATATATTTGCTTTTTTTTTTTCCCGATAACTCAATATATTCAAATTCCTTTTTTTTTTTTTATTAAAATTTGTTTGGTTTAAGTTTTTTAATAACCCCTTCTGAACAAAATTCCTAGAGCCGCCACTGGTAAATAACATCCAATTGGCACAAAATTTGACATATGTGCTAAGTATGTAAATAACATGTAATCCAACGGTTAGATTTTCAAAATATGTAACAATATTAATTTTTTTAAAAGAAAATTATAACCTTATGCTATAACCAAGTTTTTTTTTAATATATAACAATATTAATTTTTTTGAAAGAAATTGTTATCTTATACTATAACTAAGTTTATCAAATTTTGTTATTTCGCAAAAAGAAGCATAATTCTACGTGAGATCCACACACTAACGAGTCCCACCTAAGGGTGTGCAGCCAACCCGCCAAAACCGACCCTATCCAACCCAACCCGCCAGGTTGGGTCGGTTTTTAGGGCTTGGTGGGTTGGGTTGGGTTACAATTTTTTTTTTGACGGTGGGTCGGGTTGGGTTCGGGTCATAAAATTCCAAACCCGACCCGACCCACCCATATATTTAAAATATATTATATAATTAATAATTTTTTTTTTTAAAAAAAATAACAAGTTCTTCCCATCGTGTATGAAATCCAATTAGTTCACACAAACCCTAGTAAATTACTATTGTTGTTTAGTCACTAGTGTTGTTTGCCTTTAAGAAGTTACTTTTGAATATATTTATATTTATATTTTTTTTGCTCAATTTAATAATAATAGTAATAAAAAAATTGCCCAACCTATGGGTTCAACCGACCCAACCCGACTCATATGGGTTGGGTTGAGTTGAATTTTTTTTAACCCACCATAGTGAGTTGGATAAAAAAATCTCCTTAACCCGATCCAATCCAGCCCATAAACATCTCTAATCCCACCTGTTGTGAGAGGGACAGGTCACCTTGCAGCAAGAAAATTGAAGCCTGTATCCTTTATACTGTGTGAGTCCCACTCTCCGTCTAGAATAGGAGAAATTGTCCCACCTAGCTAGCTCGTTTCAGTCTTGCATTTGACTGAGTAGCCTCTATTGCTCTCCTTGCTGTTTGCTTCGGGTTTCGAGTTTCTGTCTCATGTGTGACATGTTTCTATCGTGCCATATTAGCCACGCATTGAAAATCTCCATTGTCTTGTCCCTTTCTTGTACTACAACCCCATAATCCATGGTCAAATTTTAAGGGCAATGGTTTCAACTTTCAAGTCCATCCCGTGTCCGGTACTTCAGTATCAGTGGCAAAATTTGATGACTTGAAGTTTTGCCCAAGTTAATTTTCTTGCGTGTTGTAGGATCAGGATTGGAAATTTTTGCCACCTTGAGTAGGTACTGTTCCACACTATTCAAACCAATACGGAAAATTTTCCCTCGACCACTGTCCAAATTGTTCACACCAATATCTTTTTGCACAATTTGGGTGGCAAGAGTTTCATATCCTGACCCTGCACCAAGCAGATTTTCTTTGACTCAAATGTGTATTTTTATGCTTTTATTTAGTATATTTAAATAAAATTTATAATTTAATCCTTTTTATACATATCCTATTTATAAATTTTTTGGACAAATTTTATTACCCTTTTTCAAGTAAATTCTTTATGATGTCACGGAAGTCTGAAGAAAGCAACATGATTTTTTTTAATGTACATAAATTAAACTGTTAGTTTTTGGGTAATAAACCTCAAGTCGACGAGGGATTCCCTGAATCTAGAAGGAGATAAACTAGAATCTGTTAGAGAAAAGTTTGAGAAAAACTCTGCAATTTTATTGATAATAATCTGATTTGCCTTTGATGGCTACAAAACATATAAATACTGAGAAACTTAAATCCTATGACGATTAGGAAACATCTGAAACTCTAATTCGCATTAATTACAAGATCAGGTGGCAAAATACCGAATTTAACCAAAAATAGTAAAATTGAGTCAAATGTAAAATAATAAACTATTGGCCTTAAGGGCCATCCCAAAACAGATGGGACTTTATTCTGAATTTTAAACTAAAAGTTATTAAGGAAAAACAAATATTACTATAAATAGCAAAAATATTGTTTTCTGGGCTTTAACAAAGGAATTTGCCTAACTTTAGGCGACACTCGAGATATCTTGAGTCTAAATCAGAATGTCGTTTCCGTTCAACCTACTAAAGTTCATGCAATTTCAAGATATCTACTAGCACCCTCTCTTGATCTTGTGTTGTGAGACTACTGCAGGTATGGTTTCCTTTAACTCTAAATTTAGGGAGTTGAATATTCAACGGCTAGACATGTCCCACGTTTGTAGGAAAGAGCTGTGCTTGAAATTATTTAAGTAGCTAATAGGATAATATGCATCACTTTATAAAACCTAACCTATCAATATATTAAAAGAAAAAGGACTTCTAGGCATATGTTTTACCTGTCAATCTCCACCTATCCTTATATTAATGGAGAAGATGACTTATAATTGTTATTATATTGGATCCTTATATTAATGGAGAATATGACTTATAATTGTTATTATATTGGAGTAAGAATGATGCATATAGCCTTTTTGTTTTCCCCTATTTTCACTATCAGATATAGTCTTGACCTTTTAGCCACTAGCAGGTTGAGATGCCTTCTTAAAACAAGAAATTTCCAACAAAGAAAATATCTAGATATTTCTTATACCCTTTCCAATGACATCAAAATAATGCTTTCATTGTCTTTCTATATTAGCAAAGAAAACGTCCACTAACTAGGAATGAAATTGGGCAGTAGAGAGGGAAAGAAATTTGAGCAAAACTAGGCCCTACATATAGTTTGAATTATAAGGTAGTCTTAGTACCGAAATCAGAGTGGCACAGAGAATCTAACATCTCTGTAGGCTTCAATATTGATAGATTAAACTATTTAAGTGTGAAAATTGATTTTAAGTGGGAAATTTGTGTATTGAAGAACCTATTTTTGGGATTGCTTGGTTCTAATTCTACTAATTTAATGTGACTCAAGGGTGGTTGATTTCATATTTTTGAAAATAAGAGGTAGGTGGTGTTTACTAATTTTGGAGGTTTTCCCAAACAATGTTGATTATTAAACTATTTTATATCAAAGAAATATGTTGATATTCTATATATAAATTGATATTTTATAAATGCTTGATGTGCACATTGATTATTCGTTTGAAGAAAAACTTGTGGGACAACCTAAATTTATTTAAACTTGTATGTGTGAATATATCCTTATATTTTTTAGAATTATGAATGGATTATTTTTGTGAGCATCTCGAATGTATTATTTTTGTGAGCATCTTGAATATGTTTTGAAAACCTATGGCAAGTCGTGATTAAAAGCTCAGTATTGTATTTAATCCTTAGTAAGGGACAACCATATTGCAGCTATTCTTTAGCAAGGGACAGTTCCAGAGAAGGGGATGGTGCACATTTGATAGCTCCTTAGCAAGGGAATATACTATTGAGGATCCGAAAAGGAAACTTTTTGACAAGGGAGTACACCTTTAGGTTCCAAAGGAGCCATCCTTAAGAAAATGGATGAAAAGGAGGTTCTAGTCCTAAAAGGGGACAACACAACCCTGTCAACGGGGCGTAAGCGTCGACCACAAGAAAAGCCAAGGAAATTGTTTATATGATGGTATTGATATATGTATGTATTATGATGGCTCATAATATAAAGATATATTATATTATATATATATATATATATGAAGTATTTGATGAAAAAATATTGATGAGTCACAAGTTATGAATTTGTTGTAAGAATTATTTATTTGAAAGGTTTGTTCCCACACCCCAATGTTAGTGAATTCCACTTATTGAGTTATCTCACCCCCCTTTATTTCCCCTTACAGATATATTAGAGGGATTATTGGAGTAAAGATTCTTGGAAGACAACAGTTACGAATTATTTTGTGGAATTGAGGATTTTATTATTATTTTTATGGCATTAAACATTGTACTAAAGAATTATTTTGAGGATAATTTATCTTTGGTGGATTAGAGCTCTGACATTTGTGATGAGATTTTAGGTTGCTCATTGCTTTCATTTAATATTTTTTTATGGATTATTTAGATTGAATATACTTTTGTACGGCCCCGTGATATCCAAGCCCATTTGGGTCTTGGACTATGGATCAATAGTATGGCCCAGGGGCCTAACCTCCGTTCCGCCCAAAATCCCAGCCCAAACCCACAAAAGCTACGAGCCCAAGCTGAGCGTTGTTTAAAGGCCTAAGGAGTAGGCAGATGATGCTAGCTCGCATCTTGCCCCACCACATGGTCCTTGCTTGGCATGTCGTCCCTGAGCAAGGTTGCGGTTGTTCGGTCAGACCACCCTTTGCATGCCCGGCAGTGCCTTAGGGAATATTGTTGTCGAGCACATCTGTTGAAGTGGGAACCATTTCCAAAGCCACTCTCACCTAAATGTCTACTTACAATTAACGACATCGGACCCCTCATTGCACTAAGTTTGAAAGTAATCATAATCATCCCACTGCTAATTGGCTATAAATAGGAGAAGCTCGAGAAGGGGGGAAAAGAGGGGGAAAATGTGGGAGAAAAAGGGGAAAAAGGGGGGAAAAAGAGGGGAGAGAGAAGGAGAGATAAGAGAAAGAGGTAAGCAACATAGAAAGAGAGAGAAATGTGATCTTATTGAGTCTCTGTGCCGAGAACGACCCAAAGTAGGAAATGCAAACCCACTAATGCAAATAAGTTGTGAGTCTAAATGAGGCCCAGCCCAATAGCCTCATTTTTGGGGTGCACAATTGGCGCTGTCTGTGGGAATCTCCTACAACGCTGTGGTTTTATAGGGACTCAAGCTCGGGAAAAATGTCTAAAAAAATGTTCGGGGAGTCACGCTTAAAGTGGATTCGTAGGATCTTCTCAGGAATCTAGCTGTCGAGAGCACAGGCAAAATGAGCGAGAAGATAGGGAGCACGGTCAATAGGAAGAACTATTCGGCACGGGAGAGGGATCATACCAAACCCAACGGACAGTGTCCGGTGCTGTAGGACATAGGCAAAGGGATGAGAGGGATGAAGAGCTTGAACGGCTGTGCAAACAAGTCAGATACTTGGAGTTGGAGGCAAGGGGCAGGCGTCAGAGAAGGGACAGGGATGACCAAGAAAGGAGAGTTAACAGTGGGGGAAATAGATATGGGGCGGGGTCTAATCAGTCTGGTTCCAGTCAATGGCAAGGTCGTTCACATTCCCGGGAATCCCGTTAGCGCTGAGACCATTCGCATTCGCGGGGATTCTGACAACATTAAGACTGATCACACTTTGGCGAGTCAAGGCAACGCCGAGATCACTCACGTTCACGGGAGCACTTAGATAGGAATTCAGTCTCCCTAGAGGAGAAGTGGCCTCGTAATGCTGCCATGGATGCTATGAGTCACACTTTGCGAAAAGCAGCTTGGTTCCCGTTTACAGATGATATCGAACGAGCTGAAATGTCGAGCAGGTTTACCCGCCCACCGTTCAATTCCTACAACGAGAAAACAGATCCGGTAGAGCATGTTAGTCATTATATTCAGATGATGTCTCTGCATACTTATAACGATGCGCTAATGTGCAAGTTATTTCCTTTGAGTCTAGGCCTACCGCTTTGAGGTGGTTTAATGGGCTACGGAAGGGCTCCATACATAGTTTTCCTAAGCTAATTCAAGAGTTCGGCGTTCAGTTCGTTACCTGTAGCCATGTACCACTACCGGTAGATGCGCTGTTATCCATGAAAATGAGGGTAAGGGAGACCCTCTGTGGTTATGGTAGCTGGTACTGGGAGCAATACAATGAGATAGGTGTGGATAATGAGAAGGTCATGGCAAGTACTTTTAGAATGGGGTTGCCCGAGGACTCCGGACTACGGGAGTCATTAACTAAGAAGCCTCCCAAAGACATGAGGTAGCTGATGAGGCGCATTGAGGAATACAAACGACTGGAGGATGACCGGTTACAAAGTAAGGGTAAAGCACCGATGATAAATCGTCCTTGGCAAAGTGGTTTTCCACTCGGACCCCCAGGGGGCTTGACGATTCAAGAACTGGCAACACAGATGGGAGAGGTAAATATGACGTTTAAGGAGTCGGTGCATTGGATTGTTGATTGGATAAAGCATGAGCCATATTTTCGGTGGCCGAAAAAAATGGGTGGAGACCCATCTAGGAGGAGTCAGAACTTGTATTGCACCTATCACCGGGACAAGGGTCCTACTACTGAACAGTGTTGGGTATTGAAGGATCACCTTGGGCAATTGGGTAAGGCCGGGTATTTAAAGGAATTTGTATTGGACTCGGGGACAGAGGTGCGGGGCAAGACACTTGGCAAATAGGGAACCCTCTTCCACCCCCTGTAGGGGTAATTGAAGTCATTCATGCTGCCCTAGAGAGGCTCATTATGGAAAGAAGGAAAGGAGTGTAGTACCAGTGGAGGGTTGCTCAGGCGTATAGCCACCAGAGAAGAAAATGAGGTTTACACAGGAGCCTATCACTTTCAACGATGACGATTTGGAGGGGAGGATCCAACCACATGATGACGCGTTAGTGGTCACGGCCTAGATAAGTGGCTTCTTGGTGAAAAGGGTAATGGTAGACCAAGGAAGCGGGGCCAACGTAATGTATTCGGACCTATTCAGGGGGCTTGGACTGAAGGAGGAGGACCTTGCGAAGTATAGTACGCCCTTGGTTGGGTTTGATGGTAAGGTAGTAATTCTGGAAGGGCAAATTTCACTTCCCGTGAATATGGAAGGCAAGGAGGTAGTAGTAACATTTATAATAGTAGCTTCATTTTCTCCATATACGGCAATCCTGGGAAGGCTGTGGATCCATTCAATAGGGGCTGTTCCATCTACCCTGCATGTAAAGATCATGTTCCCTACTGAGTAGGGTATTGTCGTGGTAAGAGGAAACCAGCAAGTGGCAAGATAGTGCCTTATTGCCGTAGTTGATTGGAAGAGGGAACAAGCTGAATAGAAGAGTCAGGTCGATCGGAGAAAGCAAACCGAGCAAGTAAAAGGAGCCAAGGAGAAAGAGTAGTCTGAACAGGAGCAGGTTGGGCGGGAAGATCCATCTCAAGAGGTCCTTTTATAGCAATCACAGGAGCCTCGAAGAGGAATGGGGGATGGCTGTGCCGAGGAGTTAATAAAGGTGAACATTTTACCGGATACTGATAGGTATTTTTAGATTGGAACAAGTATGAAAGATGAAGATAGTGTGTAGGTGTTGTTGTTTCTTGCTCAAAATATAGATGTCTTCACTTAGAGCTCATATGAGGTGCCTGGGGTTAATCCCGGGTTCATCGTTCATAAGTTTACATAGAACCCTCATTTCCCCTGAAGAAGCAGAAGCCGAGAAGGTTGGCCAAAGAACATATTGAGGTAGTAAGGTAGGAGGTTAAGAGGTTGAAGGAGGCTGGGGCGATAAAGAAGATCTTTTTTCCAGTGTGGCTAGCGAATACCGTGGTTGTCAGGAAGAAGAATGGTAAATGGAGGGTCTGTGTAGATTTCACAAATTTAAACTGAGCATGCCCAAAGCACCCATTTCCTATGCCAAAAATTGATCAGTTGGTAGATGCCACCTACGGGCACTCGAGGATGAGTTTCTTAGGCGCCTTTCAGGGATATCATCAGATCGCTCTGATTGTCGAGGACCAGGAGAAGACAGCATTCATATCTCCCGATGCTAACTATCATTACACCGTGATGCCCTTTAGGCTAAAGTATACCGGCGTATCATATCAACGGATGATGACGAGGATATTTCGGGACAAAGTTAGAAGTACGGTTGAAGTGTATATTGACGACATTGTAGTAAAGAGCAAGCAGGAAGTGCGACATATAGAGGATCTTTAGGGGGTGTTTGAGATATTGTGGCAACATAGGTTGCGCCTTAACGTAGAAAAATATGCTTTTGGAGTGGGTGCTTGTAAATTTTTGGGATATTTAATCACTAGCCGGGGGATAGAAGTTAATCCCGACCAAATCGAGGCCGTGAAGCGTCTCAAGCCGCCAAGCAATCCGAAGGAAGTACAAGTGTTGATTGGCATGTTTGCCACTCTTAATTGGTTCATCTCTAAATTTTCAGATCGCTGCCGTCCATTTTACCAGCTTTTAAAGAAATGGAGAGGATTTCAGTGGGATGATGAGTGTGAAAAGCTTTTTTTGGATCTGAAGGAATACTTAATGCAGGCACTGATGCTGACAGCCCCAGAGCCTGGGTTTATGTACCTCTTGGTGTCTGACCATGCCATAAGTGCCGTACTTTTGAGGGACCGAGGAGTGCAACAACTCGTGTATTATATCAACAAGACCCTAGTCGACGCGGAGACCAGATATTTACCTTTAGAAAAATTGGTATTGGCATTAGTGCATGCCACCAAGAAGTTACCTCAGTATTTCCAAGCTCATACCGTGTATGTGTTGACTGAGTACCCCCTGTAGTCATTGTTGAAAAGATCTGACTTCACGAAGTGGATAGCTAAGTGGGGGACCCAGCTCGGGGCCTTCGACATAAGGTATAAGCTGAGAAGTTCAGTAAAAGGGAAGGTGTTAGCTAATTTTGTGGCAGAATTTTCTCCTAAGAACCAAGGGGAAATGGTTTGTCAGTTGGAATGTCGTCCGTGGAAGGTGTTTGTGGATGATGCTTTTAGCGCTATGGGAGCCGGTGTTGGGATCGTCATAATTACTCCGGAGGGATTACGGTTGGAGCATTTGTTTAGATTGGGGTTTAAAGCCTCCAAGAATGAGGTAGAGTACGAAGCTTTACTTGCCAGATTAAGGACGGTTTCAAACTTGGGTGCCTGGGACATAGAAATTTATTCAGATTCGTGGCTGATAGTTAATCAGGTGCGGGGTAGTTTTAAGGCTCAAGATTCCCGGATGAAAGCATACTTAGAGTTGGTAAAGCAAGCTATAAACAACTTTTGTACGGTGAAGGTGATCCAAGTGGCCCGGGCGCTAAACAGACATGCCGACTCCCTTGCTACGCTGGCATCATCAATAGCCGAGCAGATACCTCGGCTAATTAAGGTGGAGCTTGTTCCAGAGCCAAGCATTAGGGTAGCAAGTGATGTGGGGGCTGCAGGGGTCGATGTTGCAGTAATTACAACATTTGGACCTTGCTAGATGGACCCCATCATTGACTTCTTAGCCGAGGATTGAGTCCCGTGCGATGAAAGGGAGGCTAACAAGATCCATACGGTGGTTGCTCGGTATTGGTTGTCAAAAGATTGGAAGCTATATCGCAGGTCCTTTAGGGGACCATACCTTTTATGCTTGCACCCAGAGAGAGTGGGCGAACTCTTGGCCGAGTTGCATGATAGAGTGTGCGGCAGTCATGTGGGAGGACGTTCATTGGTGCATTGAGCAATGACTCAAGGATTCTGGTGGCCCTAAATGCAGAAGGACGCCATTGAATATCTGCGTAAGTTTGAGCAGTGTCAGAAGCATGCCCCCCAATCCACCAGCTGATAGGCCATTTGAACCCAATCAGCAGTCCCTGGCACAATAGGGGCTGGATTTTCTTGGCCCATTTCCTCGAGCAACGGGCAATCGAAGATTCATTTTGGTGGTTGTCGACTATTTTGCCAAGTGCCCAGAGGCGGAAGCTTTGGCTAATATTTGGGACGTAGATGTGAAGAAGTTCGTGTGGAAGAATATAATCACAAGATTTGGGGTGTCGGACTCCCTTATATTAGATAATGGACTACAATTCGACAGCCAAGCTTTTCATGAATTTTGCAGCAATCTCGGCATCAAGAACAGGTATTCCACTTCGGCATATCCCCAAAGTAATGGCTAGGTCGAGACTGTAAACAAGGCAATTGTGAATGGGTTGAAGAGGAGGCTAGAAGGTGCAAAGGGTAATTAGGTCGAGGAGCTACCCAATGTCTTGTGGGCGTATCGGACAACTCCTTGGAGGTCTACAGGGGAGACCCCATTCTCTCTCACATATGGAGTAGAAGCTATGATACCAGCCGAGGTCAATCTATGTAGTGCGCGAGTTGCAAAATTTAACATGTCTTAGAATGATAGTTTGCTGGTAGAATGTCTTGATTTGTTAGAGGAATACCGGGAAGCAGCGACTATACGACTAGCCAAATATCAGTAAAAGCTTGCCCGGTGCTATAATTAAGGTATAAGGGTGAGGGAATTCAGTGCCGGAGATTTAGTATCGACGAAAGCTATGGGAAACAAACGAGATACGAATGCTGGGAAGTTGGCCCAGACTTGGGAAGGATCGTACAGAATCACAGCCATTGCAGGCACATGAGCATATTATTTGGAAGACATGGACGAGACACCATTGCCCTGACCATGGAATGTTCATAATCTCAAGAAGTTTTATCAATGATCATCCATACGTGGAAAAAGTACCTTGAACTAACTAATATGATAATGAAGATGCTTATTCATGTAGGCTCATTCAATTCTATTATTTATTTAGCACAGTCGGTTAATGAACACAAAGGAAGTCAAGAAAATTCAAGCAGTCTATTTTACACTAAGGACTGAAACCTGCTTCTCGGTTCGATCCCTATCACTGAGCAGGTGGAAACCTTATTCCAAAAAATACACTAAGGACTGAAACCTACTTCTTGGCTCGATCCCTATAACCGAGCAGGTGGAAAGCTTATTCCAAAAAATAACTGAAACCTGCTTCTCGGTTCGATCTCCATCTCCGAGCAGGTGGAAACCTTAATCTAAAAATTCTCATTAAGGACTGTGTTAGGTTCTAAAGTCTTAGGATTTTATGTATTTAGAACTCTAATTTGTATTGTTGGCAAACCATGATCAAAACAATGTGTTTAGAAGTGTTTTAGTCTAGCTTAAAGTTGTGCTTTTATGTAAAGTTGGAATCGAGTTAAAGCAGGAAAGCATTGTGCCTTTCGGCCTAGCTCGATCGATCGAAAGACAGGCTCGATCCATCGAAGCCCGGGCAGAATGTTTTTCTACAGATTTGTCCAACTCAGCCCTAGTTATTTTAAAACGTTTTTAAGGTTTCTTATTTGTCCTAAGTATAAAAGGCAAACCCTAGCCACGTTTTAGTGTTGCTAATATTGCGGTTTGTGTAAATCTCTTGTGAGATCTAGAGGAGCTTTCCTTTACACAAACTTAGGGTTTTCAAGGAGAAGATTTATCTACGCCTTGATGATCAATTCAGTTGCTGCCATTGAAGCTTAAAGAAAACACAAGCGGGTGTGCTTGTATCTGGTGGTGAATCCAAGAAAGAAGGAGTCCGTGGATTCAGAGCTTGCACGTGGTCGTGTCAGTAAGTTCTACTGGTTGGTAGCAATAAGAAGTCAAGCGTGGGGCTTGTAAGTCTTATTGTATGAACTTCGATTCTTTCAAGATAGTGAATTCAAGTTTACCTTGAGGATAGCTAGGTCAAATCCTCCCTAGTTTTTATCGGTTTGGTTTCCTGGGTGATCATATCTTGTGTTATTTATTTTCCGCTGCTTTGCATGATTTGATCTTTGTTATTGTGTTAACCTAGACTTGTTTAATTGGACTAAGTAACAACTTGGCTAATTACCTAGGTTAAATCAATTGTTTAAGGGGTTAAAAACTATCAGACTGAAACCTGCCTCTCGGTTCGATCTCTATCACCGAGCAAGTGGAAACCTTATTCTAAAAATTCTTATTAAGGACTGAAACCTGTTTCTCGGTTCGATCCCCATCACCGAGCAGGTGGAAGCCTTATAATAAAAATTCTTCCTATGGACAGAAGCATGTTTCTCGGCTCAATCAATACTATTGAGTAGGTGGAAATCTTATCCTAAAACATACTAAGGGTGGAAACCTTCCACCAAAATTTTTCTTGAAGATGTATGCTCGTAGCACTCTTCATTCAAAAATCATCAAGCCGGAAGGTATCTTGGAACAAGAACCCGACTTTTGGCTATCTATACCCTAAGTCTTGCTTGAGGGAGGCAACATGTACTGTAAGGTTTCTGAGTACTGAGGGGCCGACCAGCCCAATTTTTCGAGACGATCCCCCTTACCTGTTCATTAGGAGCATACACATGCACGGAGAAAGAGAAAAATAATAAAGAGGCTAGCATATTACTAGGCATTTGTAAATACGATTTAGGCAACTATTTAGAAAATAAATCTTAATCAAAATCAAACATAAAAAACCAATTGTTTTGTCACCAAAACCCGATGACATGAAGATTAAACCCAAAAATCAAATAACCGTTTAGTCACCAAAACCAAACGACGTATGCAAATCAACTCAAAATAAAAGTTATTTAAATAGAGCAAAGTAAAATGATGTAAAACAAGTTCGGTAATCAAATGGTAAGATCCACAGGCTGTGTCTTGGCCGCCATCTCGGAAGGTTGATGCTTGCATGCAGGAGATTGGAACTGAGCAATTTCACCAGACGAGTTGTCAGTGGGGTGTTATTGGTAGCTTTTGTCCTGATCAACTCCACGTGAGCATCAATTTGCTCCACCAGCTCTCTTAGACTATCTGTCTCCTCCTCATCAATAGGCCCTGTAGGGTTTTGCACAGCTGGAGAAGAGTCCAGAAAGGGAATCCGACCAGGATCCCTTAAGGGGGAGTCTTCAGGCACTCCTATGGTATGTAGCACAGCCATCCAGCCTTCCTAAAAAGATAGCTGTTGAGCTTCCTTGACAACTGGTTCCATACCCCTCTCGGCGTCAGCAAATCCTTCGTCGTACCATTTATTTTCACAAGCCTCCAAAGCCAATCGCAAGTTGACTAGTCCCTCGGCTAGGGCAACGTTTAGGCTTACCACTTCAGCCAGCTTCAAGTCCATTTCATTTTGTTTCGTTACCAACTCTGCCGACCTTTTCTCCGCTAGTGCTCGGGCCTTCTCCGAGGCAGCAGCTCTCTTCTCGACGGCGTCAGCGGCTTTTGTTTTGTCTTTTGCTGTTTTGGCAGCCGCCTCCCTGCCGGCCTTTTCCTGGTTGACCTCCTCAGAAAGGTCCTTCAACCGTTCATTTAGGATGTGAGCAGCCTGATGAAACGACAATAATCAGCATGACAATGTAAAGAGGCGGTATGCATGACAATGTAAAGAAATAGTATATATGGCAATAATAGGAATGTGTGTGAAAATAAAAATTCCTAGGAAAGAGAGGTTACCGCAATAGTGTGCCATTGAAGCCTCCATCCCATGGACTCCTTGGACCCATCCACAAAGGCGCTCATGTCCTCGAGTAGAAGGAGGCCGTGCACCAAGTTTTGGGCGACATGACCCCCTTCTCCTTTCTCCCACACCCGTATGCTGGCGTCAACAGGGAAAGGTATACCATCTAACTCAAAGGTGGGCTATCATGCTAGTACTGGTCGAGAGGAAGACACCACGTTTGTCCCAACCTGGACTGGGGGCTCTCGGATAACAATACCCCTTGATAATTGGGGGGGGGGAGTTCGGGTTTGAGCATCACTCGGGCTGGCAGAGGTCTGTTCTGCGGTTTGTTGTCTTTTACGGGTTCATGCAGAAGGAGAAGGAGGAGGAGGAGGATGAGCAAGGGGAGTCTGGCCATGTCCTTGAGGTGGCTGTTGCTGTATGGTTTGACGTGCGCTAGGAATAAAGCGACTAACTGCTAAAATCTTACGGGTCACCATTTCTTCACCACGGAAGGAGTGTGTTCTGGAAGAATTACTGGATTCTGCGGCTACTTGTTCGGCTTCCTAAACGGGAGCCTCTGGTTCAACAGAAACCTCGCGTTCAGCGGGGGCTTCACGTTGAATGGCTTCGTAAGCATGTTCCCGGAGATGTCGAGACACTAGTTCGGCCAATTTGTCCCTTATAGGTGCGAGCTCTTTCGAGCAAGTATATCACAGGTCGATATCTTGAGCTTCACCTACTGTGAACTTTGGAGGCAGGAAGTTTGCGTGCCGAACATCTATATAGGAGATAAGGGGGCTTTCTACTAAGAGAGCTTGGCCAAAGGGTTGCCAAGTAGAATACATAGGGTCTACACCGAGAATGAGATTGGACGCCTAGAGCTGCCCGTCTCGGTGAACAAAAATCTTGGACCTGAATACAAAAATCAGGTCCCGTACGTGAACTGTTCTAATGTCTTGGGTAAATACTGAACCATTTGCAACAAAAAGGGAACAAGTCAGTGTTCGGGTAAGTAAAACAGTTATAGAAAGAAAGGAGAAAACAAATTAAAGATTGGAACGAACCCACTTCACACTGTGAAAGGGGGGGAGGGATACCATTGACAAACTAGTTGCCACGCACCTGGACAAATTCCCCGGCAAAATTTCTATTAGAGTTTGGCAGGCATGAAATTAGCGGTACCTTCATGTCTCTAACCTTTAAATAGTAATTGGTTCTCTTCTTTCCACACAGGTTGTACATGTGGTTTATGTCATAATGGTCTAATTACAGACCAAATGTTTGATTTAACATACTCATACAACTCATTACCCGATAGAAATTGGGGGGAAGTTGGTCGAGACATAACCCATAGTATCTAAGGGCGCTAAGGAAAAAAGGGTCTATAGGAAACCTAACCCCACCCTCTAGAATCTACATCAACGGGAAAAAGGCAGTGTTCACCGCTGTGTGGAGAGCGATATCACTTTTATGGCAATACATCACTTCCACATCATCAGGAACACTATAGTCTCGCCTAAAGGTGACTAGGGACGCCTCAGTATTCAAAAGATAAGCATAAACCATCTTAAAGGCTAAGAATTAGAGGGAACTTGGAGAAGAGAAATTGAAGCAAAGAAAGGGGGAAGGAGACTTACTTTTGGCTCTAAGGGAGAAGTAGATTCTAGGTTGGCGAACAAGTGCACAAGTGAGTGCTCGGCAGAGAGAAATTTCAGAAAACAAAGAGTGAAAAAGTGAGAAAATGAGTTGAGATGGGCTATTTATAGAAGCCAGGGAAGAATGGGCATCGGTTAATGAGCAATAATGGGAGTTAATTAGCAATAATGAAGCAAAAAATCTTACAGATACCAAGGGCAATTGACACGTGCACCTGGTTTCGCGAATCGACAAGTAATGATGACGGCAGAATCAGGAGGTCAGACACAACGCGCCTTTTGAGAAATGCATTAATGTATCTCTGAAACTGCCCAAAATACACCCATTGGGTTTCTCGGGTAATTGTTGCCTTTCTGGCTCCTTGATTCGTTCTCGAGAGTCGAGCACGAATCAAGGGGGGGCTAATGTATGGCCCCGTGATATCTAAGCCCATTTGGGCCTTGGACTATGGATCAATAGTATGGCCCAAGGGCCTAACCTTCGTTTCGCCCAGGATCCCAGCCCAAACCCACAAAAGCTACGAGCCCAAGCTGAGTGTTGTTCAAAGGCCTAAAGAGCAGGCAGTCGTCGCTAGCTCGCATCTTGCCTTGCCACGTGGTCCTTCCTCGACATGTCGTCCCTGAGCAAGGTTGCGGTCGTTCAATCACACCACCCTTGGTGTGCCCGATAGTGCCTTAGGGAATATCGCTGCTGAGCACATCTTTTGAGGTGGGAACCATTTCCAAAGCCACTCTCACCTAAACGCCCACTTACAATTAACGACATTAGACCCCTCATTACACTAATTTTGAAAGTAATCATAATCATCCCACTACTAATTGGCTATAAATAGGAGAAGCTAGAGAAGGGGGAAAAAGAGGGGAGAAGGGGGGAGAAAGAGGGGGAAAAAGGGGGAAAAGAGATGAAAAAGAGGGGAGAGAGAAGGAGAGAGGAGAGAAAGAGGTAAGCAACACAGAAAGAGAGAGAAAAGTGATCTCATTGAATCTCTGTGCCTAGAACAACCTAAAGTAGGAAATCTAAACCCACTATACAAATAAGTTATGACCCAAGTGAGGCCCAGCCCAATAGCCTCATTTTTGGGGTGCACAACTTTTATTATTTATGATTTTGAGGCGTTACAATTGTGGTATCAGCGCTTAGGATATGATTCTGTAGACACTTGAAAACTAGGTTATGATCCTTTAGACACTTGAAACTAGGTTATGATCTTGATTTTTTTGTCAAAGAATTTGGTATCTAGGTTATGTTTGATGAGATATTTTAAATAATTTTGGCAATGACACTTCTCATGTTTAGTGGTAATAAATGTTACACCATCTATATTTCTTGATTTCTTTGTTAACTAGGTATCATGCTACCCAAAATGATGAGAATAGCTAATTCCAATAGCGAGGAACCTATTGTTAATTTGCGAAGGTCAACCAAAGCAAGGGTTGATAATGAGGTTGAAGTCACTCAAAACGTGAGAGATAACGAACGTCCTAGGTGACATGCACTGATCCTTTGGATGAAGTTGCTACCCAACTGTTGGATAGGTTGACCTATGTTGCTAGTAGAGGTGTAGGTAGAGTAGAGGCAAGGGTTGGTTGCTCTTTTGAGACTTTTATGAAGCAGAATCCCCCTTCTTTTGATGGGAAGCCAAATCCCACTAAAGCTGAGAACTGTTTCTTGCAGATGGAGAAGTTGTTAGAAGCTTTAGATTGCACTAACTCTCAAAAGGTGCGGTTTGCTACTTTCAAGTTGATTGGAGAAGCTGAGCGTTGGTGGAGATCCACTAAAGCCATTTTGGAGGGAATGGACATTGGGAGAAACCCTATTACTTGGGAGAAATTTAAAGAGGTTTTCTATGATAACTACTTCCCTGAGGTGGTTCGGGAACAAAAAGAGAGGGAATTTGTTGATTTGGTGCAAGGAAGTATGACTGTTGAGCAATATGTAGCTAAATTCATTGAGTTATCTTGCTTTGGACCCCACTTAATCCTTACTGAGGCGAAGAAAGTAAGCAGATTTCAAAAGGGGTTGAATGAGAGACTTCGACACTATCTGATTGCATCAAGGGTTGGTAATTATGTAATTATGCAGAGTCAATTAAGAGAGCTATGAGATTGGAGGGAGATTTCAAGAACAATGTTAGGAATGAGAACCCACCGAGAAACACTAGACAGACAAGCTTTCGACAAGGCAATGCTCAACGTCATTGGAACAAGAAAGGATCTGTTGGGAGGTTTGGGAGTAATTCATCATCAAATAAGCCAGAAAATAAGAATCCACCCCAGAATGCTCAAGGTAGAAGTTCGAATGCTTGTCCTACATGTGGAAGGTTTCATGGAGATAAGCCTTGTTTCTTTGAAGGAAAGGCTTGCTATAATTGTGGGAAGATAGGACACTTAGCTAGAAGTTGTACATCTCCTCCACAAAACTCAATGGCACAACCTAGAAAGGATGACCAAAGGAGGAAGGCACAAGGGAGAGTGCTTGACTCACACCACAAGACGTTCAAGCTTCAGATACTGTGGTTACAGGTATCCACCCATTATTCTCAAACTTTGCTAAAACTTTATTTGATTCTGGTTCTACACACTATTTTATCTCCTCTCAATATGCTAAGTTATGTGATAAGAAACTTGGACTTATGGATTATGACTTGTCTGTGGCCACACCTATGAGTGATTTTTTGGTGTGTAATTCTATGCTTAAGTCTTGTGTCATCCAAATTGAGGATAGGAAAATGTTAGCAGACTTAATTTTGATGGACATGTATGACTATGATGTAATTTTGGGAATGGACTGGTTGGCGGCTTATCATGCTAGTGTGTAGATTGTTTTAGAAAAGAAGTGGTGTTTCGGCCTCTAGGAGAACCCGAATTTCAAATTTATGGGCTCTAGGATGCATGCTTTACCTAAGGTGATATCAGCCCTTCGAGCTAAGCATCTATTATAGAAAGGATGCCAAGGGTACCTAGCTCATGTGGTGGACCCTAGGAAAGAGGTATTGAAGTTGGATGATATCCTTGTTGTGAGAGAGTTTCTTGATGTCTTTCCTGAAGACCTACCAGGGATTCCTATAGATAGGGAGATTGAATTCTCCATTGATTTGCTCCTTGGAATTTCTCCTATATCGAAAGCAACATATCAGATGGCACCAACTGAACTTAAGGAATTCAAGGAATAGTTACAAGAACTCCTTGATAAGGGGTTCATCAGACCAAGTGCATCTCCTTGGGGTGCACCAATTTTATTTGTGAAAAAGAAGGTTGGGACTATGAGGTTGTGTATTGACTACGGTGAGTTAAACCGGGTTACTGTGAGAAACCAATACCCTCTCCCTCGTATTGATGACCTATTTGATCAATTGCAAGGCACACGAGTCTGCTCTAAGATTTACCTTCATTTTAGGTATCACTAGTTGAAAATCAAGAGTGAAGGCATACCCAAGACAACTTTCAAGACTAGGTATGGGCACTATGAATTCTTGGTAATGCCTTTTGGATTGACTAATGCTCTTGCTGCATTTATGGACTTGATGAATAGGGTGTTTCATGAGTACCTAGACTGCTTTGTTATTGTTTTTATTTATGATATTCTAATTTCTCCAAAAGTATGGAAGAACATGAAGAGCACAAGAATTTTTTGTCAAATTTTGAGGGAGAAGAAGCTCTATGCAAAGTTTAAAAAGTGTGAATTTTGGCTTGATCAAGTGGTGTTCCTAGGGCATGTGATATCTGAGGCATGGATTTCTGTAGACCCTAGTATGGTTGAAGCTATGGTTAATTGGGTAAGACTGATGAATGTGAGTGAGGTTAGAAGCTTTTTGGGCTTTGCTGACTATTATAGGAGGTTTGTAGAGGGATTTTCCTGTATTGCAATCCCATTGATTCAACTAACTCGTAAGAATGCCAAGTTTGTGTGGACAGAAGAATGTGAAAAGCGTTTTCAAGAACATAAGCAAAAGTTGATCACTGCACCAGTACTAACTATCCCTAGAAACTTGGGAGGCTTTGTCATTTATAGTGATGCTTCGAAAAAAGGGCTTGGTTGTTTGTTGATGCAGCAAGGCAAAGTCATAACTTATGCTTCCCACCAATTAAAGAGTTACGAATAAAAATATCCCACTCATGACTTAGAGTTAGCTACAGTGGTGTTTGCATTGAAGATTTGGAGACATTATTTGTATGGTGAAAGGTATGAGAATTATATAGATCATAAGAGCTTAAAGTACTTCTTTACTTAGAAAGAATTGAATATGAGACAACAAAGGTGGCTTGAGTTGATTAAAGATTATGATTGCTCTATCAATTACCATCCAGGCAAGGCTAATGTGGTAGTTGATGCACTTAGTCGGAAGTCTTCTGGTTTCTCAGCTGCCTTGTTAACTACTCAAAAGGAGATTATTAATGACTTGGAGAGGATGGGAATTGAAATTGTCATGGGTGATTCCCAAGCCTTTATGGCCAGTTTGACAATACAACCCACTTTGATTGAGAAGATTATGAGTTCATAGATTAATGATGCACAAATTGTAAAGATCATAGGAGAAGTACAAGAAGGGAAGAGACCAGAATTTAATGTGTCTAATGATGGTGTCTTGAGGTTTGGAAATAGACTTTGTGTGCCAAATGATTTTGCATTAAAGAAGGAGATTATGGAAGAAGCCCATTGTACCCCATACTTAATGCACCCTGGTAGCACTAAAATGTATCGTGACATTTGAGAAACTTATTGGTGGAATAACATGAAGAGAGAGATAGCTCAGTTTGAGGAGTAATGCTTAACTTGTCAAAAAATTAAAGCACTACACCAGAAACCTTCAGGATTGCTGCAACCCAAATGAAAGTGGGAGCATATATGTATGGATTTTGTGACTGGTTTGCCAGGATCTCCTAAGGGACATGAGGCCATTTGGGTAATTATGGATAGGATGACAAAAACAACACATTTTATTCCAATTAAGATGACTTACTCACTTGATCAGCTAGCACACACACACACACACACACACACACACATATATATATATAGATATATATATATATATATATATATATTGATGAGATTGTGAGTCTTCATGGAGTTCCAACATCAATTGTGTCTGATCGAGACCTAAGATTCACCTCAAAGTTTTGGTAAAGCCTACATAAAGCTTTGGGTACTAATCTTAGCTTTAGTACAGCCTTCCACCTGCAAATAAATGGACTATCAGAAAGGACTATTCGTACTTTGGAGGATATGTAGGACTATTCGTACTTTGGAGGATATGTTAAGGGCTTGTGTATTGGATTTCAAAGGAAGTTGGGAAAAATACTTGTCTTTAGTGGAATTTTCCTATGATAATAGCTATCACTCAAGTATTGAGATGGCTCCCTATGAGGCTTTGTATGGTAGAAGATGCAGGTCCCCATTGTGATGGGAAGAGGTTGGTGAGAGAAAATTGTTGGGGCTAGAAATCATTCAGATGACATCTAAGAAGATTAACCTGATTCATAAAACATTGCAAATAGCACAAAGTTGACAGAAGAGTTATTATGACAACTCGAGAAGGGAAGTAGAATTTGAAGTTGGAGATATGGTATTTTTGAAAGTCACCCCAATGAAGGGTATGATGAGATATGGGAAGAAGGGGAAGTTGAGTCCCAGATTTGTTGGTCCATTTGAGATCCTAAAACACATTGGTAAATTTGCCTACGAGTTGACCTTACCGCCTACACTTGCAGGAGTGCATATTGTTTCATGTTTCCATGCTGAGGAAGGACATCCCGAATCCTTCACGTGTTTTGAACTATGAGCCACTCAAGATCAAAGACAACTTGACTTATGAGGAAGTTCCAATCCAAATTCTTGACTGCAAGGATCAAGTGCTACGCACCAAGACCATATCATTAGTTAAGGTCCTTTGGAAGAATCACACAATGGAGGAGGCATCTCAGGTGTGAGAAGATGAGATGAAATCAAATTATCCAGAGTTGTTCGTTAACAAAGGTATGTACAATTTTGAGGACAAAATTTTTTAAGGGGGGAAGGATGTAACACCCCATAATTATGATACCAATTTAATTATTATATGTAAATTAAAAAAGAGGCCTACAATTAAATGGATTTAATTGATTTAGGCTTAAGATATTAAAAATAAGATAAATACTATGGAATATGAAGCCTAAGTGAGGTGACATAAGTAAATATATGGGCCTTGATAAGCTTTTAAAAACCCTAGCCTTTTACCTCTTAAGATACACGTGTATATATATATATATATATATATATATATAAGATTTTCTTTTTTTTTTTTAGCCGCAACACATGGTTGAACAACTTATTTTTTCTACTTTGTGGCTGAACGTGAGATTGCTGCAAGTATGGTTTCCTTTAACTCTAAATTTAGGGAGTTGAATATTCAATGGCTAGACTTGTCCCCCGTTTGTAGGAAAGAGCTGTGCTTGAAATTACTTTAGTAGCTAATAGGATAATAGGCATCACTTTATAAAACCTAACCTATCAATATATTAATAGAAAAAGGACTTCTAGGCATATGTTTGACCTGTCAATCTCCAACTATCCTTATATTAATGGAGAAGGTGACTTATAATTGTTATTATATTGGATCCTTATATTAATGGAGAAAATGACTTATAATTGTTATTATACTGGAGTAAGAATGATACATATAGCCTTTTTGTTTTCCCCTATTTTCATCTTTAGATATAGTCTTGACCTTTCAGCCACTAGCAGGTTGAGATGCCTTCTTAAAACAAGAAAATCCCAACAAAGAAAATATCTAGATATTTCTTATACCCTTTCCAATGACATCAAAATAATGCTTTCATTGTCTTTCTATATTAGCAAAGAAAACGTCCACTAACTAGGAATGAAATTGGGCAATAGAGAGGGAAAAGAAATTTGAGCAAAACTAGGCCCTACATATAGTTTGAATTATAAGGCAGCCTCAGTACCGAAATCAGAGTGGTACATAGAATCTAACATCTCCGTAGGCTTTAATATTGATAGATTAAACTACTTAAGTGTGAAAACTGATTTTAAGTGGGAAATTCGTGTATTGATGAACCTATTTTTGGTGTTGCTCAGTTCTAATTCTACTGATTTAGTGTGACTTAAGGGTAGTTGATTTCATATTTTTGCAACTAAGAGGTAAGTAGTGTTTACTAATTTTGGGGGTTTTCCCAAATAAAGAAAATATCTAGATATTTTCATCGTCAGATATAGTCTTGATCTTTTAGCCACTAGCAAGTTGAGATGCCTTCATAAAACAAGAAATTTCCAACAAAGAAAATATCTAAATATTTCTTATACCCTTTCCAATGACATCAAAATAATGCTTTCATTGTCTTTCTAAATTAGCAAAGAAAATGTCCACTAACTAATAATGAAATTGGGCAGTAGAGAGGGAAAAGAAATTTGAGCAAAACTAGGCCCTACATATAGTTTGAATTATAAGGTAGCCTCAATACCAAAATTAGAGTGGCATAGAGAATCTAACATCTCCGTAGGCTTTAATATTGATAGATTAAACTATTTAAGCATGAAAACTGATTTTAAGTGGGAAATTTGTGTATTGATGAACCTATTTTTGGTGTTGCTCGGTTCTAATTCTACCGATTTAGTGTGACTCAAGGGTGGTTGATTTCATATTTTTGCAAATAAGAAGTAAGTTGTGTTTACTAATTTTAGGGGTTTTCCCAAACAGTGTTGATTATTAAACTATTTTATATCAAAGAAATATGTTGATATTTTATATATAAATTGATATTTTATAAATGCTTGATGTGCACATTAATTATTCGTTTTATGAAAAACTTGTGGGACAACCTAAATTTATAAAAACTTGTATGTGTGAATATATCCTTATATTTTTTTGGAATTATGAATGGATTATTTTTGTGTGCATCTTGAATATGTTTTGAAAACATATGGCAAGTCATGATTAAAATCTCAGTATTGTATTTAGTCCTTAGTAAGGGACAATCCTACTTTATTATTTATTTATTTTTAAATATAACTATAGTCTAAAGTGGTTCTTGATAAGTTTAAAGAAAGGAAAAAATTAAGGTAATATAGGTAGTGGTCTCATGTTGGCAATATCATTATTTAGATATGTGTAATGAGTATATTTAGTTTATACATATAAATTTATAAATGAGTCTATGCTTGAATTGTTGTGTATCAAGCTTAATAGCTCATGAGCTTGTTCATGAACAATTTTTTTTTCTTGGGCTCGGCTTGTTTATTAAATGAGCCTAAAACTAAGGCTCAAGTTTGGCTTATTTATAAACAAACAAATATAAACAAGCTTTTTATCGAGCCGAGCCCAAGTTGTTCATGATCGGCTTGGTTCATTTATAGCCCTAATTCTTCTCCCCATTATTTTTACTACAAAAATTTGTTATTTTCTCTTCCATGCCATCCATATTTTGCTCACACAAAAAGGTGAATACTCTCTCTCTCAAATATATATTCTTTCTTTTGTTAGATATTTAATTTTTTAGATTGATGAATTTTTATGTTTAACTATACTTTATGTTGAAATGATTTGGTTATATTTTGATTTTATTTTCATTGTTTGTTACATGTTATCCTATGAAATTACAGAATGATTTAATGTTATTCTATTAGAAAGCATGACTTAGATAATTTGATGTTTACAGCTATACATTTTCTTTTGAATATTATTCTACTCATCTTATTTTATATAATTTTGTTATTTGTCTCACATTCTCTTCCAAAAAAGGTGATTGTTCTCTTTCTCTCTCTCTCTCTCTCTCTCTCTCTCTCTCTCTCTCTCTCATTAATTTATTCTTGCAACTCTATTTTAGATTGATAATTTTTTTTTTTGTTCTTTTTGTGTCTCTACTTTTGGATGATACACTTTGGTGGTGTGTTTTTTTCATTTATTTATCACATGTACTCTCTATCCCTCTTATCGTTTTGGTTTGAGTTAATTTTTAGATATTTTAGAAGTGAGATGGTTATGTATTTGAATGTCTCTATAAATTATTTGAGTCATATCAATTGTAAATTTGTGATGAGGTTTGATTATCATGATAATCTTCTCAAGAGAATGAGAAATTAACGCCGCACACCCTTGGTGTGATGGTCATTGCATAAGTATAAGTACTTGCAGGGTTTGCCTATCATGATAAATTTCTTAAGAGAATGAGAAATTACCATCGCATACCCTTGGTTTTATGGTCACTTCACAAGTATAAGTGTTTGTGGGGTATGAGGGGTAAGGTCTAGGGTTCAAGTATCTAGGAAGGAATTTCACACACATATACACTTAGATTACATTAGAGTAGAATTTCTATCTTGTATATATATATATATATATATATATACAATTTCAAGAGTCTTGGACTGAGAAGTTTGAAACATAACTTTTTCTCTTTGACTAGGTAAATCAATCAAAGGTTTCTCAGTTTTAGTAGGAACAGATTTTTCAACAATTTTTTCTTCAATACGGTCAAGCTGTTGACCAATAATATGCAAAGATTGATTGGTAAAATTGTTTTGTTCAATAAGACTAACAATAGGAGTTTGATCATCAGCAATTTTGAAAGGAGAGGCCTTCACTTCCTCTTTTGTCACTTCATCTTTTTTAGTAGTTATCAAAATTGAATCAAGAGGAGGATGACTAGACCTAACAATGGTTTTATCAATCTTAACAAAATTTGATTTCTTTATCACATTCAAATGTTGTTTTGAAACCTCATTATTTGGAACATAATGGTTTTCAAGAAAATCAAAAAACAAAATATGTTTTTTCAATTGATTCATCATTTCCAACCATTTTCTTTTAACACGGTCTTTATCAGACTGAGCAAAATTATTTTGGAAATATTTTCTCTTGGTTTTGTTTGATGCAAGCATAAACTCATTGTATAGAGAATCCCAATCAATTTCAAAATCATCATTTAAAACAGTCAAAACTCTTAATTGATTTTGGTAAACAGGAGGATTTTCAATAGAAGAATCAAAATCAGATGGAGTAACAGAAACAGTATCTTCCTCATCTTCATTAGCAGTTTTACTAAATGGAGTGGAAGTTTCAGGTTTAGTTGAATAGTAAACAGAGCTAAATTGGGATTTATCACTTGAAATACCTTTTAGCTTTAAATCAGAGGATGTTTCCAAATTCTTTTTCAAAAATTCATTGATCTCGCGATCTCTTTTTGAAATACTTTCAGATCCAGCAAAGGAATGTCTTCCTTCGTTGACCCTCAAAGGTGGATTGTTTTGAAAACTTATTTTAACAGTACCATCAAGATATTGTTGAATATGGGTGAGATCAAGCTCATCAAAAATGGGTTTAGCAGGAGGGGTTTCTTGTTCTAACAACCAATCCTTAGGAAGTTTAACATCTTGCCATTGAATCATTTTTGGAACTTGGATTTTAGCATCAGGAGTTGAACATTGAATTAACATGGTTTTTCCTGAAGGTTCTCTAGGCATTATAGCACAAGGATTCATTTGAGTACCCATTAGTTTGTAATAAATGCGATAGATCAAAGCAAAAGGCTTACTACCCTATTCCATGTGATAGCCAGATGAAGCAATATTCAAAGTTAAAGCTTTAACAATATTAGGATCATCCAAAGCAAGAGTAAGATCAGGATAACAGTTAAAATAAACAGGACCATCATACAAAGAAGCAGTGATCATGCCAAGAATGCTATCTTTAAAAATCTTAAATCTAGCATCTCTTAAACACATGAGAACAGAAGCATTAATACCCTTTCGGGTAAGTGGTTTAATAGCAACTTGAACCATACCAATATGCAAATAACTGAATTTTTTAGCAGCAAGGAAGTCATTAATATTCTTTTTAGTAAACAAACAGCATTTTTCATGAATTCTCGAAATAGAGAAAATTTGTTCAACAGTTCTAGCTTTGTAAGCAGAATGAAAAGCACTTTCAACAAAACTAGTTTTATAAATGGTTTTAGTATCAACTTTAGGAATAGTCCATTTACGAAAATCAGGGATCACCTCATTATCATCAATAGTGTGATCTTCTTCATTTACAATATCAGGAGGACAACTAGTCCTGGAGCTGATAGAGGAGTTGGATCTCCACAACTTATCCATACTATCCTAGGTTCAACACTCAGTTATCATGTTTTTCTCACAACCGTTGCATTTCGTAACACATACCCTAACCAACCTCATACCTCTCATGCCCTACACACCCTCTCTTGGCTCAAATGGGCCTTACAGCTAGGTCCTAGGAATTCACTTTACGACTAGGGTGGCGCCAACGACGGTAAGAAGGGAACACAACAACGGAATATCAAGCGTTCGGGTAGACACGGACAAGAGACAAAGAACACAACCACACTACCACTGGCCAGAAAAGAGTGGCTCTGATACCATAAAGGGGAGGGGACACGCTGCTGAAGAGAAGGAGACGGAAGCACAGTAATATTGTAAATGGAAATAATGTAAAGAACTTGAAAGTAAATAACTTGAAAATAAATAACTTGAATGTAAGAACAATAATAAGGCGGTAGAACCAGCCAAGCAGTATATATCAAAATAATTCAAAGTAAATAAGAACAATAGTTCAAAATAAATGAAAGCAATTTAAAACCATCCGGGAAGGAGACGGAAGCACAGTAATATTGTAAATGGAAATAATGTAAAGAACTTGAAAGTAAATAGCTTGAAAATAAATAACTTGAATGTAAGAACAATAATAAGGCGGTAGAACCAGCCAAGCAGTATATATCAAAATAATTCAAAGTAAATAAGAACAATAGTTCAAAATAAATGAAAGCAATTTAAAACCATCCGGTATGGCGGTAATCCGTCCAAGGTGGTGGTAGCAACAAGTAAAGTAATGAACATAGAACTGAAAATACTTCTTATTGAAAGTAGGATAAACACTTACAGTACTAGTGGTGAATACAAGATTTCAACAATTACAAAGCTTGAACTAGTCCTAGTTACAAGGTTTGTAGGATTACAAGGCTTGTAGTGAACAGGGATGAACAAGGTTGTAAACAAGGTAGTAGAAGTAGGGTGAGTTCTCTCTCTAAGAAGGCTAGTTCTAAGGGAAGAGAAATCAGAAGTAAACTTGACTTGAAAAACCCTTAAGGGACATCCCCCCTTAAATAGGCAAAGCTTTGAGTAAACAGTACTCATGAACAGTAAAAGTTAACAGTAAAAGATAAATTGCTGAAAGCAATCTTGATGTGACTAAAAGTCACGGGAAACACAGAGAATCAACTTTTCAGAACATTATCATCAGGAGTGGAAATTAACAGTGAAAGTCCACTAGTAAACAGTGTAGCATTTGAACATTATCATCAGGAGTGGAAATTAACAGTGAAAGTCCACTTAGTAAACAGTGTAGCATTTGGCCTTTATGCAGGCTAGACAAATAAGCTCAATCTTCTCAAAGATCTGGAGTTTTTTCATCATGTCCAAACAGCTCCTGGTCATATGGGAAATAAGGGTTGTGAGCAACAGATTCTTCAGAGGAGGCTTTGGATTCTTCCTAATTAGCAACAGCTTCTTCTGCCCATTTGAGTAAAGCTAGAAGAGCATCAGGATTCTTTCTCAAATTGTCAATAGAGGAGCTTTTAGTCTGAACATTTTTGCCAGAAGAAGAAGAGGGAGCATCAGTAGGAGCAGGGGTTTGAACAGGGGAATGATCTTTGGCCATGGGCAAAGCAGCAGCAGATGAAGATTCTCTGGAAATAAAGGCAACAACGGTAATGATCTTTTGAGTGTGAGGGAATTTTCCCCACCATTTTACATACCAATGCCTGGAGAGAACATCACCATCTTTCTCATATTGCCATTTCAATATCCAAGGTATTTTATATTTTTTAACAAAATGAAGCAAGGCAGGAAATTTGGCTCCATAAGCATCACACCTAAAACATTTCTTGAAACTGTTGAAAGCTTCAAGCAATGGTGCAGGAAATAAATCAGTAATAGGATCAAATTGGGCCCACCAACGGTTGAACCAAAGGGGCAAATCACCAGTGAATTCTTTGTCAAAGTTAACAAACCAGGAATGAGACATGTTTTCATTCTGGTGCAGCATGAATCCTGACCAAGCCATGATATAATCATAATATGAATAGGGAATGGGGGAGCTTGGCATTGTTCTAGTAGATGTAAGAGAAGAGCCCCATTGTTCTTCAGAAATAAAATTGACCAAGTAAACACTGTGGTAAATAATTTTGGAAACATCTTTGTGATCAGAAATGGTGTTAATAATAATAGATCTTTCATGGCGCAGAAGATCAGAATAATAATTTAAATTCTTTTCCCTATGCTCCGGAATCCAATGAAACTTTGGAGGGAAATAACTCCTAGCAAGTCTGAGCAGATCAGAAATAGAGGCTCTGTTGGGTTCAATATAAAACAGGTATTGGAAATATTGTTTTTTGATGTATTGAGGGGAATTTTTTGGAAAAACAGTTTTGATGGGCCGGTTAACAGGGGTTAAGGCATAAGGATCATAAGATGAAGCAAGAACAGTGGAGTAATTAATCCTAGGGATGGTTCCTAGGGTGGTGAAACGGTTGGTTATTTCAAGAGGAGAAGCAGGTTCTTTTTTAACAATTTGTTTATCAGTTTCAGCAGGAGGATTATCTTTTGGTCGTCTACTTGCCATGGTGACACTGCAGAAATTCACGGGTAAGGAAATCAGGGATAGAATTTTGAGAACCTTTAATATATTCAATATCAAAATAAAAAACGCTTAAAATTGCTTGCCATCTAGCGAAAATATGTTTTGAAGCAATATTTTCAACATCTTTTTCAATAACATATTTAGCACTTTTGCAGTCAATACGTAACAAAAATTTTTGGTTTAACAAATCACTTTGAAATTTTGAAATACATAGTACTATAGATAAAATTTCCTTTTTAATAGTACTATAATTTAATTGTGCATTGTTCCAAATACCAGAATAGAAACGAACAATTTGTTCAAATGACTCAGAAGAAACTCTTTGTTTTAGAATACCACCATAACCAACATCAGAGGCATCGGTTTCAACAATTTTGAAAGCTCCAACAGTAGGAATACCAAGACAAGGCAATGTCTTAACATGAGTTTTGATTTGTTTAACAATAGAAGTATGAACATCAGACCAAGGAGGAGGATTACTTTTTAACCGATCAAACAGAGGTTTGCATTGTTTCCTCATATCTTTGTAAAAGTCTGCAACATAGTTTAATGACCCAAGAAATCTTTGGAGTTGTGTTTTGTCAATGATAACATCAGGAAACTTATCGGCAAACTGGATGGCTCTATCTATAGGACGAATCTGTCCTTCAGAGATATCATAGCCAAGGAAACGAACTTTGGTTTGGAATAGTTTAACCTTCTTGGCTGAGACAACAAGACCATTTCTTTTGATAGTATCTAGAAACGAATTCAAATGTTTCCAGTGTTCGTCAATAGAGCTAGAGTAAACAAGAACATCATCAATATAAACAATGGTGAAATGACTGAAGGAGTTAAAAATATCATTCATGATATTTTGAAACTCGCTTGGGGCATTTTTAAGGCCAAATGGCATAACATTCCACTTATAATGTCCAAAAGGAGTGGTGAAAGCAGTTTTGTACCTATCATTCTCACTAATCTGAATTTGCCAAAACCCAGATTTCATATCAAACTTAGAGAACACAACAGCTTCATTTAACCTATGGACAAGGTCATTCTTGTTGGGAATAGGATACCGAATCCATTCTAAAACCTTATTCAGGGGTTTGTAGTTAATGACTAATCTTGGGGTTCCTCTTTCAATTTCAGCATTTTTTTGGACATAAAAGGCTGAACAAGACCAGGGAGACTTGCTATTCCTAATCAATTTTTTCTGCAACAAATCAAGGATTTCTTTTTTGCAAAATTCAACAGTTTCAACATTCATTTGGATAGGACGAGCTTTAGTGGGAATATTTTTCTCATCAAAATCTTTGACATATGGCAAATTAACAATATGTTTCTTCCTATACCAGAAAGCATTAGGGACATCAGAGCAAACATCATCAATCAACATTTTCTGAAAATTACCAATTTTGGATTGCAACAATTTATCAGAAATTTGTTTAGCAATTTTCTTGTATCTAACCTCTTGCTGAAGAAATTTAAGATGTTTAATTTTAGCATGAATCATGTTTGAAGCAGTATTAGTATCAATATCAAACTTCGAAGCAAATTTGAACTTTACTTTTTGTCCAAAAGGATCATTAGTAATTCCATCATGTTCAACAAGAAAAGGATATAAAGCATTTATAAAAGGCAAACCAAGAATCACTTTATCAGTCATATTCTTAACAAGAACAGATGGAATCTTGAAACAGACATTAGCATGGCATACATGAGCATTATTCAATTCATACTTTATTTGCATCTGAGAACCATTAGCAGAAACTAATCTTTCAGTAAATTTTTCAAAGTATTTTGAAGGAATCTGTCCTTCTTGGATACAGTTCATATCCGCCCCTGAATCTATCATAGCAATAACAGTGAAATGATAATCAGGAGAAACAACAATTTTAACTTTTGTAAACCATTTTGAAGGAATTATTTTATGGACAAGAGCAAGTTGAGAAATAGTGACATCATCAGGAATACCTTTACTAGAAAGAAGAGCTTGTTGACAAGATTCATCTCCATCCTTATGCTCAAGTCCTTTTTTAAGGTTATTTTTATTACTTTTAATATCTTTAAAATCATGTTTTAATTCGCTTATCTCTTGTTTAACAATATTAATTTCATGTTGTAAATCATTAATAGTCAATTCTTTAGATTTCTTATTATTAAATTTTTCTAAAGTTTTATCCTCTTTACTCTTGGTGAGGACATTGGTTTTAATAACATTGCAGCAAGAACCTCTACTACCAATTTTAATATCAGAAGAATTATCAATATTTAGTATGTTGAATTTGTTTTTTAAATTACCAGGTTTTCTTTTACAATTTTTATTAAAGTATCCAGATTTTCCACAGTTAATACTTCTCTTCTTAGCATAGAAATAATTAGGTTTAACAAAGTTATATCTGTACCTTAATTGGTGTTTTAACAATTTTTTATCATCACACCTATTGGTACTAAGTTTTTTAATAGTACTGAAAATATCTGCATAGGTTAAATTATTATAATCAATAGAATCATTTTTAGCCATTAATTCTTGTTTTACTTTATGAGCAAAGATAGGAGGCAAACCGTCAATAAACTTTTCTTTCCAATAATACTTATGACAATCTTTCCGGAGTATCACTCTGGAAATAAAAACATCTTGATACCATCTGTATTCAGACATAGTTGAACAACTCAAATCATTTAAATAATCATGAGATGAAATATTGGATGGAGTACCAACAAAGTGTTTGAGAATAGTATAGATCAAGGTATTGACACCATTACAAACAATACTTTCATTAAAAATAGGCAAACATTCATCATTCTTATTAACAGCATGTTTAATAGACTCTCTGGATTCTTCAGTGATATATGAATCCCACCATCCATGAAGAGCACCAGAAAAACCAGTAACAAGCAAGTTAATAATATCAGGTTGATCAAGATCATGGTTATTTTGATAAGCAATACTAACCATAGACATGTGAATCATTTTAGTAACGATTTCTAGTTCAGACAAACCATCAATATTCCATTCATAAAGTTCATCAGCAGAAACAGAAGACACAGTATCAGAATCTGTATTTTCTTTAGAAACAATTTCTTCTTTAGAAATAATTCGAGCAGTTGGAGTACTTGTAGAAGTACCCTCAGTTTTAACTTCTAAATCAGAAAGCATTTTTTCATATATATATATATATATATATAAAATAGAGAATGAGAAATTGAAATAATTAATTTTGGAACTTAAAATTTTAGTTGTAGGAAAAAAAAAACCATAACACACTATACAAAAGTTTGAATAATATAGATCACTTGAATTAAAAAAGTATTTCTATCTTTTATCACAAAAAAAAAAAAAATAATAATGGAACAATATCAATCAAATACACCTAAGGTTTTCAAAAAAAAAAAAAAAAAAAAAAAAAAACACACACACACACACACAAACACAAAATAATAGAATGATATATTTGTAGAGATGGAGAAATGAAAAATAATTTTAGAAATAATATCTCTAATATGTTTAATAGAATAGTTCATACATTATGCCACGTTATAAAATAATTATATATTCTCACGCATCACATGGATCAGTGACTAGTTATCTGTAATAATTTTCTCTTTTTTGGGAACAGGATTTGCACATTAAATGAGAGATGAGAGATCCCTGGGGCAAATTTCTCTATTGTAGTTCTTGGTATCACTACTTCAATAAGAATACACTTGAAATATGCACACATGGCATATATGCGGGCAGGTGATCATTCAAAGAACAATGTGAGAATAGCACACTTAGGCATGTAGATGTGCAGGTCAAGGTGGTTGAGGTTTCACAGTTCTAGGTCGTGACTCATAAGATGCAATAAGAGACTAAGTTTATCTTCTTTTTTTTCATTTCTTAGAATAGGTTTATCAGCTGCAGGAACAATGATATTGATCCAGTAAAAATGATTTCGGGCTTGTTGTCACAAATACTATGAATCTGCTGTGACATTGGTACTAATATCTTAAGAGCTAGGGATTTATGGAAGGACATCACATAACGGATATGACACAACAAGATTTTACGTGGTTCAGCCAACAAGCCTATGTCCACGGGCACCAAATTCACTATTAGCAATATATAAATTACAAACACTCAAACCAAGTTTTGTAAAATACATTTACAAACCCTTACAAACTTGAATAAACTTATATTACACCATCAAACTCTAAATCTCTAGCTCTTTTGTTGTTTTTTGTTTTCAAGTTTTTTTTTTTTTGGGTGAAACATTCTCATCTTACAATCTTAAGAACTTAATACAAACAAGGGCACTCTAGTCACACAGAAAATAAACACCCAAATCACAGCCAACTAGTTACACGTGCATCTTTCAACTCCAAAATACACCAAACTTGTTCTTCGAAAAAATCCTCTTCATATTCTTTGAAGAGCCTCTTCTAACTGTACTATAACCCCCCATAATCATATAAGGTCGTTTTGATCTGAATTCACTTAATCCTTAGAAGAGGTTATAAAAAAACTTAATCCTTAGAAGAAGCAATGATAAATTCTTGAAACTTGTTCAGAAAATTGGAGCTAGAAGCCTGCAAATAGATTCAGAAGATACTATCGATTGATCAGGAAACAGAGGCAGAAAAACATGGCACAAAAACTTGAAGTAGAAGGCGAGCACTGCAGAATCCCTAATAGAAACTAGAGCATCGTTGATGCCCCAACAAGTCTTCAAAATTGCCCGAGATCATGCAAATGGAAAGAAAAATTATTAGCAAGTGCAATAATTGCATCATAATGTATAGTAAAAAGAATTGACATCTAACAGGCCAAATTGTTATTCTTCTATGTGTAGAAAAAGTACCTCAATGAAAATTTGGGGCTCTTTTGATATGAGCTATCTTAGACCAATCTTTTCCTCTTATTTTGGAGTTTTGGTTCCAGCAAAGGGCACTCCTTGATGCAGAGAAAAGACAGGGAGGAGGGAAGGTCCTCCTCTGGCAAAGCCTGGAGTTCGTTACAGCTGCTAATCTCCAATTTCTTGAGAGCAGTAAGGTGATGAAGCTGCCTGCAGTTCACATTTTTGAGACTAGAAAGTCTGCTGATGCGTAGAGAGTCGAGATTGCTGGGCAGTAACTGGTCCTCTGGAAATGACTCCACGTTTTTACATCCACCTTCAATCTCCAACCGACGAAGACAGTCAAGCTTATGCAAGCCCCACTCCCTCCCGAGAATGAGTTTTTCGCAAAATGTGATACAAAGTATACTTAGTTTGGAGGGCAACCCCCCTTCTGGAAGTGATACAAGTTCTGGGCAATTATTTATATACAATGACTGGAGAGAACCAACGGTATGCATCTGATTAGGCAGTTTCTCAAGATTCTTGCAATTGGAGAACCAAATGGACGTGAGGCTGGGGGTAGGCAATCCTCCTTCTGGAAAAGATACCAGCTTTGGACAATCCTTGATCTCCAAGGCATCAAGAGATGTGAGCTTTGCCTGGCTTTCTTCTGGCATTGAAAGGGATTCCAGATTTGCACAATTCCAGATAGAAAGACTTCTAAGACTCGGAAACAATTGTAATGGGAGACTTGTCATGGAATCACAGCTACTCCCTATGCACAGACGTTCAAGTTTAAACTCTTGAGTCCTCTCTACAAGTGGGAGAAACTCTAATTTCTTGCAGTTCTGAATATAAAGAATTTTCAAGACACTGTGTATATGACCCTGAGGAATGGACTCGAGAGAACAACAATTAATGATATATAAATGTTGCAGCGAATGGTTTCTGTCCATCACTTCTTCAGGTATGAACTCCAGAGCATCACATCCTTCAATTTTAAGGCTATGTAGCCCTGTTACTTCCATCAGTTCTGATACATCTGAAACTTTCATGCTTTTGAAAGAGGATAATTCTTGCCGTGCATCTTGGCTGGACCAATTGTTGGAGGGAAGATCAGCTTCATCACCAATGTTTGGAGTCATGTGAAATGAGGATTCTGCGCCACCAGTCTTGGGCAACGAGGATTCTGTAGCACCTTCATATTTAAAGACACTCATTTGCTCAAAGAATGAGGCAATTTTATTGTCACTTATGAACTGAATCTTTTCATGGTAATCTAAAAGCGTTTTGTTTAATGATGCCTCTTTCATAAGTGTAGTCAGTAGTTCCTGAGATTTAGAAATCTCGACTTTTACTACCTTAACAAGTCGCTTGGGTAAGTTTCCCTTAAGCTTGGGGCATCTTCGTATACATAGTTCTTGCAAGCAAGGGAATTCTTCACCTGTATCGGATGAAACCCATTCTTCCCATTCTGGCATCCCCTCAAATGTTAGAGTCTCCAAAGACTTAAATGGTAAGCTATAGCCATACTTCCCCAAGAATTCAGAACCCACCCTCTTCAGTGCATCCATCCCTTCAATAATGAGCGCTTTAAGAGATCCTAGCTGCCCGAGTGGTGGCAGGTCTAAGCAATGCTTGCAATTGCTAAGACGTAGGAAAGCCATTTTACGTAATACACCATCCCCTAGCCATTCTGGAAATTTTGTACCAAAATAAAGATTAATATGGAGCTTCTCTAAAGATGGAGAAGGCTGTAGCTTTTCAATCACATCTTCATCCTTCTCTGGATCAACAATATCACCACCCCATTCTAACACAAGCTCATCAAGGAAAATTTTTTTTTCCAATCTGGCCTTAGCCGCATCTTCAGCAGAGACCATGCTCTGTAACTTTGAAATGCGAAGTGTACGAAGATACAAAAGCGGCCCCAACTCTTGTAGTGCTGAGCTGCTTTCTTTGCCCACAACAAAGCCAGACAGTGTTTGAAGACTTTCTAATCTGCTCAATTTTTTTGGCATCTCATTTAAGTCAGTTCCACAAATGTTGAGATGACGCAAGTTAATAAGCTTCCACATGTTTTGTGGCAATTCAGTTAGACAATGGCAATTTGACAGTATTAAAGTCTGTAAATTGCAAAGGTCACAAACTGATTTAGGTAACCTATTAATTGGGGTGTGAGAGAGATCGAGATACCGTAAATGTTTCAAATCGCCAATGGAGGCAGGCAACACAGTGATATGATAACGGGATAAAGAAAGCACTCGTAAGAATTGCAGTTTGGACAACAAATTATGCAGTTCATCACTGCTTAAATGACATGATCCAGGACCCAGTGGCAAAAAGGTTCTTAAAAAATTGGATTTATCAATGGCTTTAAATATCACTGTGGAATCATATTGGCTTCTGAAAAAAAGTGACAAATGCCTGATACTTACAGAGAATTGAGAAATAGAGTTATCCTCCAATCTGAAGAAATATCTAGAAGAGAAACTAGAGTCCTCCTTTTGATTGAACGTCTTGAAAGGCGCATCAACAACATCACGACCTGAATATGATGAAAAATGTTTTTCCGAGAACAATTGATCAAAGTATTCGTAACCAGTCTTTTCCTTTCTCTGTCTATCTAGAAGACCTTCTGCCATCCATAAAAGGACAAGGTTCTCTTTCTTAAACTCATAATCACTGGGAAATAATGAACAATATCTAAGGCATTGCTTCAGATTTGTAGGAAGATCATCTAAGCCCTGAATCCATTCATCGTGAATCTGAAAATTCGTCTCAAGTTTTTGCTGTACAGTCTTCCATTCCTCAACTTGTAGCTGAAATCGCAGGATAGACCCTAGTGTTCTTACTGTTGAAGGCACACCGTGACAATGACGCACAATTTCTCTGCCAATAGGTTCTAGATCTGGATATGAACTAGGGATTTGGTTGCCAAAAGCAAATTTTGCAAACAGCGACCAACTTTCATCATATAATAATGGCTCCATACGATAAAAATTGACAGTACCGATCAACGATGCATAATCTTCCTTGCGTGTAGTTACAATAACACAACATTTATTGGCAGCAGCTCCTATTAAAGTAGATCGAAAGACTTCCCAGTCTTTATTAACAGAACACACATCATCTAGAACGAGTAAAAATCTCTTTCCCCTAAGGTACTCTTGCAATTTTACTTGGAGTTGGTCCAAATTTAGTCCTGACTGCAAATTTAATTCCTCGAGATCAAAAGACTGCAAATTGAAGGACTCAAAGATTGCTTTTGTCACTCTGGCCAACTCAAAATCATCAACGCGAAACCAGGCCTTGAGATCAAAATGTTGGCCTACGATGGGATCGTTGTAAATGATCCGAGCAAGTGTGGTCTTGCCTATTCCAGACTGACCCTGTATCGGAATTACAGACAACTCTTTATCATATGTATCATGGGACAGCAAGATATTCATAAATTCTTCTTTCTTAATGTCCATACCGAATACTTCAGAGTCATCCACAAAATAAATAAATTTTCCCGGAGACCCGCCACCCCAGATGGGATTGAATCGGATCTTTTGTAATTTCATCCGGTATACATCGTATTCTTCGCCTCCACTCAACTCGAGCGCATCTCCTTGCTTCAAAATGCAATCTATTCTGTAAAGGATCTCCTCTATCTTTCTTTCTTTCTCTTTCGCGTAGATCCATACTGGACTTGATTTGGTCTGAAATTCAGCAGCCAACCTGTGTTGTAAAGCTTCAGTGAAGATCTCATCCATGAGATCCTCTGCTTGATAGAAAGCTTCTTCAACCTCGTACAGCCAAAGATCAACGACTACGCTGTTCCTGTTCCACTCCACTGGGCTCTGGCTCGGGTTATTCTTCCTTTCAAAATCAAGAACCATGAAAGTTAGAGCCCTAAGCATTGTCTTCCACCTATCCAAAAAGTCATCATTGCGTTTCAAACTTCGAAAGAAGTTTTCGAGTTCTTGTTCTTTAGAATCAAAATAGTACAACAGCACCTTAAATCGCGTGCCAGCCATGTTGCCCTCCTCCGGGATGAGATGTGCTTTTAAAGCTTTCGCAGATCTCCCAGCCATGTTGCCCTCCTCTGGGTCCTCCTCCTCCGAGTACTCCTCCCCCGGCAAGTAAAGTAGGTCAAAGACGCTCTCGTCTAAGCAGAGAAGATCTTCTAATTCTATCTCATCGTGTAAACCTTTCGCAGATCTCCCAGCCATGTTGCCCTCCTCCAGGTCCTCCGGGATGAGATGTGCTTTTAAACATTTCGCAGATATCCCAGCCATGTTGCCCTCCTCCAGGTCCTCCGGGATGAGATGTGCTTTTAAACCTTTCGCAGATCTCCCAGCCGATTCTTGAGAGCCTTCGTTCAGAGATCCCAAGTTGTTATATTGACTTGTTATCTCGACTTTGGTTGCGTTAACTAGCGGGCTAGCAGAAATTAGACGAAGAAGTTGAAGGCCAATAGTGAACTAAGAAAGACCACGGTTCTCCAATTTGAAAGCTTTTTTGCACACTCATAGTTGTTACTTGTAACATTCAAACATATATGGTGTCTTCTACCCAAAAAAAAAAAAAAAACATATATGGTGTCGGAGAGAAAAAAAACGTGGAATTATTCGGTGTGTTTGTATATAACTTATTTGCTGAAAATTAAAAATTTATTTCTGAAAATACTGTAGTAAAATAATTTTTAAATGTGTAAATAGTACTGTAAGACCCAAAGAGAGAGAAAATTGTATGTTGCTGACTTTTGTGGGTCTGTGAATAGTATCCATGGACCCACAAAAAAACGTAGATGCACATATTTGCAGAAAAACGCCAATCCAAACGCATATGTAGAAACTAGAAACTAAAAAAAAAAATTTAGTTACTAGCTACATTAGAAGCGTTAAAGTTAACTAGTCTCTAAGCACACGTGTCTTCTATTTTTTGGGTAATGGGTTAACTTATTTGCTGAAAACTAAAAATTTATCGTTGAAAATACTATAGCAAAATATTTTTTAAATGTGTGAATAGTGCTGTAAGACCCAAAGAGAGAGAGAGAAAATTGTATTTTGCTGACTTTTGTGGGTCCATGAATAGTACTCATGGACCCACAAAAAAACGCAGATGCACAGATTTGCAGAAAAACGCCAATCCAAACACATATGTAGAAACTAGAAACTAAAAAAAAAAAAAATTAGTTACTAGCTACATTAGAAGCGTTAAAGTTAACTAGCCTTTAACCACATGCGTCTTCTATTTTTTGGGTAATGGGTTAATTTAAAGCATTTATTATAATTTGAGATTACTACATTTTTCAATTACAAAAAAAAAAAAAAAAAAAAAAAACCTTCGGGTGTGATGAAAAATTATTTCACCACACATAATACTCATCACACCTCTAGATTTTTTTGTTTGGTGATTGGAAAATGTAGTAATTCCAAATTATAATAAATACTCTAAATTAATCCTTACCAAAAAAATAGAAGAGTCTTTGAGCTCGCGTGCTTAGAGGCTAGTATTTTATAAGTTAGGTAACATTTTTTATTAAGTAGTAAATTAATAAGATTTTTGTTAAAGGACATGCTCCTGAAAAGATCCTAAAATTTAGTAACTACACATCCACATTTTTTTTTCTTCCTTTTTGGTGTTGTTGATGTTGTTCTTTTTTTTTTTTTTTTCCCTAAATTTTATGTATGGCAGTTATCATTTTTTGTCTAATCTTAAAATGTAGTTTTTTAATTCTAAAATTTAGCCATTTATTACACATCCATAACATAAGTAAATAAAAGCTTAAATTTAAAATTTTATGGCACGAGATACATGTTATTTTTGGTGTTGTTGTTCTTTTTAATAAAAATTTAATAATATTTATCAATTTTTGTTTAATCCAAAATTTTAGTTTTTTCGTTAAAAAGAGTTTAAATTTCAAATTTATTAACAACCTTTAAAACTGAGAAAAAGGTACGTAACTTTTCTTTAAGTCCTATGTTTTATCCCAAAAAAAAGCTACCCCTATTATGAGAAAAAAAAAAAAAAAACATAAAATTATCCCACGTTCAATCAAAAAAACCCCAACCCGGCCACCCTTTTTTTTCAAATTCAAAATTTAAAATATCTTATCCTTTTCCCATGGTAACTTACATCAATAATTTTATTTTAATGGAGATGTTCAATATTCAAATCAATCTTTCCAATTATTAAATTATAGTTAAAAAATTATCATTCAAATTCAAAATCCACTTGCTAATATATTATATTATCCAAAGAAAAAATATTCCTGATTTAGAAAAAATTGCTGATTGCTTTTATTTATTTATTTAATTCTCACAAAATAATTTCCCATTTTTTCATGTTTATTTTAAAAATTAAAAATCATAACTACTACCACATGAAAAATGAAATCCCCATAACATGAAAAATGAAATCCCCATAATATGTAAACACCTTCATCTGTACAGAATAAAAAAAAAAAAAAAAAAAAAAAAAAAAAAAAAAAAAAAAAAAAAAAAACTGAAAAAGAAATATAATAGAAAACCTAATTTTCAAGATATCTGATTTTGAAAGAAAATAAAAGGCTAAATTTTAGGGAAATTTAAAAGATTAACATGGGGAATTGGTGTGACCCTTGGATAAACAGAGAAAAAACTAAAGGACACTCCGATAAAAATACGTATCTAACTCTCAACAAAATAGAACCACTTTTCTGTTAGTTTTCGAAGTAAACTCGCCTCATGTTTTCTCTCTTCTTCTTCTTCTTCTTCTTTTTTTTTTTTTTTTTTTTTTTTTTTTGTAAAAAAAATCTCACGTTTTCCTTTTTTCATTTTTTTTTCTTTTAAATCTCTTCTTTATTTTGGAAAAAAAAAAGACTCCTATTATAAAACCACTACTATAACTTCTCCATCCATATCCTTGAAAGGAAATAAAAAGCTAAATTTTAGGGAAACTTAAAAGATTAATGTGGAGAATTGGTGTGACCTTATCCTTATTTAAAAGTTTATTTAAAAAAGAAAAGCTACACGTTTAAAAATTTCAAATTAAACTATTTTTTTTAAATCCCACCTTCTATCCAAAAAACACTACTTGGCCACCATTTTTTTTTTTTTTTCAAATTCAAAGTTTAAAAACAATACTCATTTGTGGATAACTACATAACTGTTTTAATCCTAAAAGTTAGATACTTACTACACATCTATAACAAAAGTGAAAAAGAGTTTAAATTTCAAATATATTTATTTTACGGTAAAAGGATCAATTTTAATCTTAAAATGTAGTGTTTTAATCGTAATAGTTAGCCACTTACTACACATCTATAAAAAAAGTTAAAAAGAGTTTAAATTTCAAAGATATCAATTACCCTTAAAACTGAGAAAATGTTGGTAACATTTTTTATGAAGTAATAAACTAATAATTATAAAAAAAAAATGTAAATTGAATTTCACATAGAATTATACAAATGATAAATATTATTTATGTTACAAAAGAAATTTTTTTACAACAATTTCTTAAATAACAACCATTTCATGTGAGGTTTAAATTGGGTAACCATTAACATGATACATCAAATATATAATAATACCCTCTAAAAAAAAGTAGTGTAAATTACATTTAAAAAAATAGCATAAATTACATGGAAAAACTTGTTTACATAATACTCTCTAAAAAAAAGTAGCGTAAATTATATTAAAAAAAAAGTAGCATAAATTACCACTTCAAGCAGCTTAATTCCCTTAAAACCCAACACCAAATTGACCAATCATGCTCACATTCACTCCAGCCTGTAATGCCTCCATAAATTCCTTGGTCCCAGACCTCGCAATTGTACCTGTGGGGCCCAATAATTTGTGACCCTGGCCCATTTTTACATTGGGGCCCAAGGCCCGAGCCGAGGAGGGATATAGCCGAGGACATATAATAAAAGTCCAAGTAATCTTGAGACATAGCCGAGGATGATTCTATCATCGGCATCCCTGAGGCCCTCCTGAAAGAAAGTGCAAGAATGGTATAGGAACAGTTTTGGTAAAAACCTAAAATATCTATGTTGATAGAGAAAGGATCGCTGGACAGTATGGCGACCAAAGACAAAGGGAAAGCTGCCATTGAATACTCTGCACCTGACAGAACCATGCTCTTCAGCTTTTACAACCACCCCCAATCACTTTGGGTATGGGCTGATGAGACAAGTATCAGTCCTGGAAAGTCGAACCTACACGTGAACGTTGGATAAGGGATACAAACTAATATAAAAGGGGAAGCAAGCAATCCGGGCAAAGGGCTGGGGAAAAAGGTCAAGAACCAGAGCCTCCCAGACCGTATCGAGGAGAAGGACTCCTCGAACGAACATGGTTCAATTCTGTATGAACACCACAACTAACCACCGTTCGGTGACCAAGGCCTAGCATTTCAAACCCACGCTCTACAAATTATATTGTTTGGGCCCTCAACGTGCGAACCCAATACTATTTTGGGGCCGTCACGAATTGAGTCCTTACAATACCCAAATCTATAACCCAAAAACCAAAAAAAGTGTTAGCAATCTAAAATCACATTGAAGATTAAGTTCTTGGACCAAAATAGAGAAGAATAATATAAGAACCTGCATGCATAAATAGAGAGAGTCTTGTTGATTTTGTTTGTGAAGCTCTCAAATCGAATCTTATCCAATACCTACACATATAAATGCAAAACCAATCAGTCTTAATTCTCATCCAAGTAGCTTAATTCCCTTAATAAAAATACTGTAAATTCCAAAAATAAAAAACCCAAAAAAGGAGTTTGTGTTTAATTCTAGGCCAAAATAAAAAGACATAGCCTTTACCAATATCCTTTTTCAAGCAGCCAGTTCAAGCACAAGCCCTTCTATTTAAAATCTTGAAGTTAACCATGGTAATAAGCCATCATGAAAAGATAGAACCTGAAAAGTTGTTGGAGCTTTTGACAGTAAATGTCTTTAATATGAAGAAAAATAAAGGGGGATGTAGAGCTAAATTAAATATCTTCAATATGAAGAAGAATGAGAGATAGAAATTGGCAGTGTGCGTGAGTCTGTGGGTTTTAAAGTGTAGGAGTTTTAGTTTACATATTTATCTTCGTTAGTTGAAAAATTTTAAGTGGGTATGATGAGGGTATTTTAGGCAGATTGTCCTTTAGTTTTGGCTCTACTTAAACATATGGGTGTAGGGGTATTTTTGAACTAAAAAAATGAGGAATCCAAATAGGAGAAGCTCCTTAAATAGTAGTATAGATAAAGTTAATAAAGAAAAAAAAAAAAAAAGAGAAATACTATGTCCACAACATTTTCATAACAAATCTTAAATGGTATATTGTTACTGATTGTTATTGATAAAGCAAAAATGTAATCTTAGTGGTAGATTCAAATTTGAATTAATAACAACTAACCACTTATGATTTATTATGAAAATATTATGGATATAACATTTCTCTTTCTTTCTTTTTCTCATTTTTTTTTTAAATTTTTTTGGAGAAAAACTCTTATTTTAACTACACGGGATAATCCTATCAAAAAAATAAAAATAAAAATAAAAATACATAGGATAATGGGACAAGGATAAGGGATTTTTTTTTTTTTTTGCTTTTTTTTTTTTGTTTTAATCTTATTTTACTCTAAAGTGACCGCTAAAATTTAAACTAAAGCAGTTTTTATTTTTGGGATAGAATGAAATGAACATTATTATTATTATTATTATTATTATTATTATTATTATTATTTTATTTGAAGGTGAGGAAAAAGAGAGAGATTTTTAAAGTAGGTTTTAGAGAAATGAACGTTATTTGTGTTAAATTACCGATTATCTTTTTTTTTTTTTTTTTTTGGAGAAAAACTCTTCTTTTAACTACGCGGGATAATCTTATTAAAAAAAAAAAAATACATAGGATAATGGGACAAGGATAAGGGGGGAATGGGCAGACTAGCAGTGTGAGGGGCAACTATGTAGTAAGTTAGGCAATGTTTGAAAGAATAATGGAAAGTAGCATCTCGAGTTTTAGAAACTCGAGATCCATACTCGAGTCCCAAAGACTTGCTTTGCGAGTGTTTTGCTGGATGAGTTGGACTGAAAATGCCACATAGATCTCAAGTTTTAGAAACTCGAGTTCCTATAGTGGCATTTTTAAGTCTTATAGTGACGTTTTAAAGCCCTATAGCGGCGTTTCCCTGCAAATTTTTTTTATATGATCACCCCACACTTCAGGGAGGCCTATAGTGGTGTTTTTAATCCCTATAATGACGTTTTAAATCCCTATAGCGGTGTTTTCCTGCAAATTTTTTTTTTTTATAAGTATGATCATCTCGTACTAGGTTCAGGGAGCCCTATAGTAGCGTTTTTAAGCCCTATAGTGACGTTTTAAAGCCCTATAGCGGCGTTTTCCTGCAATTTATGGAACTCGAGTTTTTAAAACTCGATTTTCACATGGATTTTTTCCACATCAGCCCCATCCGCTTACAAATCGAAACTTAAAAACTCGAGTTTTTTCTTGGAACTCGAGTTTTAGACACTCGAGATGCTACTTTTCAACATTGTTTTGAAACGTGACAACTAACTAAATTTTTTGATATTTATTGTTATTTGGAAAGGGTGTTCCAAGGATAAGAGTTTTTTTTTTTTTTTGATAGAATCATTGAAATGAATGTTATTTGTTTTTTCTATGAAGGTGTGAAAAAAGAGAGATTTTTTCAGTAGGTTTTTAGAGAAATGAACGTTATTTATGTTAAATTAACGATTGTCTCAAAAAATTAAGTTATTTAATCATTTAACCACACATGGATTAAACTCTGATACTATGTTAAATTACCAATTGTCCCAAAAACTTAAACTATTAAAATATGATAAATTTAATCATTTAATCACATAATTCTAACTATTTTTTTTCTATGTAATTTTTTTAGAGAAATGTTACGTCCACAACATTTTCACAATACTTTCATAACAAATCATAAATCCCACGCAGTTACAACTTAAAAAAAAAAAATCACCACTCATCTTCAATTATCTTTTGTTTCTAATCAAAACTTTAGATTCAAAGAATCAAGGTTAAGCCACAAAATACATATCTTCACCTGTCTTCCTCTCTCAATTTCTCTCTAAAGAATTTTGAAGAATAAGATCTATACTGCATATTAAATTTTTCAGATACTTTTTTTCTTTCATTTTATAAACAAAATCCCTATCTTCATATTATTTTTACTTTTAATTATTTCTTCAAATCATTGCTACTATTGTTACAATCAGTCTATTACTCATCACATTTAACTTTCAATTAACTTTTTTTTTGCCTTATTTTTGTAGTCCATCTAAGTAAGCATGTGGTTATTTTGCGAAAGATGAGATGTCATATAAACGAGTCATTCCAACTAGTGAGTACCATTGCCTTTATTATACCTTTGTTTAATTATCTATTTTCTTGTATTTATTTGCTTTATATTTGATGGGAAAGTTCTAAATTTTACTTTTGGTTTGTAGTAAGTGTGTGATGAGATTTATGTGTTTGTAGATGAGATAATTTTTTTTTTTTTTTTTGTATAAATCTCATCAAACCCCTATATTTTTTTGTAATTGAAAAATGTAGCAACACCTAATAATGATGAATAAAACTTTTTAACCTTTAAAAAGTAATAGAAGAGCCTCACACGCATGCTCAGAGGATAATATTATTTTAAGGGTTTGAATGAAAAAAATAAGACTGGATGTAGGTTGAATTGTAAATGGTATGTTAAAATAAATAAAGTAGCATTTTGATGTTTTGAAAGCTAAATTTTTTTAACACATTTTTTTTTTTTTTGGTACAAGATAGAAATTCTACTCTAACCTAATCTAAGTGTATATGTTTATGAAACTCCCTCCTAAAGACTTAAACTTTGGCCCTTGCCCCCCCAAACCCATAAGAACTTTGTACTTGTGAAGTGACTATCATGCCAAGGGTGGGTGATGGTAACACTACATGTTAATGCTCTATAAGTTTGGCTCAAATGAAATTCATTTAAATACTCAAACTTAACTTCATTTCAATTGAGTTATTTTATCTTATCAAATTATTTTTTTTGACTTATTTAAGTTTCAAATTTAGTCCTAGGATTGAGACATATATTTTTTTTTGTTGGAAAAATTGGGGTAGACGAAATAAGGTATTTAGTCTATTGACAAATATCATAGACATTATACCTTTAACTCCATAAGGATAGCCAAGCAGGAAAATGCATGGTTTTTCCCTAGCAATTTGTAAAAATAATAAAGGCAACCTAAGAGTATTCACATCCGTTTTTATAAAAAGTTTCTATTCAACCAAAAAAGCTATTTTATCTACTTTAACAATTCATTTTACAATACACCATATATCTTAATTTTTATTTTACCATACAACTCATTAAGATAATATAACTCATATCTCTCTATTTTCCTCTTCGACAATCAACCACAACAGCCATAGCCACCGCCACCACCAGCCACAACTACCACCTAGAAAAATAACCAATTGCCACCGCCATCACCACCTACAAAACCCACAACCAATCTCAAATTCTCACCTCTCTATTTTCCTCTCATACAATCAACAATAATAGCCATAAGCACCACCACTACTAGCCACCACCACCACCCAGCAAAATGACTAACTGCCACTGCCACCCATAAATAGTCTTAAATACCCATCACCTGCAATTTACAAAACCCACAACCCATCCATATATTTGTGTGGGTTCTTTTATTTTTGACAGTACCCAGACCTAAGTAGGAACAGTGATCCTAGGCTTGATACTTGTTATTAGGTGGACTGGGCTTGATTCACCGTAGCTGTATTGGGTTGATTACAAACCAAGTTGTGCACAAAACATGGATCCTACAACATATACACATTCCCACATACAAAATATTTACGTATTGTATAGTAAGGAATAGTAAATGAATAATAAAAGGGCATATAAGATGTCAAGGATCCTCAGAAAGATAAATGATATTTCATTTTTTTTTGAGTTTTTAGTACATTGTGTCACTTTTCCACTGGGATATGTCACAAGGTCCAAATAAGTTCAAAAGTCATAGACTTAGATAGCTCCATTAGGCTTCTAAGACTTGTGAGGTTTGAATCCATTTGAATCCAAGTGTATCCTCTAGTTTTTGTCTCAGGATCCCTTATAGCGTTTTCCCTCTTTTCTCTTTTTTTGAATTCTAAGGAAGTTTTTTTTAAGGCTCTTTTAGCTCTGATTAGTTACTGCTAACTAGTTTTTGTTGTTGGCTCCATCCCCTTTTATAGGGCTTTCCTAGGGTTTTTGGTGTACCACTAATTCCCTCCATTTGCTGCCCTAGATACCAAAATCAATGTTGTGTAAGCAACATTGGTGGCTAGTTCCTTCCTTATTCTCTCATTATTTTCCCATATTGAGGTTTCCCCCAAAAAGTTCCCAGCTGACCGTCCTCTTTTGGGGGGGGGGGGTCCTAAAAGGCTGATTTTCAATCTTTCTTTTCCAAGGCTTTTAGATGCTACTTTTCAGACCCACATTTTTTACTACTTCACATTTTGTCATTTTCTCTAAATGGGTAGATTCCTCTCTGTTAGGCTGAAAAATCCCCAGCTACCTTCCTTCATGGTCCACTTTCTTGTGTTTCTCAAGGTACCAGGCTTCTTTTCATGAAGTGTTGATTCCTAAGTCATCAGCCTTTTTATGAACCATGGGCGGCTGATAGGACATATCCACCTTAGTTCTTTGTGTCCATGAGCATGCTCCCTTGAGCTGTCCCAATCCTAGCTAATTTCTTTCTGCATATCTTGAGGATCCTAGGTTTTTGGGAATCCCAAGTTATCCTGGTTCAGTCCTTTCTGAGCTCCCCAACAAATTTCTCTCACAAGCGCTGGGCTGAGCTTCCTTTTGTCCTTTTCCTTTATTTTCTAAGGCCTAAAGCTTACCCATTCATGGGTTTGGACCCCCTCCTACTTGTTTTAAGTGGCTCTTAATTGGCCCATTTGGGGCCTTGTCTCTTCTTTGAAGGCTTGGATGGGTTTTAAATTTCAATTTTGTAATGTTTTGGGCCTTAATACAATGCTTGTGATATTTTAGACCTCAACACTTTGTCACTCACACCTCATCCTATCCATAGCCTAAGAAACCCACAGCTTATCTCCTGTATATACCTATCAACTTTAGGTACTTGATCAAAGAGAGAGGCAGAGAGTTTAGGGTTGGAGAGAATTTGATTTAGAGAGGGGATTTGAGGTTATGGACTTGATCTAGAGTGATAAAGTGTGAGGAAAGAGTGAGAAAATATTAAGCCACCATCGTGAGTGGTGGTGGTGAGAGAGAGAGAGAGAGAGAAAGAATAAAAGATCATTAAAAAAATCTCATCTGCTACAGTAATTCTTATATATAAGTGAATGTTCAAAATGTGTGTAAAACACCTATGAACGTTTAGACCCCCAATTTACAAATTACCAATTTAAGCTTATTATCAAACAACGTATGTGTGGAATATGAAAATAAGCTAAACCAGAATTGATAAACCAATCTAAACCAAATAAAATCACAACCACAGCAGAAATTAAATGACAAAGATTAAGGGTCACAACCACAGCAGAAATTAAATGGCAAAGATTAAGGGAAGAGAGATGCAAACACAAAGACAACATAGCGATGTGTTATCGAAGAGAAAACCGAAGTCCTCGGCGTAAAACCTCTCCGCTGCCCTCCAAGCAATCCACTAAAGGATGAAGTTGGGATACATGAACAGCAGAAGACCCTCCAAGCCTAATCTACCTAGTGTACCTAAGCCCTCCAAGCTTCTTGCTCCAATGAGGTTATGCTGAACCTTTGTCTTCTTTAGCTTATCGGATCCCGCTATAGCCCATGGCATCAACCAATATCAATTGGTCCCTTCCTAACTACTTCCGAAGCACCAAATAACCTTCTCACAGATATGGGTATGGTGAGAAAAGGATTTGGCTATTGTACTTCTCAAGGATGTAACAATGGAGAGGGTGAGAGTAGAGGAATTTGGAGAATCAAAGGATGAAGATTGTGGATGAGTCAATCTTGTTTTTCCCTAGGGTTTCTCTCTCAAAATTCTCTCTAGCAACACTCTACATTTCGTGGGTGTAAGGGGAATTTATACTGGTGTGTGTTTGGAATGCGAAAGGTTAGTTTTTCCCAAGCAGAGTGGTTTGGCGACTTGGCCTCGCGACTAGACTGAGTCACGAGTCTAAGTTATGAGCTAATGGCCTAGCTAGCTGGAAGTTTTTTCCTGTAGTGCAATAGCTAGCATGACTTTTCAGCTCCTCTGCACGCTTCACATGTGTGCCTCCTTTGGCGACTTGCAAGCTGCGAGCCAGTCGCGAGACCCTGCTGAGTTGCACACTTTTGAACTTTTCTTCACACTCTCTCACACACTACCCTTACATGTTTTCTACCTAAATACATGGTTTCTAAATGCTGAATTACAAGCAAATTGGCACGGAATAAAGCCAACAAAATGGTTGATTAAATTCAACCTTACAATCTCCCCCTTTGGCTTTCCGTGACAAAACCCTAAAACAACCTCTAGACTTAACATGTGAGTTGGGAATAGTTGAACATAACTCATTCACACCTAGCTCTAGAATTTGTGTAGCTCTTGAACCATAAGTACAAGTATCTCCTGAAAAACAACAACACAATATGATCATTGTATGCAGAAAACTTGTAATGCATATGGAGCAAGCACAATGCGATCAAGCAATATAGTTTAAAGCAATAAAGCTTGGCTTGACCAAAAATGAACAATCACTATCAATAGTGGCCACAATGCTCATTCACACAAGGAATGACCATTTGGACATGCAAGTTAATAAGCTCAATGCAAAGTATCATTTGCATGTCCAACACTCAACTGATACAAAAATTCAAAGTAATTGCATCAAGGATATAAATCCAACAAGGGCACAGGAGTGATGTACTCAAAGAAAATGCATAACATTCAACAACAAGTACTAGGCTACAAAGCATGGGTACAAAATATAAAGTACTGAATATAAACTTTAAATATATATATGAACAAGAATGCCAAAAACCATGAGTTTAAACCAAGTATTTAACCAAAGTGTTTAACATAGAACAGAGCCAACCCATAATTAAGATTATCCAAAACATAACAACAAAAACCATAGCAAACATAAAATAAAATGCTTAAAAGAAGTTTCTGGTTTTTGCTCCCCCTTAAAATCGTGCTCCCCCTCAAGAGCTACCCCTTCTTCTTCTCCAAAATTCTCCCCCTTTTTGATTGGAATGGCCAAAGGGTTACTGCTGGGTGGTAAAACTGTCAAACTTTGCTGAGAGTAGGTTCATCTACTCTTGGATAGCAGCCAACCTGTCAGATTGCTCATTCTGGACATCTCAGAGTCCATCAATCCTTTCAAGTAAGATTTGGAATGCATTTGGAGGTACTTCAGAGGATGATGAAGCTCTGCTCCTTTTGCCATGACCTCTTGAACTTGATGGTTGTTCTTCAACTGCTGTCTCAATCTCCATTGTTTCTCCTTCTTCTTGAGCACCCTCATCTTCATCACCCGGAAGATGAACTCTTATCAGTGTAATGGTTAGAGTATTAATGGTTGAGAGAGTAGGCATGAGACTAATGTCTCGAGGGATCTCCACACCCTTTGCACTAAAAAACCTCATAAGTAGACTAGGGAAAATCAGCTTTGCCCTTGAAGTGGTTCTTGTCTCATCAATAATAATGAAGAAGATATGAGCACTTATATCAATGTAGGTTTTCTCCTTGAGCTCCATGAGAAAAATGCCTCTAGCATTATTAATGGTGGTCATCTTCTTCACTGGGTACAAATTGAACATCATGATCACTGTAAGACATCTCATGTCTGCTGGAAAAGTAGTGTGTTGAGGCATCTCCCCTCTCTAACTCCACCAATATAAGATTGGACAGTTTCTATGGAGAGCATCCTGTCCTTGTAGTGTGTGAAATCATGGTCCAAGTTCTCAAAACCCAACACCTCATCAATATCATCCAGATCTATATTGAATTCATGTCCTCGTATCCAACAGTTGATCTCATCTTCTCTTAGAACAACATTAGCATAGAATTCTCTAATCAGAGGTTCACATACCCCAGGCAGATCATTCAGTAGCTTATCCCAACCTCTGTCCTGAAAACAACTGGGAATGAAAGTGTCTTTCAAATCAACCAAATCCACAAATCTTTCTTGGATGATGGGTGCTTTCAAGTAGAACTGAGTGTATCTCTCAAAATGTTGGGTAGATTTGAACTTTGTATTGTCCATTTTCAACCTCTTGTCACATTTCTTTACAGTGGTCTTCTTCTTTGTAGGAGTCATCTGCAAAACCATAGCAGCAAAGACCACAAAAATAGAGCACACATATGATAACACCACAAATTAGTACCAAGTTAGTAGTATTGAAATGGGTAAAGAGTTAAACCAAAGATTCAGACTACAGCACAGTACAAAACCAACTGGACAAGAGCAAATACGTGGCAACAAAACACAGTAGAGTTGTATCACAAACATTTAAACCTATCACAATTGTGAGTGTGTGTTCAAACCATTCCATGAACAACCTAGAGCAAAAAGTACAAACACTCAACTAGTGATGCAAAAACTAAACAGTGTATACCAGAGACATTACACAAATAGTGTGTATCACAAAATTCCTAAAATTCAAGCGAATGTCTACACGACATTTTACAATGGATATGATATGCACAACACAAGGCAAACATGAAACACAACTCAACAATGGAAATCAACCACGAAAGTAAGTGAAACAAGCATCATATTGTCATAATCAACAAAACCCATTTAATCAAACTCATCAAAATGAACCTAACCCATATTTGAATCATCACATATATCAAATCTCAACAACAACATAAAAATCCAAGAGATCAAGGCAATAATCATGAAATACTTAGAGAAAAATATAAAACTCATACCTTTTCTTGAAGATTGAAGTTGAGATGTTGACGAAAAATGGTGGATTTGAGAGTGAAATACGGTGAGTTTGTGAGAGTGTTGAACGAACAAGACAATGAACAATCAGAAATGTTCGAGGGAAAACTGAAAAGTTTTAAAAACTGTCCGTAAAGCGCAAAACACGCATTTTTCGCAACTGAGCTGAGTCGGGAACAAGTCGCTAGGACAAGTTGCCAAACACCTTAGAGACAAAAATTTTGAAAAATTTTCTAAATGTTTTTCGTGACTAGAAGTTCCACCCATGAGTAAGTCGTGACATGAGTTGCCAAACTTTCTGAGTACCCCTCGCGACTGAAGCTTCCACTCGCGAACAAGTCACCAACATGAGTTGTGAAAATTTAAGAATCTAGATTTTTGAAAAATTTTCTAAATCTTTTTCGCGACTGGGACTTTGACCTGCTAGTGAGTCGCAAAAACCTTTTGTGTAAGCTTGCAGCTAGGGGCATGCGACTGGATTGACCCGAGACCAAGTCGCCAGAACAGGGTTGCATAGTTTTTGAAATTTTTGACATTTTTCAAACCAAAATACTTTTCAAAAACAATTAAAATACTCAAAAATCTTTTTATGTTTCATCAACAAAAATTGAGTATGTGAAACACATTTAATCAAGTACAATCACACAAATGAATAAGACATTCATTGAACATAGACATGTGTGATGTGTATGGGTACCAAAAAATGAGATTGTCCTTAGTCTTATTTGAAGCTTCAATGATCAATTCAACCAAGACATATACAATTAGCACGAGGAAAAGTGATCTATCTCAATTATAGAAATATGTATATATGACCTCCCGCAAAACTTGATTACATAATTTTGAAGCTTTTCATTTGGCTCCATATTTATCATATCATTTGATCTTTTTGAATTATTATATCTCATTTTGAGATTAATGCCTGAAATTTTGATATTTCAAATTGATGAGCAAGCCTTTGGCTTTTTGGGCATCATACATTTTTCACAAAAGTCGCTTTCCCTTTTTCCTAGTCAAATACTAGTATGTGCAAAGGCTTTTGCAGCTTATTATCTCTTTTCATTTTGAGATTTACATTTGTTGAGCTCTTTAAACAAAAGAAAATAAAAGAGTGGGAAGATATATAGGCACAAGTCTATGCAAGTTTCAAGATCAACAAAACCATTGACTAATCATTTGAAAGTTCAAATATGTGTATACACACCCTTGAACGTTTAGACCCCCAATTTACAAATTAACCAATTCAAGCATTATGTCAAACAACTAGTGTGCAGAAAATGAACATAAGCTATAATATAGAATTGGATAAACTATCTAAGCCAAATTAAAATCTCAACCCACAGCAGATAATAAAAGGCAAAGATAAAAGGGAAGGAAGATGCAAACACAAAGACAACACGCGATGTGTTATCGAAGAGGAAACCGAAGCCCTTGGCGTAAAACCTCTCCACTGCCCTCCAAGCGGTAAACAATCCACTAGAAAATGTAGTTGGGATACATGGACAGCAATAGACCCTACAAGCCTAATCTACCCAGTGCACCTAAGCCCTTCAAGCTTCTTGCTCCAACGAGGTTGCGCCGAACCTTTTTCTTTTCTAGCTTCCCGGATTCCGCTACTAGACCGTAGCATCAACCAATGTAGATTGGTTCCTTCCTAACTACTTCCTAGAAATCCAAACAGCCCTCTCACAGTGATGAATATGGTGAGAACAAGGTTTGGCAAAATGCCTCTCAAGGATTTGACAATGGAGAGGAAGAGAGTTGAGGAATTTGAAGAGACTCTAATGTATAGATTGTGGGTGAATCAATTTTGTTTTTCTTTAGGGTTTCTCTCTCAAAATTCTCTCTGGAAGCTCTCTTACATTTGTGGGTAAAAGGGGTATTTATACTGGAGTAAGAGAGGAATGTGAAACGTCAGGATTTACAAAACAGGGGTGGCTCGCGGTTTGACCTCGCGACTTGACTGAGTCGCGATATCCAGTCGCTAGATAACCGTATGGCCAGTTGTCCTGTTTTGTCCTGTAGTGCTCCAGCTAGCATGATTGTTCACCTTCTGGCATGCTTGGCATGTGTGCTGCGTTTGGCGGCTTGCAGCCGCGAGTCACCCGCGAGGCCAAGCCGCGAGTCTCTGTTTTCTTGCACACTCTTGAGCAAACTTCACTCTATCTCACTCACTACCCTTACAACAAGCCCACCTAAATACAGGGTTACTAAATGCTGAAATACAAGCAAATTTGGCACGGAATAAAGCCAATAAAATGGTTGATTAAATTCAACCTTACAATCTCCCCCTTTGGCTATTCCGTGACAAAACCCTAAAACAGACTCTAGACTTAACATGTGAGTTGGGAACAGTTGAACAAAACTCACTCACACCTAACTCTAGAAGCTGTGAAGCACTTGAATCATAAGAACATGAAACTCCTGAAACACAACAATACACCATGATCATTGTATGCAGAAAAACATGAAATGCATATGAAATAAGCTTAAGGTGATCAAGCAAAGATGAAGTGAAGATTCAAATCAAGGCTTGATCAACCAGGTAATCACCACAAGGTAGTGATCACAGTGCTCATTCACACTTGGAATGAACACTTGAACATACAACTTAACAAGAACAAGGCAAGATACTTGTATACTCAACACTCAACCAATGCATAATACACTAAGTATATGCATCTAGGAATAATCCTACAAGGGCACAAGAGTGACAATACATAAATAAAAATGCAAGACATTTAGATAGAAGTACTGATTTAAATAAAGCATAAAAGGCTGCATAAAGCATGGTACAAACCATAAAGCCTACAAACTATGCATAAAAACATTAACCCTAAAAGCTTACATAAGCACATGGGTACAAAAACAATATATCCTAAAAAAAATCAACAAGAATAATATATCCTGAAAAACATCAACAATATATATATAAAAGATTAAACCAAGATTATAAGTTATGAGTTAGAAACAAGAACACACCAAAACCACAGTGTATCAAACCCATATAAATATTAAATACTCAAAACATAAGCATATATAAACAATGTCTCTGATTTTGACAACTCCCCCTTAACACATTACTCCCCCTTAAGAGCTGCTTTTCTGCTTCTTATCAACAATCTCATCAACAACAGAAACAGAAAGAACATCTCCCCCTTTTTGACCGGAATGGCCAAAGGGTCACTGTCCATGCTGGGTGGTGAAGCTGTCAAGTTTTGCAGACAAAAAATCAATCTGGTCCTGCATGGCTCTCATCCTCTCAGAGTGCTCAGTCTGGACTCCTCTGATCCCATCAAGTCGTTCCAGAATGATTTGAAAAGCATCTGGAGGTGTAACTGAAGAAGTTGATGTTCTAGTCCTTTTGCCACTCCTCCTGGGTGTTGAGGTTGATGCATGCCCTGCTGCCTCTGCCTCAGTTTCCATTGGGACACCCTCTCCTTCATCACCTTCATCTTCTTCACCTGGAAGCCGAACCTTTATCCTTTTGCAGGTAAGCTTGTTAATTGCAGAGGGTGTGGACATGGGACTGATGTCTTGAGGGATTGGAACACCCTTCTTTCTAAAGATCCTCATTAGCAAACTAGGACAGATCAGTTTTGGTCTAGAAGTTGTTCTAGTCTCATCAACAATAGTGTCATATATGTGGGGATTGATGTCAATGAATGTCTTTTCTTTGAGATCCATCAGAAAGATTGCTCTTGCACAGTTGATTGTAGTCAACTTCTTTATGGGATATAGGTTAAACATCATGATTATTGTTAGACACCTCATGTCCACTGGAAAAGCTGTGGTATTCAGACATTTCCCTTCTCTCTGTCCACCTATCCTTTATTGAATAGTTTCAATAGATACAATCCTATCTTTGTAATTGACAAACTCCTGATCTTCTAATCCTTCAAGCCCTAGCACATCATCAATGACATGTGCATCCAAAGTGAATTCTTTACCTCTAACCCAGCAGCTTAAATCATTCTCCCTTATCACAGCATTTGAATAAAACTCCCTAATCAGGGGTTCACACACTACAGGGAGATCACTCAAAAGCTTTTCCCATCCTCTCCCTTCAAAACAGCTGGGGATAAAGGTGTTTCTTAAATCCTCCAAATCTACAAATCTTTCTTGAATAATTCCTGCTTTCAAGAAGAAATCCTTGTATCTCTCAAAGTGTTGAACCGACCTAAACAGATTAGAATCCATTTTCAATCGTTTGTCACCCTTCTTTGCAGGAGTTTTCTTCTTCGGAGGTGAGGGAGCCATCTGTGAACAATCAGAAGAGGCCACAACAACATAGTACAAAACATGTGTACAACAAAACAGAACTTTGTTAGTGACAAGGACAAAAATGCCTCCACTCAGATGAACTAAAACAATTAAACCTCATGCTACTGAAATCAACCACACAGATGAACAGGCTTAAAAAGTGGACACACAAGAACAACAGGGAGAATGCAGGGAAGAATTAAAGTAGCAGAGATAGAAAATATCCTAAAGACAATGTGATGAGAATGACATGACTCATAAATAGCATAGTAAAACTCACAGATGCTCTCAATAGATTCACACGATAGAACATGCACATTCAGCACAGTAAACTTCACATCCACAATAGGGACATTTTGAATCAACTCATCAGCACAAGTTCAGATAAAATAAAAAGAAAAACTTAGCTAAGCACATGATGAAGACCAAAAAGGAAACAACTAAAATAATTTCAAACTCAAGCAGCAGCATCCACAAGCTAAGCATGAACATAGAGCAATAGCTGAAACACAAACCCATCTCAAAAACATAAACAAATGCGAATAATCAAGGGGGAAAAACACAAAATCAAGTAGAAAGGAGTTCAAGAATGAAAACCCATACCTTTTACTTGAAGATTTTGAGCAGAAAATACGCAACAATGGAGTTTGGAAATGGGAGCACGGAGTGTTTGGGAAGGAGATAGTTGAGAGAGAAGATGAACAGTCACAAAAGTTCGAGGGAAAACTGAAAAAGATTTAAAAACTGCCCCTATTTTTGCCAAACACGCATTTTTCGCGACTGAAGAGAGTCGCCACAAAGTCGCCAGTTCAAGCCACCAAAACACTCAAAGACAAAAGTTTGAAAAATTTTTCTAAGTGTTTTTCGCGACTGGAAGGTCTACCCGCGAGAGAGTCGCGAGCTGAGCCGCCAAAATCTCTGAATAACCCTCGCGACTAGACCTTCCACTCGCGAACAAGTCGCCAAAAATGACCCGCGAAGACGCGACTGAGGCTCGCGACTTGCCTTACCCGCAACTGAGTTGCCAAAACAGGGCAAAATTTTTTTTTGAAATTTTTAGATTTTTTTTTAAACAAAATACTTTCCAAGAACACCTAAAACACTCAAAAATCTTTTTGTGCTTGAATTAACAAAGATTGAGCATGTGAAAACACATTTCATCAAGTACAATCACACAAATGATTATGGCATTTATTGAACATAAACTTGTGTGTTGTGTGTGGATATCAACAATGAGATAGTCCTTAGTCTAATGTGAAGTTTCAATGATCAATTCAACCAAGACATACACAATTAGCACTAGATCATGTGATCCATCTCAATTATAGAAATATGTATATATGACCTCCCACAAAACTTGATAATATATCTTGGAGCTTTACATTTGACTCCACTTTCAATCATAACATTTGATCATTTTGATCTTTTGAGACAATCACCTCTCATTGTGAGAGTGATATTTGATATTTCACTTTAATGAACTAGTCTTTGGCTTTTTAAGTAAACAATCACTTTAATTTTAGGTCGCTTACCCTTTTTCCTAGTCGAATACTAGAGTGTGCAACAGGCTTTTGCAGCTCAATATCTCTTTTCATTTGGAGATTTACATTTGGTGAGCTCTTTTTAGCAAAAACAAAAATAAAGAGTGGGAAGATATATAGACACAAGTCTATGCATGTCACAAGATCATCATAACCATTCACTAATCATTCATGACAAGTTTGAAGATCTATTTACAACAATCACATAGATTTCAAGATTTCTCCCACAGTGATATGAGTGCAAAGAAACAAGCAATGCTCGAAAATGCACAAAGCCATTAGCACAAAGGTACAAGGCAAAACAAGTTTTGAGACAAAAGCTCAACAATGTCAATCAAACTTTTTGATTTTCTAATTTTTATGTGATTTTTGGATTTTTGACATAAAAGAAGAAAAAAAGATTGATAAAAAATAAAAAGAAAAACAAAAATATGCACAAGAAGGCAAACAAACAACCATCAACATAAACAACAAGCAATCAATCAAACATCGTCACAGAGCATAGGAAGTATTAATGCATGGACATGTTGTAATGTTTATGCATGAGTACCATTTTTCACCCACACGTCACTTGCATTTGGGGTGATTTCCTTATAGGATTGGGTACGGGAGTTAGGGCTTTCAAACCTTCGTGAGAAGCTTTCTAAGCAGTTAGTGAATGCACCAATCATCTTCATCACGTTCATCATTCCTGGATCACCATTTTGATCTATAGATTGTTCACCTGCCCAATTTCTTCTATCATTTCTAGGTCCTCGTGACCTTTGTGGAGTTGCACTATTCTTTACTCTCAGCTTTTGGCAATTTGGTCGAGTATGCCCTTGAAGTCTGCAATGATGACACACATAAGTTGATCTAGGACCTCTTTGTGGTCGTGGACAAGACTTGGCACGAGATTCAGACCTGCCCACATACTGATTGCGGGGATTCAACAACCGTTGGTTCACCACATTCTTCTTCTCCTCCATCTTGGGCATCTCAGCAGTAAGGTCAACTTCAACTGGATCTTTAGCCTTTACAAACTTCACTTCTTTAGTGACAGTTCTAGATGAGCTACTTCCTCCGGTATATCCCAATCCGGATTTGTCTGAAAAACTCTTTTGAGATGAAATAACATCATCTAGCTTCTTGGTGGTGACCCTCTCTATTTTAGCATTTGCTTGCACAACCTTTTGCTCAAGAAATCTCACTTTTGTGTAAGTTTCTGACAGCTCACCATTCAGTGTCTCTATCTCACATTTGGCCTCCCTATATCGGATTAGGAGACTTTTATAATCCTCCTCTGCCTTCTTCATTTTTCTCATAACTGCCTTGGCCACCCTTGTGTACTCACCCGACTTCTCCAGGAGTGAGTTATAATTCTCTTGAAGGTTGGCTGTGCTTTCATCTTCTTCAGCATCTGATTCTTCAACAATTCCCATTGATTCTTCATCACTATGTTCTCCAAGGTCTCGTTCAAGCAGATTCAACTCGTCTGAAGACTCAACATGAGCAATAGTCATAAAAGCTGAGTAGTTCCCCTCTCCATCACAGCTTTCTTCAGATTCTGAGTCGGATGAATCCGAGTCACTCAATGTTCTGGCATACACTTTGCCTTTCGATTTCAAATAATTCGGACATTCTTTCTTAAAGTGTCCATGCCCTTTACATTCGAAACAAGTGACACCTTGTGTAGGTTGGGATTCTTTTCCATCTTTCTTTTTGAATTCCATTTTCTCCCTTCCTAAACTTTGGAATTTTCTTTTATCACCAAATTTGCCATTATTTTTGAGTTTCAAGAACTTTCTGAAATTTTTAACAAGGTATGCAACATCTTTGTCAACCACATCTTCTCCCGATGAGTCTTGATCTTCCACCTTCTCATTAATGGTCTTAAGAGCAAGAGATTTACTCTTTTGTTGATTGGGCAGTGACATCTCATAGGTCTGAAGAGAGCCAACCAGCTCCTGGACTTTGATGTCATCAAGGTCCTTGCTCTCTTCAATCGCTGTCACTTTAGCACGAAAACTTTTCGGCAATGATCGAAGGATCTTTCTTACAATTTTAGAATCCTCCGTTTTCTCCCCCAAATTGAACTTGCTGACAACCACCTCATTTAGCTTCCCATAGAAAGAGTCAAAGGACTCATCCTCACTTATTTTGAGCTCCTCAAACCGAGTGGTCAGCATGTGCAACTTGGTGTCTTTCACTTTCTTCGTGCCTTCGTAGGTGGTTTCTAATATCTCCCATGCTTCTTTGGCAACGGTAATGTGAGAGATCCTGTGAAATTCATCTGGAGACACACCACAGAAAATAGCATTGAGTGCTTTACTGTTAGCATTAGATGCAGTGAGTGCTGCCTTATCCCATGTGGATTTGGCTGCCTCAGGTCTGGTCCAACCAATCTCAACAGCATCCCAAACTGATTCATCAATTGGGCAAAGAAATGCTCTCATGCGAACCTTCCAAAAAACATAATTACTGCCATCAAAATATGGAGGTGCATTTAGGGATTGAGACCGATCCATCTCAATAGAGAGTCAAGGATCACACAATGGTATTGAAACCAATAAAAGTATACCCGCTCTGATACCAAATGAAAGTTCAAATATGTGTATACACACCCTTGAACATTTAGACCCCCAATTTACAAATTAACCAATTCAAGCATTATGTCAAACAACTAGTGTGCGGAAAATGAACATAAGTTATAATATAGAATTGGATAAACTATCTAAGCCAAATTAAAATCTCAACCCACAGCAGATAATAAAAGGCAAAGATAAAAGGGAAGGAAGATGCAAACACAAAGACAACACACGATGTGTTATCGAAGAGGAAACCGAAGCCCTCGGCGTAAAACCTCTCTGCCACCCTCCAAGCGGTAAACAATCCATTAGAAAATGTAGTTGGGATACATGGATAGCAATAGACCCTCCAAGCCTAATCTACCCAGTGCACCTAAGCCCTCCAAACTTTTTGCTCCAACGAGGTTGCGCCGAACCTTTTTCGTTTCTAGCTTCCCGAATTCCGCTACTAGACCGTAGCATCAACCAATGTAGATTGGTTCCTTCCTAACTGCTTCCCAGAAATCCAAATAGCCCTCTCACAGTGATGAATATGGTGAGAACAAGGTTTGGCAAAATGCCTCTCAAGGATTTGACAATGGAGAGGAAGAGAGTTGAGGAATTTGAAGAGACTCTAATGTATAGATTGTGGGTGAATCAATCTTATTTTTCTTTAGGGTTTCTCTCTCAAAATTCTCTCTGGAAGCTCTCTTACATTTATGGGTAAAAGGGGTATTTATACTGGACTGAGAGAGGAATGTGAAACGTCAGGATTTACAAAACAGGGGTGGCTCGCGGCTTGACCTCGCGACTTGACTGAGTCGCGAGATCCAGTCGCGAGATAACCGTATGGCCAGTTGTCCTGTTTTGTCCTGTAGTGCTCCAGCTAGCATAACTGTTCACCTTCTGGCATGCTTGGCACTTGTGCTGCGTCTGGCGGCTTGCAGCCGCGAGTCACTCATGAGGCCAGGCCGCGAGTCTCTGTTTTCTTGCACACTCTTGAGCAAACTTCACTCTATCTTACTCACTACCCTTACAACAAGCCCACCTAAATACAGGGTTACTAAATGCTGAAATACAAGCAAATTTGGCACGGAATAAAGCCAATAAAATGGTTGATTAAATTCAACCTTACATCATTCATGACAAGTTTGAAGATCTATTTACAACAGTCACATAGATGTCAAGATTTTCCCACAATGATATGAGTGCATGAAGAACAGGCTACGCTCGTAAATGCACAAAGCCATTAGCACAAAGGTACAAGGTAAAACATGTTTGTGACAAAACACAATAATGTCGATTAAACTTTTTGGATTTTCTATTTTTTATGTGTTTATGGAATTTTTGACACAAAAACAAGTAAAGATTGATAATAAAAAAATGTAAAAACATTTAAAGCAAAAAAGCAAATAAACACAATTTTTCAGCACTGTTGAAATAACAACAAAAAGCACACAACCAATCAAAGTCACAAAGCATAAGAAGTATTAATGCATGGACATGTTGTAATGTTTATGCATGAGTACCCTTCTTCACCCACACGTCACGTGCATTTGGGGTGATATCCCTATAGGATTGGGTACGAGTGTTATGGTTTTCAAACCTTCTGTTGAAGCTTGCCAAACAGGTGGTGAATGCATCAATCATCTTCATTACATCCATCACTCCGGAATCACCATCTCGACCTCTTGATCGCTCAACAGTCCAATTCCTTTTGTCATTTCTTGGTCCTCTTGACCTTTGATCACTTGCATTCTTCAATGCTCTAAGCTTATGAGAATTTGGTCTGGTGTGTCCTTGAAGTCCACAATGATGGCAGAAATGTTTTGTTCTCAGACCTCTTTGTGATTTTGGAAGTGATTTCCCTTTGGCTTCAGACCTGACCACTGATTGGTTATGAGGCTTATTCAACACCTGTTGGTTAGCTAGATTTCTATTCTTCTCTGGCTTCACCTTTTCAGTAATAGCCTTTTCTACCACTGGTTCCTTAGCTTTCACAAACTTTACATCCTTGGACACTTTGACACTTGAACTACTCTTTCCGGTGTATCCCAATCCGCTTTTGTCGGAGAAAGGTTTTTGATGAGCAAGCACTTCATCAAGCTTCTTGGAGGAAACCTGCTCTACTTTAGCATTAGCTTGAATTACCTCAAGCTCAAGAAATTTTATCTTTGAGTAGGCTTCAGTCAGCTCTCCATTTAGCGTCTCCATTTCACATTTGGTCTCCTTGTATCGCATTATAAGACTTCTATAATCTTCCTGTAAGGTTGAATTTATTCAACCATCTAATTGGCTTTATTCCGTGCCAAATTTGCTTGTAATTCAGCATTTAGTAACCCTGTATTTAGGTGGGATTGTTGTAAGGGTAGTGAGTGAGATAGAGTGAAGATTGCTCAAGAGTGTGCAAGAAAACAGAGTGTCGCGGCTGGGACTCGCGGCTGGACTCGCGGCTTCAACCCGCCAGAATCTGCACACGTGCCAAGCATGCTGGAAGGTGAACAGTCATGCTAGCTGGAGCACTACAGGACAAAACAGGACAACTGGCCATACGGTTATCTCGCGACTGGAACTCGCGACTTAGTCAAGCCGCGAGGTCAAGCCGCGAGCCACCCCTGTTTTGGAAAAACCTGACGTTTCGCATTCCACTCCACTCCAGTATAAATACCCTTTTAACCCACGATTGAAAGAGGGCTTCCAGAGAGAATTTTGAGAGAGAAACCCTAAAGAAAAACCAGATTGCCTCACCCATAATCTCTACCTTAGAGTCTCATCAAATTCCCTCACTCTCTTCCTCTCCATTGACAAATCCTTGAGAGGCCTTATAACCAAACCTGGTTCTCACCATTATCATCTCTGTGAGACAGACGTTTGGAGTTCTGGGAAGCAGTTAGGAAGGAGCCAATCTTTATTGGTTGATGCTACGGTGTAGTAGCGGAATCCGGTAAGCTAGAGAAGAAAAAGGTTCGGCGCAACCTCGTTGGAGCAAGAAGCTTGGAGGGCTTAGGTGCATTGGGTAGATTAGGCTTGGAGGGTCTATTGCTGTCCTTGTATCCCAACTATATTTTCTAGTGGATTGATTACCGCTTGGAGGGCGGCGGAGAGGTTTTTCGCCGAGGTCTTCGGTTTCCTCTTCGATAACATATCTGGTGTTATCGCTGTGTTTGCATCTTCCTTCCTCTCTATCTCTGCCTTTACATTATCTGCTGTGGTTTAATTTGTTATGGCTTAGATAGTTGTTTAACCAATTACATAATATAGCATATGTTAAGTTTCCGCACATTAATTGTTTGACATATTGCTTGTGTTGGTTAAGTTGGTTTTTGGGGGTCTAAACGTTCAAAAGTGTTTTTGTACACGTTTTTGAACTTTCACTTCCTTTGCCCTCTTCATCTTTTTTATAGCTGCATTAGCCACTTTTGCATATTCACCGGTCTTTTCAAGGAGGGAATTGTAGGTCTCATATAATCTCACTGTTCCTTCATCTTCCTTATCATCAAATTCCTCAACTATCCCAATTGACTCCAATTCAGAGTGCTCACCAAGCTCTTTCACTAGTGCACCCAAATCATCCGAAGAATCTACTGGAGCAATGGTCATGAATGCAGAGAATTTTCCCTCTCCATCATAGCTTTCATCTGTATCTGAATTAGAGGAGTTAGAATTGCTAAGAGTGGTGGCATACACCTTGCCCTTCGCTTTCAAGTAATTGGGACACTCTTTCTTGAAATGTCCATGTCCGTAGCACTTGAAACACGTGATTCGTTGAGTGGATTGAGAATCCTTCCCATCTTTCCTCTTGAAGTCCTTTTTCACCTTTTCGAAACTTGGGAATTTTCCTTTCTCAGCAAATTTTCCATTCTTCTTGAACTTCAAGAATTTTCGGAAATTCTTCACAAGATATGCCACATCTTTATCAACAACATCCTTATCCGATGAGTTGTGAGCTTCTACCCTCTCATTAATCGTCTTAAGAGCAAGGGACTTGCTCTTCCTTTGTGAAGGTAGAGGGAGCTCATATGTTTGAAGTGAGCCAATTAATTCTTGAACTTTGATATCATCAAGGTCCTTACTCTCTTCAATTGCTGTAACTTTTGCACGAAAGCTCTTCGGCAATGATCGAAGGATTTTCCTCACTATCTTTGAGTCCTCGGTTTTCTAACCCAAGTTGAACTTGCCAATAACCATCTCATTCAGCTTGCCATAGAATGAGTCAAATGACTTGTCCTCACTCATTTTCAGCTCTTCAAATCGAGTGGTTATCATCTACAATTTAGTATCCTTCAATTTCTTCGTGCCTTCATACATGGTCTCCAATATCTGCCATGCCTCCTTGGCGATTGTGATGTGAGATATCCTGTGAAACTCATTTGGAGATACACCACAAAAAATTGAATTCAAAGTTTTATTGTTAGCGTTAGCTGTCGCAAGGGCTGCCTTATCCTAAGTGGATTTAGCGGCCTCCAGCCTAGTCCATCCTACATTTACAGCATCCAAAATGGTTTCATCAATTGAACACAAGAATGCCCTTATCCGGACTTTCCAAAAGGCATAGTAGCTACCATCAAAGTATGGTGGAGCATTTAAAGATTGAGACCGGTCCATCTCAAACGGGGTCAAGGATCGTACTAAGGTAATTAAACCACAGTAAGTGCACCCGTTCTGATACCAATTGAATATTCAAAATGTGTGTAAAACACCTATGAACGTTTAGACCCCCAATTTACAAATTACCAATTCAAGCTTATTATTAAACAATGTATGTGTAGAATATGAAAATAAGCTAAACTAGAATTGATAAACCAATCTAAACCAAATAAAATCACAACCACAGCATAAATTAAATGACAAAGATTAAGGGAAGAGAGATGTAAACACAAAGACAACACAACGATGTGTTATCGAAGAGGAAACCGAAGTCCTCGGCTTAAAACCTCTCCGCCGCCGTCTAAGTAGTCAATAATCCACTAAAGAATGAAGTTGGGATATATGAACAGCAAAAGACCCTCCAAGCCTAATCTACCCAGTGTACCTAAGCCCTCCAAGCTTCTTGCTCCAACGAGGTTACGCCGAACCTTTGTCTTCTTTAGCTTACTGGATCCCGCTATAGCCCATAGCATCAACCAATATCAATTGGTCCCTTCCTAACTGCTTCCCAAGCACCAAATAACCTTCTCATATATATGGGTATGGTGAGAAAAGAATTTGGCTAATGTACCTGTCAAGGATGTAACAATGGAGAGGGCGAGAGTAGAGGAATTTGGAGAATCAAAGGATGAAGATTGTGGTTGAGTCAATCTTGTTTTTCTCTAGGGTTTCTCTCTCAAAATTCTCTCTGGCAGTGCTTTACATTTCATAGGTGTAAGGGGTATTTATACTGGTGTGTGTTTGGAATGCGAAAGGTCAGTTTTTCCCAAATAGAGTGGTTTGGTGACTTGGCCTTGCGAATTGACTGAGTCACGAGTCTAAGTCGTGAGCTAACGGCCTGGCCAGCTGTGTAAGGTTGAATTTATTCAACCATCTAATTGGCTTTATTCCGTGCCAAATTTGCTTGTAATTCAGCATTTAGTAACCCTGTATTTAGGTGGGATTGTTGTAAGGGTAGTGAGTGAGATAGTGTGAAGATTGCTCAAGAGTGTGCAAGAAAACAGAGTGTCGCGGTTGGGACTCGCGGGTGGACTCGCGGCTTCAACCCGCCAGAAGATGCACACGTGCCAAGCATGCTGGAAGATGAACAGTCATGCTAGCTGGAGCACTACAGGACAAAACAGGACAACTGGCCATACGGTTAACTCGCGACTGGAACTCGCGACTTAGTCAAGCCGCGAGGTCAAGCCGCGAGCCACCCCTGTTTTGGAAAAACCTAACGTTTCGCATTCCTCTTCACTCCAGTATAAATACCCTTTTAACCCACGATTGAAAGAGAGCTTCCAGAGAGAATTTTGAGAGAGAAACCCTAAAGAAAAACCAGATTGTTTCACCCACAATCTCTACCTTAGAGTCTCATCAAATTCCCTCACTCTCTTCCTCTCCATTGTCAAATCCTTGAGAGGCATTATACCAAACCTGGTTCTCACCATTATCATCTCTGTGAGACAGACGTTTGGAGTTCTGGGAAGCAGTTAGGAAGGAGCCAATCTTCATTGGTTGATGCTACGGTGTAGTAGCGGAATCCGGAAAGCTAGAAAAGAAAAAGGTTCGGCGCAACCTCGTTGGAGCAAGAAGCTTGGAGGGCTTAGGTGCATTGGGTAGATTAGGCTTGGAGGGTCTATTGCTGTCCTTGTATCCCAACTGTATTTTCTAGTGGATTGATTACCGCTTGGAGGGCGGCGGAGAGGTTTTTCGCCGAGGTCTTCGGTTTCCTCTTCGATAACATATCTGGTGTTATCTCTGTGTTTGCATCTTCCTTCCTCTCTATCTCTGCCTTTACATTATCTGCTGTGGTTTATTTTGTTGTGGCTTAGATAGTTGTTTAATCAATTCCATATTATAGCATATGTTAAGTTTCCGCACACTAGTTGTTTGACATATTGCTTGTGTTGGTTAAATTGGTTTTTGGGGGTCTAAACGTTCAAAAGTGTTTTTGTACACGTTTTTGAACTTTCAATTGGTATCAGAGCGGGTACACAGCTGTTTGGTTTCATTACCATTGTGTGATCCTTGACTCCCTTTTTGAGATGGATAGGTCTCAATCCCTTAATGCACCTCCATATTTTGATGGAAGTAATTATGCATTTTGGAAGGTTCGTATGAGAGCTTTTCTATGCTCTATTGATGAATCCGTGTGGGATGCTGTTGAGATTGGTTGGACCAAACCTGAGGCAGCCAAATCCACATGGGATAAGGCAGCACTTGCTGCATCTAATGCTAACAGTAAAGCACTAAATGCTATTTTCTGTGGTGTGTCTCCAGATGAATTTCACAGGATTTCTCACATTACCATTGCCAAAGATGCATGGGAGATTCTGGAAACAACTTATGAAGGCACGAAGAAAGTAAAAGATACCAAGTTACAAATGCTGACCACTCGGTTTGAGGAGCTCAAGATGAGTGAGGATGAGTCTTTCGACTCTTTCTATGGGAAGTTAAATGAAGTGGTTGTCAGTAAGTTTAACTTGGGGGAGAAGATGGAGGACTCAAAGATTGTAAGGAAGATCCTTCGATCATTGCCGGAAAGCTTCCGTGCTAAGGTGACAGCCATTGAAGAGAGCAAGGATCTTGACGACATCAGAGTACAGGAGCTGGTTGGTTCTCTGCAGACCTATGAGATGTCGCTGCCAAATCAACGGAAGAGCAAATCCCTTGCTCTAAAGACCACTAATGAGAAGGTGGAAGATCAAGGCTCATCGGGAGAAGATATGGTGGACAAAGATGTAGCCTATCTTGTTAAAAATTTCAGAAAGTTTTTGAAATTCAAAAACAATGGAAAATTTGATGATAAGAGAAAATTCCAAAATTCTGGAAGGGAGAAGAGGGATTTCAACAGGAAAGATGGAAAAGAATCCCAATCCACACAAGGTGTCACTTGTTTTGAATGCAACGGGCATGGACACTTTAAGAGGGAATGTCCGAATTATTTGAAATCGAAAGGCAAGGTGTATGCCACGACCCTGAGTGACTCAGATTCGTCTGACTCAGAATCTGAAGAAAGCTGTGATGGAGAGGGGAACTATTCAGCTTTCATGACTATTGCTCATGTTGAGTCGTCGGACGAGTTGAATTTGCTTGTACAAGACCTTGGAGAACATAGTGATGATGAATCACTAGGAATTGTTGAAGAATCGGAAGCTGAAGAAGAAGAGAGCACAGCAACTCTTCAAGAAAATTACAACTCACTCTTGGAGAAGTCAGGTGAATACACAAGGATAGCCAAGGCTGCTGTGAGAAAGATGAAGAAGGCTGAGGAGGACTACAAAAGTCTCCTAATCCGGTATAGGGAGGCCAAATGCGAGATTGAAACTTTGAATGGTGAGCTGTCCGAAGCTTACACTAAAGTAAGATTTCTTGAGAATGAGGTGATGCAAGCAAATGCTAAAATAGAGAGGGTCACCACCAAGAAGCTAGATGATGTTATATCATCTCAAAAGAGTTTCTCAGACAAATCCGGACTGGGATATACCGGAGGAGGTAGTTCAATTGGAAATGTCACCAAAGAAGTGAAGTTTGTCAAAGCCAAAGATCCAGTTGTAGTTGACCCTACTGATGTGAAGCTCGAGGTGGAGGAGAAGAAGAATGTGGTGGACCAACGGATGCTGAATCATCGTAATCAGTATGTGGGCATGTCTGAGTCTCGTGCCAAGTCACGTCCACGACCACAAAGAGGTCCTAAAGGAATGTATGTGTGTCATTATTGCGGACTTCAAGGGCACACTCGACCAAATGGCCAAAAGCTGAGAGCAAAGAACAGTGCAACTCCTCAAAGGTCAGGAGGACCAAGAATTGATAGGAGAACTTGGGCAGGTGATCAACCCAGAGAGCAAAATGGAGATCCCGGAATGATGAACGTGATGAAGATGATTGGTGCATTCACCAACTGCTTGGAAAGCTTCTCACGAAGGTTTGAAAGCCCTAACTCCCGTACCCAATCCTTTAAGGAAATCACCCCAAACGCAAGTGACGTGTGGGTGAAAAGGGGTACTCATGCATAAGCATTACAACATGTCCATGCATTAATACTTCCTATGCTTTGTGACTATGTTTGTTTGGTATGCTTGTTGTTTTTGATTTTGGTTGTTTGCTTGATTATTCTTCTTGTGAATATTTCTTAATTGTGTTTTATCAATCTTTTTGTTTCTTGAGTCAAAAATCCAAAAATTACATAAAAATTTGAAAATCAAAAAGCTTGATTGACTTTGTTGAGTTTTTGTCTTAAAACTCGTTTTGCCTTGTACCTTTGTGCTAATGGCTTTGTGCATTTTCGAGCATTGCTTGTTTTCATGCACTCATATCACTATGGGAAAAATCTGGAAATCTATGTGATTGTTGTAAATAGATTTTCAAACTTGTCATGAATGATTAGTGAATGGTTTTGTTGATCTTGAAACATGCATAGACTTGTGTCTATATCTCTTCCCACTTTTTATTTTTTGTTGCTAAAAAGAGCTCACCAAATGTAAATCTCCAAATGAAAAGAGATATTGAGCTGCAAAAGCCTGTCGCACATTCTAGTATTTGACTAGGAAAAAGGGTAAGCGACCTTATATTAAAAGTAAAATTTCTTTCAAAAAGGCCAAAGGCCTGTTCTTCAAAGAAAAATGTTGTCTATCCCTCTCACAATGAGAGATGATCGTCTCAAAAAGATCAAAAAGATCAAATGTTATGATTGAAAGTGGAGTCAAATGAAAAGCTCCAAGTTATGTTATCAAGTTATGTGGGAGGTCATATATTCATATTTCTATAATTGAGATTGGTCACATGATCTAGTGCTAATTGTGTATGCCTTGGTTGAATTGATCATTGAAGCTTCACATTAGACAAAGGACTATCTCATTGTTGATATCCACACACAACACACAAGTTTATGTTCGATAAATGCCATATTCATTTGTGTGATTGTACTTGATAAAATGTGTTTTCACATGCTCAATCTTTGTTAATTCAAGCACAAAAAGATTTTTGAGTGTTTTAGGTGTTTTTGGAAAGTGTTTTGTTGAAAAAAAAAATCTGAAAATTTCAAAAATACAGTTTTGCCCTGTTTTGGCGGCTCAGTCGCGAGCCTCAGTCGCATCTTCGCTGGTCAGTTTTGGCAACTTGTTCGCGAGTGGAAGGTCCAGTCGCGAGGATCACTCAGAGATTTTCGCGGCTCAGCTCGCGACTCACTCGCGGGTAGACCTTCCAGTCGCGAAAAACACTTAGAAAAATTTTTCAAAATTTGGTTCTTGAGTGCTTTGGCGGCTTGAGCTGGCGACTGTGTGGCGACTTAATCCAGTCGCGAAAATCGCGTGTTTTGCAGAAACAGGAGCAGTTTTTAAACCTCTTTCAGTTTTCCCTCGAACTTTTGTAACTGTTCATCTTCTTTTAAAACTGTTGTTTCCTCCCAAAACTCTTCGTGAATCCATTTTTCAAAACCCCTTTGGTGCTTCGTTTCTTCTCCAAATCATCAAGAAAAGGTATGGGTTTTGTCTTCTCAATCTTTTTTTTCTTTTTCCTGCATATTTCTGTTGCTGTTTGGACTGGTATTGTATTCGTTATACTTATCTCTATGTGTAATGGGTATGGAGTGTCTTGTTTGATAGTGTTCTCTCCTGTTTTCATGCTGAGCAATCACAATGTGTTTTTCATTGTTCTGATTTTTGCTTATTATTGAATCTGAGAATCTTTTCTGAAATGGGTTTGGTGTCTATGTGACTTACTCGTTACACTTGCCTGAATATTGATGTTGGTGTTTGGTTTTGGTTACTGAGTTGATATGATAACATAATGTAAGTTTCTCAACCACGTGCTCCAGTGTGGATGTTTGGTTTCTTCATGTTTGAAATTTTTCCCCCATGTTCATGTCTCTGATGGAGTGATTTATGTTATCTGCTCAAAATGTTCAAATGCTGTTTCTTATTGCATATCATGGTCATGTGAACCTGTCTCTATGACAGTCTTTGTCAGTTGTGTTGTCTATCTTTGTCTTGGTGCTCTTTCACCAAGTTTGATGCACGGATTAGTTTGTGCTTCTGTGTATTGTTGGAAGGTTTGGTTGGGTCTGCACTATTTTCAGTCTGGGTTTCTATATTGAAATATTGGTTTTACTGAATCTTGTTGACAATCTTTTGTGGGGTATTGTTGCTTGGTTCTTTTCTGTTGGTCTGTTCTCTTGCAGATGTCTCGTCGATCTTCCAGGGGTAAAGACATTGTTGCTGACGAACCAGCATCCCCAGTTGCTAAAAGGACTCGTCTATCATCTCAAGCATCTCAAGATCCCAATGAGGATAGATTCAGTGTTCCCCTTAACTCACACGCCTACTCAAATGTGTTTGACAAGTCAACAACTATAGTGGAGCGGGTAGTAGAGTTCAACACCTTGGGGACTACTTTCATCCTTCGAATCTTTGAGAAACGAGACTGGGCAAACTTGTTCGGAAACTTTGATGATCCAATGGATGAGCTGGTCAAAGAATGCTTCTCCAATGCATCTGATCTTGGACCTATCCTCGTTTTCTGGGTCAGAGGAACAGAGTTTAGTGTTACCCCAGACTCCATCGCAAATCTTCTCGGCATCACCAGACCTCAGAATGTGAATTTAACTCCCTATGATGAACGAAATCCAGAGGTTGGAGAAATTCTACAAATCCTAGGACACGATCATGAGGTATCCAGTGCAGGAACTTCCATCAGCACCGCAAAGTTTGCACCTGAGCTGACCACACTGAAGTTGATCATGTTCACCAATCTCTACCCACTGTCCAACACTACATTCATCAATCTTGGGAGAGCTATATTTCTGTGTGATCTCATTACCGGAGCCCCCATTGATATATGTGCTCACATCTACTACAACTTGAGGAAGACCGCATGTCGATCTACAGCTCGAGGAATCATCCCATTTTGCAGTCTCGTCATGAAGCTTATTCTTAGTGCAGGCATTACTCCTCCTGCAGATGGTAAAATGTTGACTCGTCAACGTCCCATTTCTTTGTTCACTCTTCAAGCGAGCAGAAGTCACTCCTCCAAATCACCAAGAAGTGCTCACATCTCTCCGGTTCCTTCTTTTGCCCCTGACTCAGAGACACCTGCACATACCACATCTGCATCTCGTGATGTTCCTGAAGCTTCACCGGCTGGTATTCCGCAAGCACAAACTGCTTCTCATACTGACAGAGTTGGCAGTGTTCTTGAGCATATTCAGAAACGCGTTGATGAGCTTGTGGCACTTCTCTACTCCACAAACAACCATGTCCAAATGCGACTCGAGACTATGGAGAATCAGCTAGATGAGATTCAACGAAAGTTGGACGAGAGTCTTTAGCTATTCGTGACAAAAAGGGGGAGAGCATTCAGTAAGGGGGAGAAAAGTTCAAAGGGAAGTGTGCATAGTGATAGGGGGAGTACACACATACTTTTGTCATACTTTTGCTTTTTGTCTTATCTTCTAAACTTATGGTTTTTATGGTTTTGATACACTGTGTTTTGGTGTATATCTGTTTCTAACTCTTTTCATATACTCTTGGTTTAAACTTTAATATATGTTTGATGATGTTATTCAGGTATTTGTTGGTTTGTACCCATATGCTTATGTAAGCTTTTAGGGTTTTTGTTTTATGCATAGTTTGTAGGCTTTATGGTATGTACCATGCTTAAGTGCAGCCTTTATGCTATGTTGAAATCAGTACTTTAATCTAAATGTTCTGCATTGTGATTGTTGTACTGTCACTCTTGTGCCCTTGTAGGATTGTTCCTAGATGCATATGCCTTGTGAGCTATGCATTGGTTGAGTGTTGAGCATACAAGTGTCTTGCCTTGTGCTTGTTAACTTGTATGTCCTTGTGTTCATTCCAAGTGTGAATGAGCACTGTGATCACTACCTTGTGGTGTTCACTTGGTTGATCAAGCCATGGTTTGTTTATTAACTCCATCTTTGCTTGATCACATATTGCCTGTTTCATATGCATTTATAATTTTCTGCTTACAATGATCATGGTGTATTGTTGTGTTTCAGGAGTTTATGTTCATATGATTCAAGTGCTTCACAGCTTCTAGAGTTAGGTGTGAGTGAGTTTTGTTCAACTGTTCCCAACTCACATGTTAAGTCTAGAGTCTGTTTTAGGGTTTTGTCACGGAATAGCCAAAGGGGGAGATTGTAAGGTTGAATTTATTCAACCATCTAATTGGCTTTATTCCGTGCCAAATTTGCTTGTAATTCAGCATTTAGTAACCCTGTATTTAGGTGGGATTGTTGTAAGGGTAGTGAGTGAGATAGTGTGAAGATTGCTCAAGAGTGTGCAAGAAAACAGAGTGTCACGGCTGGGACTCGCGGGTGGACTCGCGGCTTCAACCCGCCAGAAGATGCACACGTGCCAAGCATGCTGGAAGATGAACAGTCATGCTAGCTGGAGCACTACAGGACAAAACAGGACAACTGGCCATACGGTTAACTCGCGACTGGAACTCGCGACTTAGTCAAGCCGCGAGGTCAAGCCGCGAGCCACCCCTGTTTTGGAAAAACCTGACGTTTCGCATTCCTCTTCACTCCAGTATAAATTCCCTTTTAACCCACGATTGAAAGAGAGCTTCCAGAGAGAATTTTGAGAGAGAAACCCTAAAGAAAAACCAGATTGTTTCACCCACAATCTCTACCTTAGAGTCTCATCAAATTCCCTCACTCTCTTCCTCTCCATTGTCAAATCCTTGAGAGGCATTATACCAAACCTGGTTCTCACCATTATCATCTCTGTGAGACAGACGTTTGGAGTTCTGGGAAGCAGTTAGGAAGGAGCCAATCTTCATTGGTTGATGCTACGGTGTAGTAGCGGAATCCGGAAAGCTAGAAAAGAAAAAGGTTCGGCGCAACCTCGTTGGAGCAAGAAGCTTGGAGGGCTTAGGTGCATTGGGTAGATTAGGCTTGGAGGGTCTATTGCTGTCCTTGTATCCCAACTGTATTTTCTAGTGGATTGATTACCGCTTGGAGGGCGGCGGAGAGGTTTTTCGCCGAGGTCTTCGGTTTCCTCTTCGATAACATATCTGGTGTTATCTCTGTGTTTGCATCTTCCTTCCTCTCTATCTCTGCCTTTACATTATCTGCTGTGGTTTATTTTGTTGTGGCTTAGATAGTTGTTTAATCAATTCCATATTATAGCATATGTTAAGTTTCCGCACACTAGTTGTTTGACATATTGCTTGTGTTGGTTAAATTGGTTTTTGGGGGTCTAAACGTTCAAAAGTGTTTTTGTACACGTTTTTGAACTTTCAAGCTGGAAGTTTTGTCTTGCAGTGCAACAGCTGGCGTGACTCTTCAGCTCCTCTGCATGCTTTACACATGTGCCTCCTTTGGTGACTTGCAAGCCACGAGCCAATCGCGAGATCCAGTCGCGAGGCCCTGTTGAGTTGCACACTTTTGAGCTTTTCTTCACACTCTCTCACACACTACCCTTACATGTTTTCCACCTAAATATAGGGTTTTTAAATGCTGAATTACAAGCAAATTGACACGGAATAAAGCCAACAAAATGGTTGATTAAATTCAACCTTACAATATGCAATTACTCTTTATAGTTTGTTAGCAATACATACTTGGGTAAAGGTGAGTTTGGGCTTGTGTGTTTCAAAAATAGCAATTTGGGGGATTTACACCCCCAATGCTAATGTCTCCTAATTGGTGTGTCATACATCTATTTTAAAAATATAAAATAACATTTAACTCAATACATATATATAAAATCATATATTCAGTAATCAAATATATTTATAATAATTCTTTATTCTTTACTTTAAATTAGTAGTACAATTGAAATAAAATTGTAACAATTATAAACAATTTTCAGCAGTTAAAATACAGTTGTTTAAGCAAAATAAAACCAATTAGGATAAGGTTACTTACCTCAGCTAGCTCACTACAAATGAACTTCTCCTAACACTTCCTCTAAAATCCTTAGATATCACCTAAACAATTTTCAGGTACCATTTACTCAATAATCATATAATTCAAGAAAAACTTATAATGGTACCGGCCAAAAAAGAGAGTACTAAAAATACCCAATAAATCTCACCCTAAAACTCCACATAATCATAAAATATTTTTTCTGCCATCATTAATCCCCTCGAGATAAGGCTTGAACTCCTAGTATTATATCAGTATATCATACTAGGAAAGACAAGGCACCTGGACCATCTTCAAGTATACGTGTGTACCTTTTTTTTTTTTTTTTTTTACATGATAATTTATGACTTGTCAGACTTCATTGACTTCCTATTCACCTTTGCCAAAACCAATAAAAAAATAATAATAACTATTTGTAAGGTAAACTAAAATAATTTTATAAAATCTTAAATTGATTAAGAAATTACACCATTGCATAATATGCTCTTGTATAATTTCAATTTATGTTACAAATTGATGAAGAAGTCATTGCTTGAACGTGCAATAGCTTACAAAAATTTTGTCAGACAATTTCAGATACTACAAAAAAAATAACTCAAAAATTCAGATATTAAAATTTCTGAAAGACCAAAAAATATTAACGAAAAATTATCAACGTTTGAGTTTGAGTTTAAGTTTAAGTTGGACTTGTTAGAGAGATAGAGTTTCACTCATTGTTAAGTTTGGATTAAACAAATATAATTTTCTTTAAAAAAAAATGATGAGTTTGAGTTTAAGTTGAACTTGTTAGAGAAATAGAGTTTCACTTCTTGTTCAGTTTGGACTAAACAAAAATAATTTTTTTTTAAAAAATGATGAGTTTGGGTTTATGTTGGGCTTGTTAGAGAGATAGAGTTTCACTCCTTATTAAGTTTGGATTAAACAAAAATAATTTTGTTTAAAAAAAATGATGAGTTTGCGTTTAATTTGGACTTGTCAAAGAGATAGAGTTTCACTCCTTGTTAATTTTGGACTAAAAAAAAAATTTTGTTTAAAAAAAATGATGAGTTTGAGTTTAAGTTGGACTAGTTAGAGAAATAGAGTTTCACTCCTTGTTAAGTTTGGACTAAATAAAAATAATTTTATTTAAATATTGTGCTGACGTGGAAAATTATGGGAGTTTCAGAGGCTTCGGTTTTATTATATATATAGATAATAATAATAAGCGTGCGTTTGAATTGGGCGTTTTGCCCAATCCGTGCATTCAGTGTTTTTCTATTGGGTCCTGGTGATACTGTTCACGTACTACCAAACTCACTTTTTCACAGATTTCTAGGTAAACTTGAGTCTCACAGCACTATTCACACCTTTAAAAATTATTTTGCTACAGTGTTTTCAGCAATAAGTTTTTAGTTTTCAGCAAATAAGCGGTATCTAGACACATATTAAGAAGTTGAAGGCTTCATCTCTTCTGACACACTCACCATCATCAATATGATGCTACTGTTGCATCAACTTTCCTATTCACCAAAAGTACAACTTCTTAAGGCAAAAAATTGTGTAGAATTGGACCCATTATGACCATGCCTAACCTTCTGCAAATCTATCTACACTTAACGCAATAATGGCATGGGAAAAGAATCACTATTATCGAGACAGTATAGGTACCCAAAATATAATTTTATCCCTTTTTCCGTTTACATCATAAAATTCATTGGGTATTTAAATTGTTTCACTACTGGCCAAAATACCCACATAAAAAAATATTCTAATTCCAAATAAAGCTTAGATTTGACAAAAGATGAGATACTTAGGCTCTTATCTCAAGTATGCAGTCAATTATTCTCTACTTGAGTATTTTGGGTAGTCTCCTTTCTCAAAATATTTGTCATTATATGCTGACTTAATTAACTTATATATAGTTAGGGTTTCAACCTTATTTTCTAAAATTCCTATGGTCCCCAAACCTATGAGAGCTGATGTCTTGGACAAGAATTTGGGTCCCCAATTTATTTATTAATGGGTTTCCAAACAACCCTATGAGAAACAGCTTCAAACACAAACTGGGCAGTCCAATTTCTATTATTTTCTGTGAGTTTTTGGACCAACACCCCCTTTCTCCTCTAATCGTTCTTCTCCCTTCTTTACTCACACTCTCCCTCTGTTTTCTCTCTTTCCCCCTTTTTCCCCAGTTTTTCCAACCACCCCATTGTCTGCCTTCACTCTCCTTATATAGTCTCTCCTTAGTGGGGTTCAAATCATTGTTGTTTCACCAGTTTCCATGCAATCCCACTTTCATCCAAAATCCCAAGAAACCATCATGCCTTCTGAGGATTCTCTTGATACTTGTTCCAGACGCCAAATAACATTCAGTAATAAACTCCCCAAAGGCATTAACAACTCTTGGTAACCGAATTGAATTTAATCATTTCATCATTGATTTCCCATTGCCTCATCAATCGGTAGTGGGCCGAACACTGTGGGATTCCCCCGAACGATAATTTCTAAGTCCCAACATACGTATCGTCGGGTTAGGCTCACTCCAACAGGGTTTGGGTCCACTTCCATCTTATGGGCTGGCTTTGGCTACTTAGGCCAATCCTAGGCCTTAGTTAAGTGGGCCGGTACTGATTATCTGGGCCCAAGCGCCCCACAAATCCCCTTAGTAATATTAATCCTAAATTTGACCCCACAAAAGATTTACTTAAATACCCCACCTTTAAAGTCTCTCTCTCTCTCTCTCTCTCTCTCTCTCTCTCTCTTTATTTTTTTTCTTTTTTTTTCCCGGGTATTACACTCACCCCCACTTATAAGAATTCAATCCTTTGAATTCATCACAAGCTGAACCAATTTATCACGCTTTCATTGTGCTACTTTAAGGCCACAATTGTATCGGTCTATACAAATTTATCACTCATCACCATAGTTCAAGAGCAATTAAACTATGAAAAACTCCTTTTTGATGCCTATCACTTTGACCCAAATTGCTCTAATTTACCCTATAGTGAATAAAAATTTCAAAACCTACATGTTCAGGTAAACCTAGTAAAAATAATATTTCTCAATTAATAATCTTTGACAATTTTGAGCAGTTTAGGAGCCTCCAAGGTTATGATGAAAAATCCACAATCGAGTTTACTGTAAATCACTATTCTCTGATATCCCATTCAGTTGTATATTGCTTCCACTTAAATATATATGTTTAAAACTATTTCACGACATATGTGTAGACTTTTCCTTCCTCAAAATTTATAAAATATAAATTTCCAAAGTCTCAATAAAAATCAACTAAGCAATGATATAGGGTCTGTCATAGAATGTTTATCTTAATCATATAAATTATCTTTGCGATTAAGCAAAATTTTATTCACCTTTAACCTCTGAATTGATGATGCTTGGGCTGAGCTCATTGAAGAGTTGAGTTCCTCATGAATATACGGCCTAATATGAAATCATAATCTCTAAGTGTACACTTGCTAGATGGGAATAGTCCATAAAATATCTCAAACCCCTCTTTCTTTCTTTTTTTTTTTTCTTTTTTTTTTCTTTACCTTGCAGATAATAATATCCCCGTAGAAGATAACTTAGGGTATAATGCAACTTATAATCATTGACCATCTCAATATAAACAAAGGTACCACAATTGACTATAATTCAAATTGTAAGTCTTTCAAGATAAACTCTCTTGCCATGCAAATCCTTCAATATCCAATCAAAATATGGTTCACTAGTCAAATTCAATAATACCATAAACTTGTATTCTACCCACTTCATGTTCTATTGAGCCAATCCATTAACTCTCATCAACTAAAATCAAAGAATTAGTATCCTAGCATCAAAACTAATCCCCCAGAATATTAAACAATCTTCTAAGAGCACAAGTAGAACCAAAATAGAATAATGAAACATATATATTACAAAGTTCAAGAATAGGTGACTCATGAATCAAGTATGATTAGTGTTGTCTAGGCCCAAGGAGTTAACGTAATATGTATTTTACTAAGGGAAAAGTTCAATGACAACTTGATTATAGGGTTTGTTTGGATAGAACTTATTTTGCTGAAACTGAAAACTGAAAACACTGTAGCAAAATAATTTTTAAATATGTGAATAGTGCTGTGGGACTCATTTTTAATGAAAAAGTTGATAAAAAGTGAAGTTTGTGGGACCCGTAAATAGTGCACAAGTGCACTGTTCACAGCAGACCGGGTTAATAGTTGCGGCTGGGGAGAATTAAAAAAAAAAAAAAAAAAAAAAAAAACGCAAAAGAGGAAACGTAGAAGGGCAAACGCCCTATCCAAACTGCACCTATACGTCCAGAAAAATAAAGTTTAAGGTAATGCTAGCAACCGAAGGAAAACTAGATTTTTTATTTTTTTTTATTTTTTTCTTTTAACAAGCTCTTATAAAAGTAGAAATCTATCATACAGATCAATAGAGGAACCGAAAATGTATTTCAGCAGACTAGACTCTTAGCCAAGGAGTTGTATTTAGAATTTCAAAACATGAATTACTCTTAATGAAGGAAGGAGTGATACAGTTGTTGGAATACCTATTTCCCCCGAGTGTTCACCAACAAAAAAGTTTGAGGGGAGAAAAAGAGATCTCATGAATATGTAGGACCAAGATTTAACTTCAAAAATTCACATTTAATATTGAGGCTATGGTAAGCATGATTTCAAAGATCTGGATAACATAATCTGAATTTTTTATTTGCTTAGGTTGGTCAAGAGTATGTAAGACTACATTTAAATAATGAAATTAGGAGCCAAAAGAAACCAATGGAAAATTTCAACCCCATCTCTGCTCAGTATTCAGCTAGACTAAAATCGAGATTTAGACATGGGTTTCAAGGATGGTTGGATTGACACCAGGTCCTAAGCTGGTCATATCATAGGGTGGATGTGCTCAAGTGGTCATGACAAGATAAATTGAAGTCGAACATAGGATATCAGAAAAATTTTATTTATAATTTCTCTTTAAACACATAAAAATAGAAGACACATTTCAAAAATGCAGTGGAATCTAAAAAATTTCAACTGAATAGATTCAAATACAACTCTCTATCACAAATAGGTGGCAAAAGAGAATTTCAAATGTTAATCAAAATTATTTCCTTATTAAATATATTTATATATATATATAAAATATGGAATAGAGTTAAAACTTTTCCATAATAATAAAAAAAATCACCTCTCACAAAATTCTTCATAGTTTTTTTTTTTTTTTTTTTTTTTTTTTTTTTTGATGTGAATAACTTGACTTTATTAAGGAAAACAGAAAATTACAATCTGTCTTGAGCACACACGTGCTCAACCACACTGGGGCATTCCTCCACCCAGGCTAAATAATCCTCAACATTCTTGGCATGTTGGGCTAATACATGAGCAGGGACATTTCCCTGTCTTTTGGTGTGAGTAAACTTCCACGTTCTGAAAAAAGAGGCCTGCTTCAGAATTCCGGTGACCACGTTTACCACCGATGACGGCGGAGCAGAGTGGCCTCGCAATGCATTAAATATCTCCAACGAATCGGTCTCAACTTCAGCATCTCGGATACCCACGTCATGAGCAAAGGTGATACCGGCTTCCATAGCTTTCGCTTCCGCTTCTATAGCACCCAAAGGATAATTCCATTTCTTGCTTAAGGCAGCAATGACTTCCCCAGCTCCATCCCTGATGATGACCCCTGCCCCTGCTTGTTTTCTGTTTGAGAAGACCGCCCCATCCGTGTTGACTTTATAAAGTCCATCTCTTGGTGGTTGCCATGAAACCGTTGGTGCAACGGAAGCCACTGGTTCGTCTTTTGGTTCATTTGCTGTGCGAAACTCGTCCACCAAGTTCATGGCCGTTCTCAAAATAGTCCTGCCCATCTTCCCTTTCCCCCCGGTCCGAAGCTCGTTCCTGTTCTTCCAAATGCCCCAGCAGATTGCAATGACGCGATCTAGAAGATTAGGCCAAGTTTCTTCGCACCGCTTCAGTTGTTCCACCACGTCCAAGAAGCTCCAGTTTTTAGCAATCTCAAAAGGTAAAACCAATTTGCTTGCGGTCCATACCTCTGTAGCGTGACTGCAAAACCAGAGCAAGTGTGTCACCGTCTCCTCGTCTTGTCCACAAAAATCACAAACTCCGTTCGGTGCGATTTTCCTCCTTGCCAAGCTCATTTTTGTGGCGAGAATTTCACGACTCGCTTTCCATGCAAAGTGTTTCAGTTTCTGAGGCAGTTTTAATTGCCATATAGTCTTCCAAAGCTTCCTTCGAACCGAGCCATTGGAGCAATCCACCAGGCCGAGGCGACTCTGTTCCTCAAGTGCCAGAGCATAGGCGCTTTTAACCGTGAACTTGCCACTTCTGTTTTCAGCCCAAATTAGTCTATCACAGACCTCATTTGCACTCAACGGGATGCTCATTATAGCCTCTCTATCTTCAGGTAAGAACCACTCCTGCAACCTGTCCGTGTTCCACTCATGAGTTGCTCTGTTTATGAGTTCGCAAACCAGAGCATTCTCCGAGTTTAACTTTTCGGGTGTTACCAACTTATACGTGCTTGGTCTTGGAATCCATTTATCTTGCCACACTCTGATTTTATTTCCGTTTCCCACCTGCCACCTCATGCCTCTCCGGACAACTCCCTGTGCCGCCATTAAGCTCCGCCACGCATATGAAGGATTCGAACCCAACTTTGCCTCAACGAAACTGCACTGTGGGAAGTATTTAGCCTTATATACTCGACTAAATAGTGAGGTAGGATTGGTTTGAAGCCGCCACCCCTGTTTCACCAAAAGAGCCAAGTTGAAACATGTTAGGTCTCTGAAACCCAATCCCCCTCTTTCCTTCGGCAAACACATTTTGTCCCAGCTTAACCACGCAAGCTTCTTTTCGTTCTTCACCTGTCCCCACCAGAACTGCCTGATCATACCCGTAAGCTCCTCACATAATTTCTTAGGTAATAGGAAACAACTCATCGTATAGGATGGCACAGCTTGGGCTACGGATTTAATCAATATCTCCTTACCTGCAGGTGTGAGTAATTTTTCTTTCCAACCCGAGACTTTGTTTGCCACTTTCTGTTTGAGCTTAGCAAAGGTATTATTTTTTGATCTTCCCACAAGAGATGGCAATCCGAGGTAGGACTCATGTGGCTTTATTACTTGGGCACCGAACATGTTTTTCACCCTTTCCTTTGTTCCATCATCCGTATTTGGGCTGAAAAAGAGGGAAGTTTTGGAGCAATTCAGTTGTTGTCCAGAGGAGAGTTCATAGACTTTTAGAATCCTCTGGATTTCTGTGGCTTCACTCACTGATGCCCTTCCAAACACTAAATATCTCATAGACTTATTAACATATACTAATGCGTTGCATATATTAAAATTAGATGGTAAATGGTTTATTAGACCACACGTGAGCTCAACAGAGTCAAATAAATCCACTTACCAACTATGTTAACCAATAAATACCCATTGAACCATACAAAAGTTAGATGGTCAAAAATTCACTTGACCACACTTGGCCAGCGAGGTTCTACTAAACCGGACCAAACTAACCTTAGGAAGATCAACTATATTAGGCAAAACTATCAAATGAGTTTACAAAAGATCAATCACAATACAGTAGTAAGATTCTTTTGCTTGTTCCTTTCTCTCTCTCTTTTATTTTAATAAGAAGAAGAAGAAGAAGTTTTTGAATAACCAATTTGATTCAGTACAAAATTTCAAGAAGAAAGCACACCCACTTAATACTAGTATATAATAACATAAAAGTGTATCAATTAAAATTCTCATTTTTTTTCTTTTGTTTATAAGTCACGTATGCATAACCAAAGAGACATAAATATGAAATCCTAACAAATCTGGCCTAACAAATCATCATATGATGGAACCTCACCTATACTTCTCATCAAGTCACAAAAAGAACACTATCTATGGCCTAATAACCTCCATAAAAAATATCTAAAACTGTAATCCCTAGTGCGCAAACTTTATTCCAAATTAAATCCTAGTATAGAGTCTGTAAGATCATAACTTGGCTCTGATACTATAAAATTGTCACACCCTAAACCCAACCATAAAGATAGACACATGACAACGGTTGCACGCTTATAAAGTAAGCACTTTACAAGTGTGCAATGCCTTCTTAGCAACTAAAATTTATCCTAAAAATTATATCAAATAAATCCAAAATACCTTAACAATTTTCTTTATGAATAGATCTCCAATAATTCAAAAGGAACAAAATCCAAACCTCATGTACATTGTTAGGACATATGTGAATCATGTTAGGAACATATGTCAATATTTATGTAATTGGCTAATCCTTTGACAAAACACACTTTACTTGTAATTTGGTAGATCTAGGATGTGTTTAATGCTTCAAGGAACAAGATTTCAAGTTCAAGTGTTAAAACCATGCAAATTTGTCCAAGAAACAAGTGATGAAGTGCTGCTCATTAAATCTCGACAGCTAGCTTGACAGCTAGTATCTACTGAGGCTCAAGAAGCTGCTGAAGCCCGAGGCTCGACAGCTGCTCGATAGATAGGCTATCTATCGAGATTTATGAAATTCAAATTTTCAGTTCTGATTTCATTCCAATCCATGAATATGTGTCTGGGCTTTCTTTTCTCACAACCCTAAACATATATAAGGATTTTTTTAAGGGTCATCAAAGGTTACACAAGTTGCGCAAGTGTGAAGCAAAGTTTTGTTTATACAAATTGTGACCGGAGACAAAATTTGCCCTACTTCATCTCTCTTCTGAAGAAGTTGTTGTGTTTGTACACCGTAGGGTTTTATGACCAAAGAGCTTTTCGATCTTCATTGTGTGATGAACAAAAGAACTTTGCAGCCAACATCTTTCTCAAGTTGGTGATTAAGTCGCATACTGGGATCCGTTCAATTGGTTAGTCATGTACTAGGAGCCGTGCATTACAAGGAGAGATTGTCACAATAGAAAAATTCCAATTGTGTATTGGGGTAGGGGTTCAATTGTAGGTTGGTATAAGGTACTGGGATTCCTTTACTTGTAACCGTTTGTTGTGATAATAGTGAATTCTCGGGAGTGGTGACCTTAAAATCACCCGGTGGGGTTTTTACTGTGTAGGTTTTCCATTCGAAAATAAATCACCATGTCAACTTTATTTTTCGTTGCATTTTATTTTAGTTGGTGATTTGTTTGTGTTGCCATGTACATTGCATGTTAATTTGATTAATTAATAAACTTGGCTAATTAATCAATTAATATATCACAAGAGGTCAATACATTCTTGGCCTATCAAATGGTATCAGAGCAGGCACACTCTGATTAGGTTTTAATCTTTGCTGTGTGATCCATTGACCCCTATTTGTCATGGATAGAGGATAGTCTCTTATTATACCTCCATTATTTGATGGTACTTACTATGCATACTGGAAAGTATGCATGAGAGCTTTCTTGTAGTCTCTAGATGAGAAGGTGTGGCAAGCTGTAGAGATTGGCTGGACCAAGCCAAAGGAAGCGTCGGCCGATTGTGATGATGCCAAGATCAAGGTGGCAAATTTCAACAGCAGGGCATTGAATGCTTTGTTTAGTGCAGACACTAATGAGGAATTCAAGAAGATATCCTTCATTGAAACTGCGAAGGAAGCATAGACCATTCTCCAGACAATCTATGAGGGAACTAAGGCTATCAAGGATTCAAAGCTACAGTGGCTCACTGCAAGCTTCAAAGAGATCAAGATGAAGGAGGATGAGTCATTCGATGTGTTATACGCCAAGCTTAAGGACATAGTGAACTCAGCTTTTAATCTTGGGGAAACCATTCTTGAACCCAAGATTGTTAGAAAGGTGTTCAAATCTCTACCCGAGGGATTCCATGCCAAGATCACCACGATTGAGGAATCAAAGGATATTGACAAAATTCATTTGACAGAATTGGTTGGCAATCTGCAGACCTATAAATTGGGTTTGACAAGGATCGGGAAATCGAGCAAGTGCAAGAGCATGGCACTAAAGGCCAAGAGCAGTGACACGGATGAGTCTTCCAATGATAAAGATTCTAAAATGAAGTCCTACATCACCAGGCAATTCAAGAAGTTCATGAAGAATGCCAATGCAAAGGGCTTTGACAAGGATCATAGACAGTCGAGTTCTTCTCAGTCTAAGAGCCAAGACAAAGGGAAGAAGATGCAAGAGATGGCGGTCAGTACACTGTTCCCTCAAGACCCAAGTGTTTCGGGTGTCAAGGTTTCGGTCACATGAAACAAGAGTGCCTTACCTATCTCAAGTCCATTAGGAAAAGTAAGGCACTTACTGCAACCTTAAGTGACACCGAACCTGAGGATGATTTTGAAAATGAAGATGACAGAATCCTAAATGCCTTCATCGCCACTGTCAATCCTACTGAAGGGGCTGTAGAAGAGGTGGATGAAGAAGAAGACTTGGTGGAGTCAAAATTTGAGAAGATGGATGAAAAAGATGACATCCACACTGCCTATGCAAAATTATACAAGGTCTCAGAAAAGCATGAGAAGTTATATAGGTTGGCCACAAAGAAACTCAGTGATGTGGAGCTTGAATGAGAAGAACTTTCCACAAAGTTTGATGAAGCCAATCAAACTATAGGAGCACTGAGGTTTGAAAATAATTTCTTGGCTGAGAAGACCAAGAAGCTTGAAGCGGAGCTGCTTCAAGTCAGAGCTCAGTTGGAGAGGACTTCAAGTGCAAAGCTTGATGACATGCTCAACCTTCAAAAATCTGCATTTGATCGAACTGGGTTAAGGTATGATTTCTCCTCTTCTAGTATTGCTTTTGCTAGTACTACTGTTTTTGTTCCTCCAGCTAATAATGTTGAAACTAAGAACAATGAAGTTAAAAATGAATTAGCTAGTGAGAACATAGACACGGGTAAGTCTATCTTAGGATCACCCCCTAAATTTGCTATGAATGAGACTAAAAACCCTGGGGCTAAGAAGGGAAATAATCAAAAGCCTAAATAGAAGAAGCAGCATCTTTGTCATCACTGTAGAGCAGCTGGACATACTCGACCTAATTGCTACAAGTGGTTAGCTACTCAACAAAGCAACAGTATGATCTCGTCAGGAAACTAGAATCAGTTTCCATCCTCCTTTGCTCATCTTGGAGATCTCCTAAAAGCCCTCATGTTTCTTTCGAACTTGAACGGTTTCAATTCTTCACCCTCACCGCTGGTTCAAGGATTTGCACAAAGGAAAGGTTCCTCCAAAGTGTGGAAGGAAAAATGCTCTAAGTGATTTAGTCACTTTTTCTCTCTCTTCCCTTTCTTGTTTTTGATTGCATTACTTGTGTGTTTTGCTTTAACGTTTTGAGTCAGTCTAGTTCTATGCATTGCTTTGTTTTGTTTAATATGTTTTTGTTTGCTTATTTTTAGTTTTGCTTTATTTTGTTTTCATAAATAATAAAAAAAATTGAAAAATACAAAAACAGTGTGTGTTGTGTACATTGGTACTTGTGTACCTTGGATGGCCATTGAAACAAAGTTTTCAAAATTTTGTATCATTTGTAGCTTAGATGAGCATCTTTATGCCCAACTAAGCAAGTGAGCTTTGTGGCTCGTGTTTGTAATGAGTAAGATTAAGTTATCTCTTGTGCTTATCACTCGTATCACTCTTTTTGATGGGAAGGACTAGAAAATCCTAAGAGAAAGGAATAAATAACCATCTCACCACTGTTGCCCGCCAATCATGAAATGACATCTATATGCTTCGGCATAACAAAAGTGCAATGTCAAAAGCTTAACATAATTAGGTATTTCTTTTCTCTCTCTTATATGCCCATGCATGGTTTGCTTAAAAGAAAAATATGCAAAGAAAAATAAAAGCAAAAAGAATAAATATGCTTTTTATATGATTATAAGCGTGTTTTCTAGGAGATGCGGGAGTTATAGGATGTACCTCGAAGGTGATAGTCCCCATAAAACAGTTATGATTATGTGTGAGTGAAAGTGATTTTCTCATATCTCAAATCGTCATAACATGTTGTCACTTATGCAATCTTGTGATGTTTTCACACACAACACGCAATATTCTTTGCTACTCTTGATACATGTGCAGGTATAATATGATTTGGCCATCATAAGGAATACATGTGTTGATGTATGATCACTAAACTGTCTTAACTTGTTTTGAAATATAAAATTGGTTAGATTTGTTTAGTGTGTATGTGTTTGGGATCCATGTGCTTGACATTTTTATTGTTGAAAGATGATTTTGAGAGCTTAAAATGTTGTTTGGATCTTTGGTTGAGTAGCATGTTTGATTGCATTCATGTCTATGTTTTTCCCTTCTTGAAAAATTGTTTTTAGCAATCTTGACACCTCTCGACAGCTCCTTGACACCTCTCGATAGCTATGCTATCTATCGAGAACCTTCAGCTGCTTTTTAGCACATTCTCGATAGCTCTTGATAGGTCTCGATAGCTGCTTCGATCCATCGAGAAACCTTCTGGATGCTCGATAGCTTCTCGATAGCTACCTCGATCCATCGAGCTCCTGTACTGTGGACACCTCTCGGTAGATCCTTGATAGATCTTCATTAGCTAAAAAGCGCATTTTTAATTCTCGATATCTCTCGATCCATCGAGATTTATGAAGTTTCTATATAAAGGATCTACGCGATTTCTCACTCAATTTTTTCGATCTCTCTCGATCCTTTTTGACCTCTCACCTTCCCAAACACCTCTCACTCACTCCAAATCTCTTCCCCACTCCTTCTTTGGTCTTGATCTTGCATTTTTCATAGGTATGATCTTCTTTTCATCATCTTATCATACATTTCATGCATTTTTGGCCTAACTTTTGGGGTTTTTGAAAATTTGTGAGATTTTTCAATTTTATTGAGTTTTTGTGAAATTTTTGGGATGGGTTTTGTTTTAAATGGTTTTTTAAACATCATGCATTGCATCACATTTGCATTATAAAAATGTTTCATGCATTTAGATGTGTGTTTAGTTTGTTGCAATGTTGTGCGTTGGTAGGTTTGGATTGGGCTGAGCTCATGATGTATTTCTGTTTGCATGTCACATGTTCATGCATTTGCATGCATATGTACCTTCAAGTTTTTTTTCTTCTATATTATCTTGTTTGTGCTTTTTTGATTGTCTCTTTCTCTCTCTCTCCCTTTATCTCTCCTTCTTGCGTTAGTTGCTTCATGGCACCCAAACGCAAAAATACTTCGTCCTAGAACCCTCTTCATTCTGAGGCATCTTCTTCCTCTGATCCTACTCCTTCTCATGTTTGGTTCCATGATGATAAAGCCTAAAAGGATTTTTCAGAGAACTTCTCTGGATGAGGCATTCATTCAGAACGCCAAGTCATCCTGTTCGATTTTTCTGACACTGACCTTCCCACTGTCATCCACAGTCGGGGTTGGGAGTCACTGTGTGATGCCCCGGTCACGTGCCCTTCTGTGATCATATAGGAGTTTAACTCCAATATGCACAGATTTGATACTTTTGTACCTCATTTCTTCTCTCACGTTCGAGGTACGCGTATTGTAGTTACTCTGGAGATTGTATCCGAGGTGCTACACGTCCTTAGGGTAGCGCATCTTGACTACCCTAGCTGCGATCGTCTTATGACTGTGTCTAAAGACGAACTCTCATCTCCATTTTGTGAGACACCTTCATCTTGGGGTGACCGTCAAAACACCCCTTGCTCGGCCTTTGCTAAAGGTCTGAGATTCCTGAACATGATGATGACTTTAGTTCTTCATCCTTTGTCTCACTATAACACTATCACAGAGCCTTGTGCTCAGTTTTTTTTATCCCTCATTGAGGACATCTCTATTGACTTCCCTTCTCACTTCATCTTATCCCTTATAGATGTTTATGGGGACACGATGACCTGTGATAAGATCACTTTTCCTTCAGCTATCACAAGAATTCTTTGCCATTTTTCTTTCTCCTTTCCTCTGTCCGATCACTTCTTCGTCATGGGTGCCATTAATGCTGCTATCGTTAAGCAGAGTAATGCACAGCTTCATTTGAGGCGGACTCAGACCAAGACGGCCGCTCCTTCAGCTTCTACTGTTCCATCCATCTCTGCTCCTTTGTCTTCTATGGGTGGAGTGACTCTTGAGGCCATCATGGCACAACTTGTGTGCATGGATGCTCACCTTGACACACTCAGTGATGAGCTGTGTCAGGTGAACACTCGTGTTAGTCGTATCGCATAACGACAGGCTGTCATGGGTGGTTTCACTGTTGCTTCTTCTCCATCTCCACCGACCTCCGAGGATGAGAGTGATGACGGCTCCAGCAGTGATGATGCTGATGAGGACGCTGATGCTAGCTCACCTAGTGATGATGATATGTCTACTTGATACACTTACCCTTTGTCACTCATGACAAAAAGGGGAAGTAGTTTTGGATATGAGAGTAGTCATACATAGGGGGAGGGTTAGCATAAGAGATTTTTGTTAGGGGGAGTGTATATGAGGGATGTAGTGAGACTTTTTGTATCTTTTATTTTCTTTATCTTTTAGATACTTTAATCATGTACCTTTGGTCTTGTGACCACTTTGTGATAGCAAACCTTGTATTCATTTTTGATGTTATATATATATGATGAGGTTGTTATTACAGTTCTTTCACCTATCTTTACATGTGTTGTTTCTTTTCTCCCTTTATGCACATGCTTCTTATATTATTGTATGCAATCTTTTATTTCTGTTTCACACTAAGATGCCGTGATGAGTTTTGTTTAAAGTGTTTTAGAAATACAGGTTGTCAAAGTCTTCTTTGCCATGAACTCTTTTTCTGCAAAGTTTTTCAAGAGTTTATGTTAGGATAGATTTTATTGTATTCAACAAATGAGTGTGAGTTAAGTGATTTGTGACTTCTCTCATGTGTTCATTTGTTTGTTGTGGTTTTGTCATGGATTGCCAAGGGGGAGATTGTTAGGACATATGTGAATCATGTTAGGAACATATGTCAATATTTTATGTAATTGGCTAATCCTTTGACAAAACGCACTTTACTTATAATTGGGTAGATTTAGGATGTGTTTAATGCTTCAACGAACAAGGTTTCAAGTTCAAGTGTTAAAGCTATGCAAATATGTCCAAGAAACAAGTGATGAAGTGCTGCTCATTAAATCTCAACAGCTAACTCGATAGCTAGTATCTATCGAGGCTCAAGAAGCTGCTAAAGCCCGAGGCTCAACAGTTGCTCAATAGATAGACTATCTATCGAGATTTATGAAATTCAGATTTTTAGTTCTGATTTCATTTCAATCCGTGAATATGTGTTTGGACTTTCTTTTCCCACATCCCTAAACATATGTAAGGATTGTTTTAAGGGTCGTAAAAGGTTACACAAGTTACGCAAGTGTAAAGCAAAATTTTATTCATGCAAATTGTGACTGGAGACAGAATTTGCCCTAGTTCATCTCTCTTCTGAAGAAGTTGTTGTGTTTGTACACCGTAGGGTTTTATGACCAAAGAGTTTCTTGATCTTCATCGTGTGATGAACTGAAGAACTTTGCAGCCAACATCTTTCTCAAGTTGGTGATTAAGTCACCATTGGGATCCGCACAATTGCTTAATCACGTACTGGGAGCCGTGTATTACAAGGAGAGATTGTCACTACAAAACAAGTCCAATTGGGTATTGGGGTAAGGGTTCAACTGTAGGTTGATATAAGGTACTGAGATTCCTTTACTTGTAACCACTTGTTGTGATAATAGTGAATTCTTGGGAGTGGTGACCTTAAAATCACCCGGTGGGATTTTTGTCGTGCAGGTTTTCCTCATTCGAAAACAAATCACCGTGTCAACTTTATTTTCCGCTGCACTTTATTTTAGTTGGTGATTTGTTTGTGCTGCCATGTACATTGCATGTTAATTTGATTAATTAATAAACTTGACTAATTAATCAATTAATATATCAGAAAGGATCAATACATTCTTGGCCTATCATACATAATGCCAATTGGCCAAAAGATATTAGACTATTACAAGACCATCTAATCCCAAAATCACTAAACTTCTTTCCTTGCTCACAACACAATAGCAAAACTCTCAAAACTTGCTATTTTTCACAATCTGAATTTGGAGGAGAAAAAAAGGCGTGAGTTGACAACTCAATAACAATAAGTAACCAAAGTCCTAATAAATTCTATCAAGCAAATAGATCTGTAAAATAATAAGTTGTAAATAGATCGAATACTTTAATCTTACAAATATGTCATTGGTGGATTAGAAAATAATCATTTTTTCACATATCAAAGCTATAATTTACAATAGGTTCCAAAAACACATAAGCAGTTTCAAGGACTTAAAACAGTTCAAATATTCAAACATAATTCATATTCTTAACACTCTTTATGACTATGGTCACACTATTAATTTCATATGACTGGGCATCAGATTTAGATAAAACTAGTTCTGTGCTAATGTATATCCTCCATTAACTGGGTCCATAAACACGTAGGCTCATGATGCCCCAGATAGAACTATTTTCAATACCAATGAATAACCCCCGTTGGCTAGGTATCAGAGTAACAATGAATAACCTCCATTGGCAGGGTATCAGAGTCAAAACATAATCAGATTGTCCAAAATCATATATATCAAATCATAGTTCAAAATATATATATATATATATATCTCATTCAAATACATATATAAAAAATTGTATATTCAGTAATCAAATATATTTATGATAACTCTTTATTCTTTACTTTAAACTAGTCGCAGACCCGCGCAATGCGCGGGAACATTTGACGTCATATTCTTTTTCACCAAGTAAAGAATGAGAATAGTAGTTGAGAATTATAAGTAATAGTCCCAAACTCATCACACAATAATGTGATTACATTGTAATCTATATAATATATTTTATGCAAGTAATGAAGTCTATATCTTGATTTTTTGTATAAATATATTTTTTTTGGCAAGGAAAAATGTTGCATTTTACTTTCAATTATTATATATGACAATATTTGTAATGCGTTATAATATAGTGAGATATGCATCAAAACAGGACACAATTAAAAAATGGAAAATATATAATTTTTATTAGAACATAAAAATTAATCTTGAAGGTTTCATATGAAAGCTAACATTATTTTGCATTTTTTGAGAAGTTAATGAGAATTTATTCAAACTTTGTTTCCACTTTATCACGTAAGAACTATTAAACAAAGTTATAACAATTTATATTATCATAATCACTAAACTCATATATGAGAATCATCTATTACAAAAAATTTTCTCCCCAAAACATATACTGATTTCTATTTTTCCTTTCCATACAATTTGAAAAATGTGAAAACTAAGGAAGCTAAATGTGTAGTTGACCTTAGTCAATCAATAAATAACATAAAAGAGGTAGGGGAAAGCAAACGTATTCACAGTATAATTGTTTATATATGTCCATATTTGTTTTTGTATATATTAACACTCTTGATTTCTATAAGTTTCATGTAGCAACTGTATCTTGTTTGATATCTCCCAGGTCTTTAGCTTTAGGCCAACTCACAGCAAATAAACCAATGATCATGAAAAAGAACCTAGCAAGATGAAGTCAAACACAATTTCTAAATTTTCTAAATTTTAACAAATAGAAGATCAAGATTATAGAGAAATCGAAATATTAGAGAGAGAGAGAGAGATACCTTTGATAGTAGATATAAAAAACAAACATGTAGTGATAATTTAAAAAAATTCCATCACAAATACTATGCTTATTAGTTTTAAGAGAGATTAAAAGAGAACATTTATAAATATAGTTATGTAGGGGAAGGGGAAAAGGTATATACAATACATAAGTGTTTAGGGAGGGGAAGGTTAGGAAAGAGGAGAATTTTTAAACGCATACTACAGATTTCACTAGAGTTAGAAATTAGCATAGATTTAGATGCAATAACATACAATAATTCTTAAATGCATACTACAGATTCCACTACAGTTAGAAATTAGCATAGATTTAGATGAGATTAAAAGAACATTAGCAAGAATTCTTAAAGGTAATTCAGAATTATTATAATAGTGGAATCTATAGTATGCATTTAAGAATTTTTTTCTTAAGTACAAAAAAAAATTGCTAGTTGATTTCCTGCTGTAATTATCTAAATATTATTGCTATCATATTTATGTATAATTAAGGAGTATGGTGGATTGAAGCGCAACATATCATAGCCAAATTGAACTTAGAATAAGATATAAGAAATAAGTTTAAGTGTTTTTTTTCCTCTCGATAATTAGATAAGTTTAATTAAGCTAACTAAGGTAATATGATTTAATTTGTGTTGGATTGTACAAAATCATTCTATTTGTTTATATATTGGTTAGCATGATTAAATTAAGTTGTAGGATTTCTTAAGAACGAGATCACACCGAGGTATATGCTTCAATTGAGAGAATTTTTTAATTCCAAAGTAATGAACATTAGTATTACCATGGAAAACATAAATCAATACTACATGCATGTCCACAGTCATAAAATGGATGCAATAGTTAAACATTGTAAGCGTCCAAAAGTCATTTCCTTAAAAATTTTAAAAAGTTTTTTTTTTTTCTTTTGAGAAAATAAATGGTATGTGTAGGGGTGAGGGGCCCAAAAATATATGTTGGGCCTTGGGCCTTGTCCGAGGAGGCTCTGTCATTTGAGGATAGATCAATAGTAAGAGAGATGTAATATTTTGAACTTCACGAGCAAGCTACAATTGTGAAGGTTAGGGGAGGTAGTCCGAGGAAAAGTACCTCTTCAGCTAAACGAAGCAAAGGTCAGGAAGTGTGTTCTGTCATCCAAAGTGACATTCTAGGAAGTTTTATTGGTAGGGATAAGTATTGAAAACGTACAGGACAAATGAGAGCAGGAAAATATCTAAGGGAAAGCTACTACCACTGCATTGAATGCTTTGAAGCTAACTCTCTGGCCGCATTAATGAGGAACTGATATCTAAACAGTAGTTTTCAGCCTTACAGCTACTCCCCAGAGACTTCAGGAAGGTGTTGATGTGATAGGGATCAAGTCTAATAAACTAATCTACATGTGGAAGGCAGAGATGAAAAGGGAGAAGCGTATAAAATAGGAAGGAGGCCCTAAAAGAGAGAGGAAAAAAAAATAAGAAAGAAGTACTTTAGCGATTAAAACTGTATTTGTAACTAGCTTCAAGTAATATATACAAGAGTTGCTCTCCTTGAACTGTGCTGAGTATAATTTTCCTTAGATAAATCCAGTCCATTTATTCTTTATTGTCTTTTGGATCTATTATAATTGTTACCCAGCTCATTATAGCCTAGTTTTCCAACACACTCTCTACAAATTCATTGTATTGGGCTTTTTAGGCCCAAGTTCATCCACCATTTGGGCTAGGGACTTAAATTGCGTCCTTACAATTGGTGCTGTCTATGGGAAATTTTGGTGTTATGGTGAGTCTAAAATTTAGTTATGGTAGGTTTAGGTCCACACCAGGCGAAGTCTAGGGGATCCCAACGTCAAGATCATTTTCCCCATCTTGAACGAGAAAAGGACGGCAAAGGAAGTGTGCAAACCACCCATACTAGTAAGAGCCATTCTCGAGGAGGGAGCCATGTCTCTCACGAGGAAAATGCCAGAGCCATGCAACTAGAGATTGATCATTTGAAGAGGAAGTTACGCCACGAACGGCGAAAGTGAACTCCCCCCAACTCTGACGTTTCTTCTAGTGATGAAGGGGATGCCAACTATAGGCTTAGATCGAGAACTCCACCCAGTGAGTCTTTCTCGTGTGATGAGGATTATCACCATGAGTGTAGGAACAGGAGCCTGTCTCGTAAAGGCCTAGGAAACGATGCCATGAACAGAGTTTTGAACCAAATTTCCAGGTCACCTTTCACACATAGGATTGAAGGGGCAAAACTTCCTCATTGATTCACTAAACCAACGTTCACCATCAACAATGGTCAAATCGACCCAGTGGAGCATGTAAGTCACTTCAACCAGAGAATGGTTGTGCACTCCAGGATTGAGGCCTTGATGTGCAAGGTGTTCCCGTTCAGCCTGGGGCTTGTGGCAATGAGATGGTTTGATGGCCTAGAGACAGGTTCCATAGATTCCTTTAAGGAACTTACCCGGGCATTTGGATATCGTTTTATTACCTGTAGTAGGGTTCATCGGCCTTTAGATTCCTTACTGTCCTTGACTATGTGAGAATGGGAGACCTTGAAAGCGTACTCAGACAGGTACTAGGAGATGTTCAATGAGATAGATGGTAACTTCGATGATGTTGCCATCAGGACTTTCAAGATCAGCCTACCTGCCGGGCATGGTTTGAGGAAGTCTTTGACTGGGAAGCTTGCTACTAGTGTACACCAGCTCATGGACCGGATTGATAAGTATAAGAGGGTTGAGGAAGACCAATAACAAGAGAAAGGGAAGGCTAAGGTTATCCCTCAGGATAGGAGGGATTTCAGGTCAGATCTATACAAAAATAACTAGCCTTAGAGAGACTTTTCCAGGTAATCAGGGTCTGCCAATGCTCAGATGGTTAATACGGTGTTCCGAGAACCAACACATCAAGTCTTGGAGAAAATCAAGAATGTGCTATACTTCAAATGGCCAAATATGATGGGAGGTAACCCCACGAAGTGCAATCAGAGCCTTCACTGCTAGTACCATCAGGACCGAGGACATACCACAGAGGCTTGTAGAACTTTGTGGGATCATTTGGATCAGTTGGTTCGAGAAGGAAGGTTAAAACAGTTTTTATATCGACCCAATAAGCAAAGAGACCAAGTAGGGTCAGGGGCTCAGGGGAATGCTTCTTCAAGGCCCTTTTAGGCACCATTAATGTTATCTTTGCGGCACTAGGGAGAACCGGCTCTTACCCCTCCAGGGTGATGTCTGTAGCCTGGCTACCTATAGAGGACTTAAGACCTGAGCTGAAAAGGGCTAGAGTGGAAAACCGGCTAGCGATGAGTTTCTCTGATGAGGACAAGGTGGGAACCATACAGCCGCGTGACGATGCCCTAGTCGTCACCCTCAGGATAGGGGGATATGATGTGTAAGAGGGTGATGGTGGATCAAGGCAATAGGGCACAGATCATGTACCTTGACTTATACAACAGGCTGGGCCTGAAACCTGAGGACTTGACAGCTTATGATTCACCTCTGGTAAGCTTCGACGGGAAGGTTGTCATTCCTAAGGGCTAGATTCAACTGCCCATACAAGCAGGATCAGAGGTGGTGGAGGTGGATTTCATTGTAGTGGATGCCTATTCTCCCTACACGGCCATTGTGACAAGACCCTGGCTTCATGCCCTAGGAGCTGTTTCCTCCACTCTGTATTTGAAGGTAAAATATCTGTCTGGGGATCGGATTGAGGAGCTGGTTGGGATCTAGTTCGTAGCGAGGCAGTGCTTGGTCACTACAATAATGCATAAGCCAAGAGTGGAGTCCTTGGCCTTTGTTGGGAAGAGCTTACATTAATTAAGGACTTCGATGTTACCTGTGAATAGGGCGGCCAAGGAGATGAAATGTGAGGATTTAGAGAAAATTGTTGTAGGAGATGATCCGGAGAAGTTTTTTCAGGTCAGAACTTAGTTGCCTCCTCACGAGAAGGAAGAGTTAGTAGCGTTCCTCAGAAGGAACATTGACATGTTTGCGTGGAGTGCCTATGAAGCTCTTAAGGTTGACCCAGACCTCATCTGTCATCATCTAAATGTCAACCTATCTGTCCTCCCTAAGAAACTGCCACCTCGGCGCTCATCTAGAGAACATTTTGATGTTGTCAAGGAGGAAGTGAACAAGCTTAAGTAGGTTAGGGCTATTAAGGAAATGTTCTACCCTGAATGGTTGGCCAATATGGTGGTAGTGAAAAAGAAGAATGGGAAGTGGCGGGTGTGTGTAGACTACACAGATTTGAATAAAGCTTGCCCCAAGGATCCTTTCCCTATGCCTCGAATAGATTAGTTGGTGGATGCCATTGTGGGCCATCCTTGGATGAGCTTTCTGGACGCCTTTCAGGGGTACCACCAGATACCTTTGGCTTTGGATGATCAAGAAAAGACAACTTTTGTCACTCCTACTAGAAATTACCACCACAAGGTGATGCCATTTGGTTTAAAGAATGTAGGGTCTACCTATCAGAGGATGATGACTAGGATGTTTGAACCACAATTAGACAAGAATATTAAGGTCTATATAAATGATATGGTAGTAAAGAGTAAGGTGGTGTCCAAGCACATGGGAGACCTCGAGGGTATTTTTGGAATATTGAGAAAACACAAGCTACGTCTTAATGCTTCCAAGTGCTCCTTTAGTGTAGGATCAGGCAAATTCATGGTCTATATGGTCACTCATCACGAAATTGAGGTCAACTCTGATAAGGTTAAGGCAATTAACTATCTACAACCACCTCGAAATCCTAAAGAAGTCTAAAAACTGATAGGAATGACTGCTGCCTTGAATCGGTTTATCTCTCAGTCAATAGATAGATGCAGACCTTTCTTCTAATTGTTGAATAAGTGGAAGGGATTTGAATGGACTGAGGAGTGTGCCTCGGCCTTCCAGCAGCTTAAAGAGTACCTTTCCCGTCCACCTGTCATGTCCAAGCTCGAGGTGGACGAGGTCCTATTTGCCTACATTTCTGTGGCTTCTCATGCTGTAAGCTTAGTGCTGGTGTGAATTGACAATGGTGTATAGAGGCCAGTTTACTATGTAAGCAAGTTGTTGCATGAAGTAGAGGTTCGTTATCTACCATTGTAGAAGGCAATTTTGGCAGTGGTACATGCTACATGCAAGCTCCCTTATTACTTCCAATCCCACACAGTTATGGTGTTAACCCAACTTCCACTTCGATCATTACTTCGGAGCACTAATTTCACTAGGAGGATTGCCAAATGGGGTACAATACTAGGGGCTTTTGACATCAAGTATATGTCTCGCACCATTGTCAAGGGCCAGGTCTTCGCAAATTTGGTGGCTGAATTCGCTGAATCCCCATTGGAAGAAGAGGCTGAGAGGCAGAGCATGGATGGAAAATTAGTTGGCATGGTCTCCCTGTAGGAGCCTTTATCCTGGAGGGTATATGTTGATAGAGCAGCAAATCAAAAGGGATCCAGAGTGAGGCTAGTTCTTGTATCTCCTGAGAAGATCATTATTGAGAAATCCTTAAGACTAGTGAAAGGGGAGTTAAAGGTTAGGGATGTGAGAATGCAAGAATACACGAATCAAGTTAGGCATTTGCAATTGGGATTTGAGTCTTTCAGCTTGCTGCATATCCCTAGGAGTGGAAACACACATGCTGACTCTCTGGCCACTCTTGCAACCTCCTTGGCATAGGGTTTGCCTCGGGTCATCTTGGTTGAAGACTTGTGTAAGCCTTCTGAAGTGATGAGGAAGACGGTACATATCCATCAAATTAGGGTGGGGCCTAGCTGGATGGACCCTATAGTGCTATTCCTTAAGGAAGACATCATGCCCGAGGAGAAATCAGAAGCTAACAAGATGTGAAGAAAGGCTCCTCGGTATTGGCTGTCTGAGGATTAAAAATTGTACAGAGGCTCTTTTTCAGGGCCATACTTGTTATGCATACACCCTGAAGTATCAGAGTTACTCCTTGAGGAGTTACATGAAAGGATTTGTGGAAGCCACACAGGAGGCATATCCTTGTCTCACAGAGCCCTCACTCAGTGATATTGGTGGTTGGACATGTAGAAGGAAGCATAAGAGTGTGTGAAGAAATGTGATCAATGCCATAGATTTGCACCAAACATTCACCAACCGGGAGGAGCCCTTAATCCTCTGACCAGCCCTTGGCCATTTGTTTAATAGGGCTTGGACATTGTAGGTCCTTTCCCTATGGTAGTAGGAAATAAGAGATATTTATTGGTCGGCACATACTTTAGCCAAATTAATACTTCAGTTCATTTCACTAAGTGTTAAATGGAACCTTAGTCATGCCTGGTCATTATGATGACAGACTTTGGGTAAATTAATATTTCAGTCCATTTCCCTAAGTGTTAAACAGAACCGTGGTCACGCCAAGTCTCGCGAACCACATACTTTGGGCAAATTAATACTTCAATTCATTTCACTAAGTGTTAAACAGAACCTTAGTCAAGCTTGGTCTCTCGGACCCCATAATTTGGGAAAATTAATACTTCAGATCATTTCACTAAATGTTAAACAGAATCTTAGTAATGCCTAATCTCTCGGACCACATACTTAGGGTAAATTAATATTTCAGTTCATTTCACCAAGTGTTAAACAGAATCTTAGTCATGCCTGGTCTCTCAGACCACATACTTAAGGTTAATTAATACTTCAGTTTATTTCAATAAGTGTTAACAGAACCTTAGTCATGCTTGGTCTCTCGGACCACATATTTAGGGTAAATTAATACTACATTTCATTTCCTTAAGTGTTAAACAGAACCTTAGTCATACCTAGTCTCTTGGACCACATACTTTGGGTAAATTAATACTTCAGTTCATTTCACTAAGTGTTAAACGGAGCCTTAGTCATGCCTGGTCATAACGACGACAAACTTTAGGTAAATTAGTACTTCAGTCCATTTCCTTAAGTGTTAAACAGAACAGTCGTCATGCCTGGTCTCTCGAACCACATACTTTGGGTAAATTAATACTTCAATTCATTTCACTAAGTGTTAAACAGAGCTTTAGTCATGCCAAGTCTCTCAGACCACATACATTGGGTAAACTAATACCTCAGTTCATTTCACTAAGTGTTAAACAGAATTTTAGTCATGCCTGGTCTCTCGGACCACAGACTTAGGGTAACTTAATACATCAGTTCATTTCACAAAGTGTTAGACAGAACCATAGTCATTCCTGGTTTCTTAGACCACATACTTTGGGTAAATTAATATTTTAGTTCATTTCACTAAGTGTTAAACAGAACCTTAGTCATGCTGGTCTCTCAGACCACATACTTTGGGTAAATTAGTACTTCAGTTCATTTCACCAAGTGTTAAACAGAACCTTAGTCATACCTGGTCTCTCAGACCCTATACTTAGGATAAATTAACACTTCAGTTTATTTTACTAAGTGTTGAACAGAATCATAGTCATGCCTTGTCTCTCGGGCCACATACTTATGGTAAATTAATACTTCAGTTCATTGCACTAAGTGTTAAAAAGAACCTTAGTCAATGCCTGATCTCTCGGACCACATACTTTGGGTAAATTAATACTTTAGTTCATTTCACTAAGTGTTAAATGGAACCTTAGTCATGCCTGGTCTCTCAGACCACATTCATAAAGTAAGCTAACACTTCAATTCATTTCACAAAGCTTTAAACAAAACCTTAGTCATGGTTATTCTCTCAGACAACATACTTTGGGTAAATTAATACTTCAGTTCATTTCACTAAGTTTTACACATAACCTTAGTCATGCCTGGTCTCTCGAACTCCATAATTTGGGTAAACCAATACCTCAGTTCATTTCACGAAATGTTAAACAGAACCTTCGTAATCCCTAATCTCTCGAACCACATACTTAGGGTAAATTAATACTTCAGTTCATTTCACCAAGTGTTAAACAGAACCTTAGTCATGCCTGGTGTCTCAGACCACATACTTAGGGTAAATTAATACTTTAGTTTATTTCAATAAGTGTTAAACAAAACCTTAGTCATGCCTGGTCTCTCGGACCACATATTTTGGGTAAATTAATACTTCAGTTCATTTCCTTAAGTGTTAAACAGAACCTTAGTCTTGCTTTGTCTTTTGGACCACATACTTTGGGTAAATTAATACTTCACTTCATTTCACTAAATGTTAAACAGAACCTTAGTAATACCTAATCTCTCGGACCACATACTTAGGTTAAAGTAATACATCAGTTCATTTCACCAAGTTTTAAATAGAACCTCAGTCATGCTTGGTCTCTCAAACCACATACTTAGGGTAATTTAATACTTCAGTTTATTGCAATAAGTGTTAAATAGAACCTTAGTCATGCCTGGTCTCTCGGACCACATATTTAGGGTAAATTAATACTTCAATTCATTTCCTTAAGTGTTAAACACAAACTTAGTCATGTTTGGTCTCTTGTACCCCATACTTTGGGTAAATTAATACTTCAGTTCATTTCACGAAGTGCTAAATGGAACCTTAGTCATGGCTGGTATGGTGACAGACATTGGGTAAAGTAATACTTCAGTACATTTCCCAAAGTGTTAAACAAAACCGTAGTCATGCTTGGTCTCGCGAACAACATACTTTGGGTAAATTAATACTTCAGTTCATTTCACTAAGTATTAAACAGAGCTTTAGTCATGCCTAGTCTCTCAAACCACATACATTGGGTAAACTAATACTTCAGTTCATTTCACTAAGTGTTAAACAAAATCTTAGTCATACCTGGTCTCTTGGACCATATACTTAAGGTAAATTAATACTTCAGTTCATTTCACAAAGTGTTAAACAGAACCTTAGTCATTCCCAGTTTCTCAGACCATATACTTTGGGTAAATTAATACTTCAGTTCATTTCACTTAGTGTTAAATAGAACTTTAGTCATGCCTGGTCTCTCAAACCCCATACTTAGGATATATTAATACTTCAGTTTATTTTACTAAGTGTTGAACAAAACCTTAGTCATGCCTGATCTGTCGGGCCATATACTTTGGGTAAATTAATATTTTAGTTCATTTCACTAAGTGTTAAATAGAACCTTAGTCATGCCTGCTCTCAACGACCATATAATTTGGGTAAGTTAATACTGCAGTTCATTTCCCTAATTGTTAAACAGAACCTTAGTCATGCCTTGTCTCTCGGACCACATACTTTCAGTAAATTAATACTTCAGTTCATTTCACCAAGTGTTAAACAGAACTTTAGTCGAGCCTAGTCTCTTAGATCACATACTTTGGGTAAATTCATACTTCAGTTCATTTCACCAAGTGTTGAACAGAACCTTAGTTAAGCTTGGTCTCTTAGACCACATACTTTGGGTAAATTAATACTTTAGTTTATTTCAATAAGTGTTATACAGAACCTTAGACATGCCTGGTCTCTCGGACCACATATTTAGGGTAAATTAATACTTCAGTTCATTTCCCAAAGTGTCAAACAGAACCTTAGTCATGCCTGGTCTCTCGGACCATATACTTTGGTTAAATTAATACTTCAGTTCATTTTCACTAAGTGTTAAACAGAACTTTAGTCATGCCTAGTCTCTCAGACCACATACTTTGGGTAAATTAATACTTCAGTTCATTTCATTAAGTGTTAAACAAAGTCCAAGTCATGCCTGGTCTCTTGGAACACAAACTTTGGGTAAATTAATACTTCAGTTCATTTCTCTAAGTGTTAAACAGAACTTTAGTCATGCCTGGTCTCTCAGACCACATACTTTGGGTAAATTAATACTTCAGTTCATTTCATTAAGTGTTAAACAAAGTCCTAGTCATGCCTGGTCTCTTGGAACACAAACTTTGGGTAAATTAATAATTCAGTTCATTTCACTAAGTGTTAAACAAAACCTTAGTCATGCCTGGTCTCTTTGACCATATACTTTGGTAAATTAATACTTCAGTTCATTTCACTAAGTGTTAAACAGTCTTAGTCATGCCTGGTCTCTCGGACCATATAGTTAGGGGAAATTAATACTTAAGTTCATGTCACTAAGTTTTAAAAAGAACCTTAGTCATGCCTGGTCTCTAATACCAAATACTTAGGGTAAATTAATACTTTAGTTCATTTCACTAAGTGTTAAATGGAACCTTAGTCATGCCTGGTCTCTCAGACCACATTCATAAAGTAAGCTAACACTTCAATTCATTTCACAAAGCTTTAAACAAAACCTTAGTCATGGTTATTCTCTCAGACAACATACTTTGGGTAAATTAATACTTCAGTTCATTTCACTAAGTTTTAGACATAACCTTAGTCATGCCTGGTCTCTCGGACTCCATAATTTGGGTAAACCAATACCTCAGTTCATTTCACGAAATGTTAAACAGAACCTTCGTAATGCCTAATCTCTCGAACCACATACTTAGGGTAAATTAATACTTCAGTTCATTTCACCAAGTGTATAACAGAGCCTTAGTAATGCCTAATCTCTCAGACCACATACTTAGGATAAATTTATACTTCAGTTCATTTCACCAAGTGTTAAACAGAACCTTAGTCATGCCTGGTCTCTCAGATTACATACTTAGGGTAAATTAATACTTTAGTTTATTTCACTAAGTATAAAATAGAACCTTAGTCATGTCTGGTCTCTTGGACCACATATTTAGGGTAAATTAATAATTTAGTTCATTTCCTTAAGTGTTAAACTGATCCTTAGTCATCCCTGCTCTCTTGGAGCACATACTTAATGCAAATTAATACTTTAGTTCATTTCACTAAGTCATAAACAGAACCTTAGTCATTCCTGGACTCTTGGACCATATTCTTAAGGTAAATTAATACTTCGGTTCATTTCACTAAGTGTTAAACAGAACCTTAGTCATTCCTGGTTTCTTAGACCACATTCTTTGGGTAAATTAATACTTCAGTTTACTTCACTAAGTACTAAACAGAACCTTAGTCATGCCTGGTCTCTCGAACCACATACTTGGGGTAAATTAATACTTCAGTTCAATTCTTAAATAGAACCTTAATCATTCCTGGTTTCTCGAACCACATAGTTTGGGTAAATTAGTATTTCAGTTCATTTCACTATGTGTTAAATCGAACCTTAGTCATGCCTGGTCTCTCAAACCATATTCCTAGGGTAAATTAATACTTCAGTTCATTTCACTAAGTTTTAAACAGAACCTTAGTCATGCTTGGTCTCTCAGACCGCATACTTTGGGTAAATTAATACTTCAGTTCATTTCACTAAGTGTTAAACAGAACCTTAGTCATGCCTGGTCTCTTGGACCACATATTTAGGGTAAATTAATACTTTAGTTCATTTCCTTAAGTGTTAAACAGAACCTTAGTCATCCCTGGCCTCTCAGACCCCATACTTAATGTAAATTAATACTTCAGTTCATTTCACTAAGTGTTAAATAGAACTTTAGTCTTGCCTTGTCTCTCGGACCACATTCTTAGGGTAAATTAATACTTCAGTTCATTACACTAAGTGTTAAACAGAACCTTAGTCGTTCCTTGTTTCTCAGACCACATACTTTGGATAAATTAATACTTCATTTCATTTTACTAAGTGTTAAACAGAACCTTAGTTATGCCTTGTCTCTCGGACCACATACTTAGGGTAAATTAATACTTCAATTCATTTCACTAAATGTTAAATAGAACCTTAGTCATCCCTATTCTCTTGGACCACATACTTTGGGTAAATTAATACTTCAGTTCATTTCATTAAGTGTTAAACAGAACGTTAGTTTTGCCTGGTCTCTCAGACTACATACTTTGGTAAATTTATACTTCAGATCATTTCACTAAGTGTGAAATAGAACCTCCGTTATGCCTAGTCTCTCAGACCGCATGCTTTGGGTAAAGTAATACTTAATGACACTCTTTACTTGTTTCTCTAAGTGTTAATAGATCCCATGTTATACCCAGGTCCTCAAATCATTTACCTTGGGTAAGTTAATGTTCTTGGTTATTTACCTAAGCACATGGTTATTTTCCTTGTTATTTATACATGTTTAATTTGTCTGAGTTAGCTGCATTGCACTACTGTTAGCCTTGGTAAAGTCAGGGTGGCTGTAATTCAATACTGTCAACAACATCACTTGTTTTAAGTCCCATCTGGGGGAAAAATGATTACTACACCAGCTATAAAATAAATATTACAGATAAAGGAAAGATTCGTTAAGTAAAAAGTGCAGCCCTTTTTATTAAATAGAGGAAGGGTACATTATATACAAAGGCAAACTACCACTACAAAAGAAAAAATACATAAGGAAAACTAAAAAATACAGAAGAAAGAGAATCCTAATAATAAGCCTTGGCCTTGTGAGGAGGAGGGTCTTCTTTTTTCCTCGGCTGAGAGGCAGGAGCATCTTTGGCCTTAGGATCAACCTCTTTGGATCTAGCCTTAGCCTCCTTCGCCTTTGCTACAGTATCCTTGGCCTAAGTAGCTTCCTTGGCCTCTGAAGGGGGCTTGGTCTCCTTGTCCTTGCCCTTATCCTTGGCCACCTCAGCCCTTGGGACTTGATCACCAGCTTGGCTAGATCCTTTGGAAGCCTCTGGGGGCGGGGGAGGGGGAGGGGGGGGGGGGGAAGGAAGGGCCTAAGTAGTTAGGGGCTGCTCAGAGGATTCTGGAGTGAGGTAGAGGGAGATGGGAGGGCAGCTGGGGCTTCGCAGATGTCAGGAGGATAGTACACACTCCCAGCTTGCCTCCACTTCAAGGCGGCTGGGACTCCTGCAAGGTTGAGGGCCTTAATCCACGTTTCCTTGCAATAATCCTTGCATACCTTGGCCAGCTCCTCAGCAATCCGGATCTCGGTTTCTTCTACCCTGAGGTTGTAAGACACTTGCCTCGAGGCCTTCGTAGCTTCCTCGGTCATCCAGTTCAGCTTTAAGATCCAGGACTAGCTGCTTCTGTGTGGCTAGCTCTATCTCAGTGAGATAAAACTTTTTGCGTTGATCTTCAGCCTAGTCCTAAACATTCTTCAGCCCAGCCTTAACGCTTGATAACGCCTTAAAATGTATACTTGTTATATATTTATGTGGGCATTTTCTACTTATTACTATGCTTAATTTGTATAATTAAACCATGATTTGCATTAGTCCCTATTATTTATCTTTACATAATTTCTTGAATAAGATACTATTCATTGTGTGTAATTTTGTACTTTCAGGAAATCATGTGAGAAAGATGAGTTTACAGGAATTTGTAAGAGAATAGAGGCTAAACTAGAATTAAAGTGGAGCTAAAGGACCATGCTTAAATGTCTAAGGAGGTGCAGCTGGAGTGCTTGGATCATCTACCATGATTGGAAGCTTCAAATAAGGAAAGAAATCGAAAAGGTAGAATCTGAAAAGGAAAAATCTGATTTGAGCACCGATTAGTATTTTGGGCGTATCTCTCTCTTCAAAAATCCAATTGACACAAAGCCATGTGAGTTGGAACTTGACATAAATATCTACAACTTTCTAGTTTTGAGGTTTTAAAAATTCTCAATATTTAAATGCCGAAATTAACTCAGAAGTTACTGCTGTAAACCTGGACGAAAATTAAAATAGTAAAAGTTTTATTTTCTTTGGACACTTTTTACATTAGGGTTTGGGAGGGAGGCTTGTAGAACGAATTTTGGCAGAGAAAACCTTGTATTTTTCTTTCTCTAATGGCAGCCTAAACTCTTTGCTAGGGCCAGGAGTTATGTTTCTTCTATACGGTATGAATATTCAATGTGATTCTTTCTAGGATTTTATCAACAACATATTTGATTGTTCAATTAGATTTCTTTTGATGTATTAGTTCTTCCATGCTTTCAAAAAATTCAATCATGTTTTTCTTATTGTTTAGATGATTCTAATAGTTTTAAATAGAAATCAGGTTTTAAAGTGAATGGATTTTTCTGAAAACTTTTCTAACCGCATTATTAATCGAGGTTATTATGCATTATTGAATTGTCTCAATTCAACTAAATCATAAGTTTTTAATTGTATAAGAAAAATCAATTATGAAATATATAATTTCTTAGATCACAAAGAATCTCATATCGATATAAGGAAACACCCCAATACCCTAGTATTTACATTATTGATTTAAATAAGTTTTTATCCTTATTCTTATTAACAATCACCAAGCAAAAATATTTTTCTTCTTCATCCAAATTGTTGTTTAATTATATTGTCTTTGAATTTACCCTGCTCCTTGTGGTACGACCTCGGTACTTCTAGAATTATATTGCTACGATTTCTTGCACTTAGGAATGAGCAAGCAATTTTGGCGTCGTTGCCGAGGAGCTACTGCATGTTTAGAGGAAATTTTTTGGAGCAAAGCATAGCTGGTGGAAATTCTTCTATTGGTAACTTCGTTCCATTTTTTCCCTTTTTTTTGTTTTTTTTTTTTTTTTTGCATAAGCATTTGGGTTAGAAACAAGAGAGGCAGATTAGAAAATTTTGAAACTTACTTTGGTAATCTTTTTGACACACCTTTGCCTTCACCTTCTTCATCAATCAGGGGTGATGAAACACGTAATAATCATGAGGAAAATAGAAGAACTATGTATGAATTGTTGCATCTTGATAGGCCAAAAACAAATTGACCCCTTGTAATGAATTAATTTATTAATTAACTAAGTTTATTAATTAATCAAATTAACATGCAAAGCGTGTGGTAGCATAAACAAATCACCAAATAACTAAATATGCAGCGGAAAATAAAAAACATGGTGATTTGTTTACGAATGGGGAAAAGCTAACGGCAAAAACCCCATCGGGTGATTTTCAGGTCACCACTCCTCAAACTCCACTATTATCACAACAAGCAGTTACAAGTAAAGGAATCCCAAGTACCTTACCAACCTACAGTTAAACCCTTACCCCAATACCCAATTGGATTTGTTCTATAGTGACAGTTCCCCTTTCTGATGCACAGCTCCCAAGTACGTAACTAACCAATTGCACGGATCCCAGTACGCGACTTCAATCACCAACTAAGAAGGTTGTTGGTTGCAAAGTTCTTCAGTTCATCCACACGATGAAGATCAAGAAGATGCTTGGTTACAAAACCATACGGTGCACATACACAGCAACTTCTTCAAGAGAAAGAGATGAACTAGGGTAAGAACTTCGTCTCCGGTCACAATTTGCTTAAACAGAGTTTGCTCAATGCTTGTGCAACTTGTGAACTCTTTGACGGCCCTTAAAATAATCCTTTTATATGTTTAGAGTTAGAAGAAAAGAAGACCTAAACAAATAATCATGGATTCCAAGAAATCAAATCAGAATTCTGAATTTCTTAAATCTCGACAGATAAGTTGTCGAGCAGGTGTCGAGTCACGGGCTAAACAGCTTCCTTAAACCTTGATAGATGCAGTTGTTGAGACAGCTGTCGAGCTTTAATGATTTTGCACTTCTCATCTTGTTTCTTGGACAGACTTGATGACTTCAACACTTGATCTTGAAACTTTGTTTCTTGAAGTATTTGAACACATCCTAGAACTATCCAATTACAAGTAAAGTGCGTTTTGTCAAAGGATTAGCCAATTACATAAAATCATGACATATGTTCTTAACATGTGAACCACATATGTCCTAACAATCTCCCCCTTTGGCAATCCATGACAAAATCACAACAAATAAATGAACATATGAGAAAAGTCATAAATCGCTCAATTCATTTTCACTTGTTGAATACAATAAAATCTATCATAACACAAACTCTTGAAAAACTTTGCAAGACTAGAGTTTATGACAAGTAGACTTTGACAACTTGTATTTCTGAAACACTTTAAACAAAACTCATCAAGGCATCTTAATGTGAAACAGAAATAATAGATTGCATACAAGTAATATGAAGCATGTGTATAAAGGGAGAAAAGAAACAACACATGAAAGGGTAGGTGAAAGAAGAACATACTTCAACATAAATAAGGAGATAAGTACAATTTATGTCTATAAATGGTCACAAGACCTCATGTACAAGAATAATGTATCTAAAAAGGAATGAAAAGAAAGAAAAAGATACATAATATCCGCACTACATCCCTCAAAACTCAACAACACTGCCCCTCACAAAAAGACCTAACTCTCATAACCAAAACTACTTCCCCTTTTTGTCACGAATGACAAAGGGTAAGAGTGTCAGGTAGACATCTCATCGGTAGAGCTAGCATCTCCATCATCATCATCTGAAGCATCATCGTCGTCACCATCATCAGCATCCTCGTCCTCAGATCAGAAGCCACGGGAGGAGGAGGTGAAGGAGTAGCCTCAAGAGCAAAACCACCCATGGTCGCTTGTCGTCTAGCAATGCAGCCAACATGGACATTCACCTGATACAATTCTGTGGAGAGTGTATCGAGGTGAGCATCCATGCGCTGAAGTTGTGCCATGATGTCTTCAAGAGTCACATTGCCCAAAGAAGAAGGAGGAGTGGATGTGGGTCGAGCAGAACAAGATGGAGTCACTACAACAAAATGTATTTTTAGTGACGAAAATTAGTGAGGAATATTTTTCGTCACTAAAAATATAGCTTTAGTGACGAAATATGAATTTCGTCACTAATAATGAAAAAAATTATAACATTTAGTGACGAAAAATAAATTTCGTCGCTATTGTGATCTGAAAAATGGGCGCCAATGGAGGGAAACTTTGGGGCAAGTTTAATTAATCTATAGTGACGAAATATTTTGTCGCTAAAAGTTGAAATTTTTAGTGACGAAATATTTCGTCACTGTAGGTATTACTATGGATAGTATTGGTGACGAAAATCCTTTTGTCACTATAAGGAAGAATTAGTGACGAAAAATATTCGTCACTAAAAATAATAATAGTTTTGCACTTATATGTTTTTAGTGACGAAATCACAATTCGTCACTAAAAGTATGCTTTAGTGATGAAATATGAATTTCGTCTCTAAAAATCTTAACAAAGCCGGTCTTTAGTGACGAAACTGGAATTCGTCACTAAAGACTTATAAGCCTAATTACAATACCCAGCACACCAAAAATAAAAACCAAGAGCCTCAAACATTTCAATAGCATTTCACAAACTCTCTTTGAGCAACCAAAAAAAAACCCAAACAAAAAAAACAAAGAACCAACCAAAAAACCTAAACCATCATCGTCGTTGAGCTTAGTCGTCGCCGATTAAGCTTAACGGTGACGCTTCAACTCGCCATTGAGCTCAGCCGTCGCCGATTAAACTCAACGGCGACGCTTCAGATCGCCGTTACAAATACCCACTCCAAATCGCACCGGCGACGCTTCAGCTCACCGTTGCAAATACCCACTCCAACGAAGCTGAAGCGTCGCCGATTAAGCTCAACCGTCACCAACAGAGCTGAAGCGTCGCCAATTAAGCTCAACGGTGACGCTTCAGCTCGCCGATCGCGAATATTCAGCTCCGTTGGCGATGATTTAGCTCGCTGTTGGCGACACTTCAGGTCGCCGATCATTGGCGACGCTTCAGGTCGCCGATCGCAACGATTCAGCTCCGTTGGTGATGATTCAGCTCCGTTGGTGATGATTCAGCTCCATTGGCGACGATTTAGCTCGCCATTGGCAACGCTTCAATTCGCGACCCTTCATCTCCCTTTCGCGCTGGTGCCCTTCGCCTCCCCTTTGCACCGGTGACGGCGACGTTGGCAAAACCCTCGTCACTCGTACTCAGGGAACTAAGGTTTGCTTTTTTTTTTTTTTTATCTTTTATCTTTTTGTGGGTTTTATTTATTAATGTTTTATTGATCTTATGCTGTGTTTGGTTAACGAGAAACTGTGGGATTAGAAACCAAGTTAAAATTTGCATCTGGGGTTTTTGTTGTTTCCATTGCTGTTTTGTTGTTAGCTTTCTCTGCAGCTGAAATATTGGTTTTTTATTTTGATTTTTGTGTTTGTTGTTGCTAGCTTGATTGGTTGATGTGGTTGGTTAAAGCTAATAATCTAGATGGGTTCTTATAGTGGTTTGGATGGTAATTGTTGTTTAATTTAACCCTGCTTTGTTTATAAGATGATCTAGTTGGATTTAATGGATATGAGCTACTTTGGTGTGCTATTAGCCTATTAGTGTTAGAATTATAGGTTAGGCCAAATGATATTCTGTGTCATAAGTGACTTTGAAATCTATTGCTTGGTTACGGATTGTTGTAGGAACATGTGCATTTTGCATTCAAAGTATCATGACAAATGATGTTCAAATCTTTTGTGAGGGTTTCAAGTTTGTGAATCAAGCCTCATTCCTTTCTCATTGTAAGGTGGATGAAAGTATGAGATCTATTTTATGGAAGTATTGATTTGTAGTGGCAAGATTGCTTTAGCATGGCCTAATTTTCATTCTTTTTGAAGACCTTTTTCTAAGCAAAAATCTATTTTGCTTTTTCATTATTGCTATGGCTAGATTTGTTATGATTTTTGTGTTTTCATTCATTTAATGGAAATGGATTTTTGTGTTTTCATTCATTTAATCCTTTTATGTTGTCCAAATTTATTTGCTTGATGTTTGACAAAATGCCTCAGAGAGTTGAGTTTGTTACATGTTGTGCTATATAGTTAACTAATTGAGTTTATATTAAATTGTCAAGTCCAACATGGTTTAAAATTTATATTTGTGTAGTACCCTTTGACAATTTTGTTAGAATGGAGAGAATTGTTTGGTTGTCATTTTGCAAGAGAAAAATAAAAATGGGTATTGGAGTTTATTGACAACTTATACTTGTTTTCTTGGTAATGGTTTTTGTTAGTTTCAGAACTAGTCATGTATATGAAAATCTAATCATAGTTGATGGTTACAGATACTTTAACTATGATTTTTCGTTGACATTTTTATTTCCTTTTCATTTAGCCTGAAATTCACTTTCTTTTTAATTATTTGATCAAATTTCAATTATAAGACAATTACTTTCTCCTTAACTATGTTGTACTTGTACCTGCAATGTCCCCTAAACTACAAAAATAAGCAATGTCCCATAATAAGTATTGGCAATAAGCAATTTGCCACCTTTATGAATGATGTCAATTTTGACATAAATTTCAAATTTCAATTTGACAAGTTCAAATGGTAGAAGACAAAATGCTTAGTACCAATAGTTGAAGGGGGGATATTGCTCAGTTTTGAAGTTTAGGGGACATTGTTACTGAACCATTGTTAAGAAATTTATGGCTTTATCACAATTTTCAAAGATGAAATATATTGCTGCTAACTCATGGAAATGATGCTAGTTATCACTTATTCTCAATGTGTAGACTAGTGAAAAAAATAATGTGTAATATGTTGTATAAATTCACGTGTTTGTACATATTTTATGGTTGTTATAGTTAAAGCATTTGTGGAAGTTGAACTAATAGAGCTGGGGTTACTTATTCAAATCTCATTGTTCCCCTCCCCTTGGGGTTTGACTTTTGAGGCTCCAAAAGTTTCTTATTACAAAAAAAGAAGCAAAAACTAGCTCCCTAAATGACTAAGTAAACAGACAGAATAACCTTATGTTCTACTTATGATGCTTAATATTATTTCTTTTGCCTCATTTGGGGTTTTGTTCTAGGGGTATTATCTCTTTATTTACATTTATAGGATGTGATGCTATACTACGTGGCGTCGTGTGTCAGTTTATTCTTTTGCACTGCTTAGTTTGATCATCACTCTTTCATATCTAGGGAAGTTTTTTTTTTTTTTTTTTTTTTGTTGATTTTGGTGATTGGTTTTCTCCCATAAACTTATTTGCTGTTAAAACATTGTGAAATGTGTTTGTGTTGACTAATGTTGTACTTTATATAGTTAAAATGTTTTGGGCTTTTTTCCCACTCTAACTATCATCATTTTGGTGTTTGGTTCCTTTTGATTACAAAAATGTGGTAGCTTAAATTCTGTATCTGTTAATGGTGATTATTTGGGCACCACCATCAAGCTTCTTCATAGTCTCATAGTTGATGGTTAAACTCATTGTGTAATGTGTACCTCTTTGAGATGCTAACATATATTTATATGCTTTTTAAATATCTTAGTTTAAAAAGCATAAAATTAGCAAACAAGAAATTAAAAATTTTAGGCACCACCGGTGTGAAGGAAGTCAGTTAAGGGTCATATTCTTTGATTTGAATTACTACTAAGGTGGCTTGCATGGTGTAATGTTGTATTGGAGCAAGTGGGTGGCCTGCATGGTGTTATAAGGTGGTTTAAATTCATATTGAGAGTGTTTTTAGTTTCTTGCAAATGTGAATGGACCTTTTTAATTAGATATGATGAATAGTACTTTAATTGATTTCAATACTTGTAAACACTCTATATTTGTGATGTTTGTAATTGGTTTTGTGGTGGGTTGTTGTATTGAAGCAAGCAGGTGGCTTGTATGGTGTTATAAGATGGTTTAAACTAATATTGGGAGTGTTTTTAGTTTCTTGCAAATGTGAATGAACCTTGTTGATTAAATGTGATGAATAGTACTTTATTTTAGCAATTGACTCACACTACATGGTGTCACTACTTTTTATAATGGATTATTTGAAACTAATTGTATTATATTACACTTGAAAATCTATATTTGCTTTCTACAACTTATACATTAGAAGTTGTGATTTTAATTCATTGGTGTGGCTACTCTTAATGCATTGTTAGAAATGTTTCTTATAACATAGTTAATGTTTTTACTTTACGATTTTAATGTAGTATTGTTTTTATATTTGTGTAGATTTCTTATTGGTGGCTTTTAGGGGATTTACTTTTGGCATTACTTGAAGACATATGAGGACATCTTTTGTTAGTTCTAATTATATTATGCTACAATTTTTGTATTGTTATAAAACATCTTGAGTTATTGTATGTGTTGCAAACAATTATTGTATAAAAGGAGTTTGAATTGGATACTTGTTTTATTTTTTACTTATGGAATGTATAGATCTTTTTTTATAAATGTGTTGTTGAAATAAATGTGTTATTCAAATGTGAGGTTTTAATAATGTAATGACAGATTATAGGTTAATATCAAAGCCATGAAAATGATAAAAACTGAAAATAAGTTTTAGTGACGAATTTTTTCGTCACAAATATAGCAACAAAAAATTGTTTTAGTGGCAAAAATTTCGTCACTAAATATAGCAAAATTTTGTAAGAAGTGGTTTTAGTGACGAAAATTTTCGTCACTATATGTGCTTGGATTTTCTTAAAAATAGTTTTAGTGACGAATTTTTTCGTCACTATATATATCTGAACATAGTTTTAGTGATGAAATTATTTGTCACTAAATATGATTTAGTAAACTAAAGTGTTTTTAGTGACGAAATATTTTCATCACTGAATAGTGTTTTTAGTGAGGAAAACATTTAGTGACGAAACGTTTTCGTCACTAAAAGTTTTTTTTTTTTTAAATCAAATCGGACTTTTAGTGACGAAATTTTTCGTCACCCGGACTTTTAGTGGCGGGGCTACAGTGACGAAATGAGTTTCGTCACTAAAAGTCCAATTTCGTCACTAAAGGTCCTTAGTGACGAAAAACTGGACTTTTAGTGACGAATTTTTTCGTTACTGAAAATACATTTTGTTGTAGTGAGTCAATTGGGAGGGAGGTGTAGAATCCTGCTGTGGCGACCTAAATTGCACCTCATTATGTTTTACGGTAGCGACGTCTATGGCACACATGTAAGTGAAGGGGTCAGACGCGGGAAAAGGGACGGAGAAGTGGCGTAAAATCCTCATGATAGATGAAGGAAAGATGAGCTTATCATGGGACGCTGAATCCTGAAAAACATCTATCAAAGACAAAATAAAGTGGGAGGGGAAGTCATTGGTAAGATACTCAAGAAGGGATAACAAGAAACGAGCATGAGACTCCGTAATGGAGTTGTAGTGCGAGAGAGGATAAAGAACAAAGGTCATCGCCATGTTCAAAAACCGCGGGCCTTTTGTAAAGGCCGAACAGTAAGTGAACTGGCGCTCACCCCACTCTGAAGGACACTCATAGAAAGCGACCATGAGCTCATCCTTGGACATAGTCCTCAGATGCTCACAGGAAGGATAGTGGGAAAATCTATCCTAGGAACCCTAAGCATATCCGCAACAAGATGTAGTGTGACAGGAATAGAAATACCTCTGACACAAGTAACGAAATGAGGTACAAAACGATCAATCCCGTGCATGTTGGAGTAGAACTCCTGAATCAGCACAAGAGGACAAGTGACGGGCTCGTCACAAAGAGACTCCCATTCCCAACTGTGAATGACAGTGAGAAGGTCAGTGTCAACAAAATGACCCAAAATGACTCGGCGCTCCGAATGAATGCCTCGTCAGGAAAAGTTCTCCGAAAATGCCTTGTGGGCATCATCATCATGGAATCGAAGAGAAAGAGGTGCATGATCAGAAGATGAAGAAGTATCGGAACAAAGAGGGTTCCAAGCCGGAGTAGATTTACGCTTAGATGCCATGACACGACTAACGTAAACAAAATGAGAGGGAGAGAGTCAAAAGACAATCAGAAAAGTCCCAACACAGTTCACAATAAGAATAATATGTGAAAAGAAGTACATGTGCATAGAGAATGCATGAACATGTGACATGCAAAGTAAATACATCATGGGCTCAGCCCAATCCAATCCTATTAGCACACAAAGAGATTGCACACATCTAAATGCATGATAATACTGTTATAATGCAAATGTAATGCAATGCATGAAGTTTTTAAGATCAAATCTTCAAAAACTAACCCAAAATTTCAACAAAATCTCATCAATTTTGAAAAACCCAAAATTAAAAAAAAAAAAAAAAATCCCAAAACTTAGGTTTCAAAAACATGAATGCATGAAATCCAAGAGAATAGAAGCTTACCACGTGAAGAAAACTTGGTGAAGCTTGAAGAAACCTTGTAGAACAAATTTGAGGGAGAGAAGAGATTGTTTGGGAGAGAAAATAGAGATCAATCGAGAGAGATATCGAGAAAATGACAGACAGATCGCACGAGGAGCTTAAATAGAACCTTCCGTAAATCTCAACAGATAAGGTGTCGATGAGGTGTCGAGGAATCTGTCGAGTAGGTGTCAAGAAAAACAACGTTGACAGATAATGTGTCGAGAAGCTGTTGACAAATACAAACACCAGAAGCAAGAGATGAAGCTCGATCAATCCACCAGGTGTCGAGAAGCTATCGAGGGGGCAGAAAATTTTTCAATCAATCCACAAGGTGTCGAGGTGTTGTCAAGATTGCGATAAGAAAAAGCTTAGGAAGCTCGACAGATAGCTAGCTATCGAGGAGGTGTCAAGCCAACTTTTCAAAACAGTTTTTCAAGAAGAGAAAAACACAAACATGAATGCAATCAAGTATGCAACTCAACCAATGATCCAAACAGCATATTATGCTTTCAAAAACATCTCTCAACAAAGATTTTTAAGCACATGGATCTCAAAAACACACACACACACACACTAAACATGTCTAACCAATTTTATATTCCAAAAACAAGTCAAGACAGTTTGGTGAGCATACATTAACACATGTAAAACCTTGTGATGGCCAAATCACATTGTACTTACACATGTATCAAGAGTAGCAAAGAATATTGCGTGTTGTGTGTGAAAAACATCGCAAGATTGCATAAGTGTATACATGTTATGACGATTTGAGATATGAGAAAATCACTTTAACTCACACACAATCATAACTACTTGATAGAGACTATCACCTTCGAGGTACATTCTATAACTCCCACATCTCCTAGAATACATGCTTGCAATCATTTTTAAAACATTTTTGATCTTTTTGCTTTTGATTTTTCTATGCATAGTTTTCTTTTAAGTATATCATGCATGGGCATATAAGAGAGAAAAAAGAAATACCCAATGATATTTGACATTCCAATTTTACTACGCCGAAACACACAAATGTCATTGACACTGCACTTTTGCTATGTCGAAGCATATAGGTGTCATATTATGATTGGCAGGCAATAGTGGTGAGATGGTTATTTATGCATTTCTCTTAGGATTTTTTAGTCCTTCCCGTAAAAAAGAGTGATATGAGTGTTAAGCACAAGAGACAACTTAGTTTTACTTATCACAAATAAGAGCCACAAAGTTCACTTGCTTAGTTGTACATAGAGATGCTCATCTAAGTTACAAATGATACAAAGTTTAGAAATCTTTGTTTTAATGGCCATCCAAGGTACACAGGTACCAATGTACATAAAACACACTATTTTTGTATTTTTTTGATTTTTCAAAATTTTTTATTTTGTATAAAAACAAAACAAAGAAAAACTGAAAAATAACCAAACAAAAACATGTTAAACAACCAAAGCCTAAAAACTAGACTGACTCAAAACTTGAAAGCAAAACACATAAGTAATGCACACACAAAAACAAGAAAAGAGAGAGAAAAGTGACAGAATCACTTGGAGCCATTTTCCTTCCACACCCTGGAAGAACCTTTCCTTTGATTAAACCCTTGAACCTGCGGTGAGGGGGAAGAATTAAAACTATTCAAGTTCAAAAGGAGCATGAGCGCTTTGAGAAAATCTCCAAGAGGAGCAAGAGAGGATTGAAACTGATTCTGGTTCCCAAATGCTATCATATCGTTGCTCTGTTGAGTGGCTAGCCACTTATAGCAATTTGGTCAAGTATGACCGGCAGCTCCACAATGATAACAGAAATGCTGCTTCTTCTGTTTAAGCTTTTGAGAGTTAGCCTTTTTAGCCCTAGGGTTTTTAACATCTTTCTCCTCAAGCTTAGGGGGTGCTCCTAAGATAGATTTACCCTTGTCTAAGTTCTCACTAGCTAATTCAGTTTTAATCTCATTGTTCTCAATTTTAACATTATTAGCAGGAGGAATAAAAATAGTAGTACTAGTAGAAGCAATATTAGAAGGAAAGAGACCATACCCTAAACCTGTTCGATCTGAAGTAGATTTCTGAATGCTGAGCATCTCATCAAGCTTCACACTTGAAGTCCTCTCTAATTGAGCTCTAACTTGAAACAGCTCTGCTTTAAGCTTCTTGGTCTTCTCAGCCAAGAAATTGTTCTCAAACCTTAGTGTTCCAATAGTCTAGTTAGCCTTATCAAACTTTTTGAAAAGCTCCTCATGGTCAAGTTCCACATCACTGAGCTTCTTGGTGGTCAGCCTATACAGTTTCTCATGCTTCTTAGAAAGTTTGTATAGTTTTTCATAGGCTGTATGAATGCCATCTTGATCATCCATCTTCTCAAACTTAGATTCCACCAATTCCTCTTCTTCAACCACATCTCCAACAATCCCATCAGTAGGATTAACAGTGGCTGTGAAGGCATTTAAGATTCTGTCATCCTCATTGTCGGAATCATCCTCAGGCCCGGTGTCACTCAAGGTAATAGCAAGTGCCTTGCTCTTCCCAATGCTCTTGAGATATGTAGGATACTCATGTTTCATGTGACCGTAGTCTTGACACCCAAAGCACTTAGGTCCTGCGGGAACAATGTACTGACCACCTTTATTAGCATTCTTCTTCCCTTTGTCTTGGCCTTTAAACTGAGAAGAACTAGATTGCTTGCGGTCCTTGTCGAAACCCTTTCCATTTGCATTCTTTATAAACTTCTTGAACTGCCTGGTGATGTAGGACTTCATCTTGGAATCTTCATCATCAGAAGACTCATCTGTCTCACTGCTCTTGGCCTTCAGTGCCATCCTCTTGCCTTTACCCGTCTTGCTAATCCTTGTCAATCCTAACTCGTAGGTCTGCAGGTTTCCAACCAGCTCAGTCAAAGGAATTTTATCAATATCCTTTGATTCCTCTATTGCTGTGATCTTGGCATGGAATCTCTCGGGTAGAGATCTGAGCACCTTCCTTACAATCTTGGGTTCAGGAATGGTTTCCCCAAAATTGAAGGCTAAGTTCACTATGTCCTTTAGCTTGGCATAGAACTCATCGAATGACTCATCATCCTCCAATTTTATCTCTTCAAAGTTTGTAGTGAGCCTCTGAAGCTTTGAATCTTTGACAACCTTTTTACTCTCATAGGTTGTCTGGAGGATGGTCCAAGCCTTCTTGGCAGTTTCAGTTGAGGATATCTTCTTGAACTCCTCATTGGTGACTGCACTGAATAACACATTCAATGCTCTGCTATTGAAATTTGCTGCCTTAATCTTGACATCATCCCAATCGGCTGGCGCTTTTGTAGGCTTAGTCCAGCCTATCTCCACAGCTTGCCACACTTTCTCATTTAAAGACTGCAAGAAAGCTCTCATGCGTACTTTCCAGTATGCATAGTTAGTGCCATCAAATAAAGGAGGTATGATTAATGACTGTCCTCTATCCATGACAAACAGGGGTCAATGGATCAACACAGCAAAGATTAAACCCTAATCAGAGTGTACCTGCTCTAATACCACTTGATAGGCCAAAAATGAATTAACCCCTTGTGATGAATTAATTTATTAATTAACCAAGTTTATTAATTAATCAAATTAACATGCAAAGTTCGTGGTAGCACAAACAAATCACCGAATAACTAAATATGCAGTGGAAAATAAAAGACACGGTGATTTGTTTACGAATGGGGAAAACCTAATGGCAAAAACCTCACCGGGTGATTTTCAGGTCACCACTCATGAAACTCCACTATTATCACAACAAGCGGTTACAAGTAAAAAATCTCAAGTACCTTACCAACCTACAGTTGAACCCTTACCCCAATACCCAATTGGACTTGTTTTGTAGTGACAGTTCCCCTTTTTGATACACGGCTCCCAAGTATGTGACTAACCAATTATGCAAATCCCAATATGCAACTTCAATCACCAACTAAGAAGGTTGTTGGTTGCAAAGTTTTTCAGTTCATCCACACGAGAAAGATCAAGAAGATGCTTGGTTACAAAACTCTATGGTGCACATACACAGCAACTTCTTCAAGAGAAAGAGATGAACTAGGGCAAGAACTTCGTCTTCGGTCACAATTTGCTTGAACAGAGTTTGCTCAATGCTTGTGTAACTTGTGAACTCTTTGACGGCCCTTAAAATAATTCTTTTATATGTTTAGGGTTAGAAGAAAAGAAGACCTAAACACATAATCACAGATTCCAAGAAATCAGATCAAAATTATGAATTTCTTAAATCTCGACAAATAAGCTGTCGAGCAGGTGTCGAGCCACAGGCTAAACAGCTTCCTTAAACCTCAATAGATGCATCTGTCGAGACAATTGTAGAGCTTTAATGATTTTGCACTTCTCAGCTTGTGTCTTGGACAGACTTGATGACTTCAACACTTGATCTTGAAACTTTGTTTCTTGAAGTATTTGAACACATCCTAGAACTACCAAATTACAAGTAAAGTGTGTTTTGTCAAAAGATTAGTCAATTATATAAAATCATGACATATGTTCTTAACATGTGAACCATATATGTCCTAACACATCCTACACAAAATTCTGTTCCTTCATGCATCATGTTTCCACCTAATGCACCACATGTAGAACTGAAACAAGTTTTATCAGCAATACTTCTTGACTTTAAGGGACAAGAAAATGAAAATCCTTATGTCCATGTTAGAGCTTTTGAAGAGGTAATTAGTAGTTTCTATGCACAAAATGTTATTGAGATTGCTAAGTTATGTTTCTTTCCTTTTTCTCTTAAGGATAAGGCAAGAAGTTGGCTTTATACCTTGAAACCTAGGTCTATAGGTAGTTGAGGGGAGATGGGCCAAATTTTTTTTTAAGAAACATTTTCCTCCCCACAAAGTCTAGCAAGTAAAAAGAAGGATAGCTAGTTTTGTACAAGGAGAAAATGAGACCTTATACCAAGCTTGGGAAAGGTACAAAGATCTTTTCAATTTCTACCTAACTCATGGGTATGAAGATTGGAGCTTAGTTAGCTATTTTTATGGACTTACACCTAGGGACCGACAATTTGTTCAACTCTCATGCGGAGGGGACTTTTTACAAAAAGAACCCAAAGATGCAATGGATTATCTTGATGAGATAGCTGAAAACTCTAACACATGGACTGGACCTAACCCTATGGACTCCACTGATAGGACTAGAACTAATACTACCACATCTAGTGGAAGTTTTTTCAAGTTGAGGGAAGATGATAACATGAGTGTAAAAATCAACATGTTAAATAAATAAATTGAGGCACTCAAAATGAAAGGAAGTAAGAGTGTTAGCGCTACCTTTAGAGAGGACCCAATGGAGGTGTGTAAAATCTGTCATGAGATAAACCATGCTACAAATGAATGTGCATCACTTTCATCATTTTTAAATGTGCCAGAAGAACAAGTACATGCATTTAATTCATATTGGCCAAATAATTCTTCATATTCTAACAATTATAACCTAAATATGTGAAACCATCCGTATTTGAGTTATAAGAGTGACAATGTGTTGAATCCTCCTGCTCCAAGGAATTTTAATTCACCACATGCATCATTATCATCTAGAACTTCCTTGGAGGATGCACTTAGTACTTTCATTCAAAGGCAAAGTAAGCAAAATCAAAAGTTTGGATCCATGCTCACTAGGCTAGATGAAGAGGTAAGAGAGACCAAGAGTCATATAACTAGGCTTACAAAGTCATTGAGTGGGATAGAGAGAGGGAAGCTTCCTTCCCAAACTCAACCCAATCCCATCAATCAAAATCTAAAAATTGGCTCTAAGGATAAACATGAGGAAGTAAAAGTTGTGACCATTTTGAGGAGTGGTAAAGAGATTAATAAAATTTCTTTGTTAGTAACTAAGAAATCTAAGGAGACCTCAGTTGAGAAAGAGAAGGATGAAACTAAGTCACTTGGATTTGGTGAAATTGAACAATGCCCAATCCCTCCACCATTTCCATAAGTCTTAAAATTACCTAGGAAATTGGACACCGAATCTGAGATAATAGAGCATTTGCATCAAGTCAAGATAAATTTACCATTATTGCATGTTATCAAGCAAGTGCCTGCATATGCCAAGGTAATTAAGGACTTATGCACCATCAAGAGAAAGCATCATGTGAAGAAGACCGCATTCCTAACAGAATAGGTAAGTGCAGTTATTCAACATAAGACCCCACCAAAGTATAAGGATCCAGGTTGTCCTACAATCTCTTGTACTATTGGAGATTACATCATGGAGCATGCATTGCTAGATCTTGGGGCAAATGTTAATTTGATCCCATTCAGTGTATATCAAAAACTTGGACTAGGTAAGTTAAAACCTACTTCAGTAACTTTACAGTTGGTTGACCGCTCTGTAAGGGAGCCAAGGGAGATGGTTGAGGATGTGTTGGTAAAAATTGAACACTTTTATTATCCAATTGATTTTATTATTCTAGATTACCAACCTATTTTACATACTAGTACTTATACTCCTATTATTTTAGGTAGACCTTTCCTTGCCACAACTAATGCTTTAATTAATTGCAGGAATGGAAAGATACAACTCACTTTTGGTTCCATGACTTTGGAGCTAAACATATTTCATGTTGCTAAACAACCACATGAGGATGATGACTATGCCTATGTGAACCTCATTGAGGCAGTGGTTCATGAAGAGTTTAATAAGAATTGTTTTTCTGATCCTCTTGAAACTCTTCTTAATAATTTTGTTGGTTCTTATGATTTAGAATGTGATATTCATGTATCTGAATATTTTTCTTTGTTGGATTTCTCACAAGTTTTGGAAGAACTACAGATGATGGCAATTAATAAGGGATGGAAGCCTTGCTTTGAGGAGCTACTAGAAAATGGAAAAAAGCTTGTGCATTCAAGTGAAGAGGCATCACAGTTGGAGCCGCTATCCAGTGGTCTTAAATATGCATATTTAGGCTTAGGTAAGTTAAAACCTAGGTGGGATGGCCCTTTCATTGTAAGGGAAATGTTTAACCATAGAGCTGTAGTAGTTGAAGACCCTAGAGATGGTAGGATTTTGAAAATAAATGGACAAAGGTTAAAACCATTCTTAGGGGAGGTTATATTAGAGGAGGAGACTATGTCACTAGAGATCCTTGCCTATTGGGATGCTAAGTGAACTTTGAAAAAGCCTTATGAAGTTGTACCATATTTGTTTTAATTTTTCTTTTTCCTTTTACCTTTTGTTTTTGTTTTTGTTTATTTTTTTGTTTATTTTTTTTTTTTTTTTTCTTTTGTGAGTTAACATTTTCAGGTGTGAAAGAAATTTCAAAAAAAAAAAAAAAACAATTTAAATGCTTAAGGTAACTTCTTTCCTTTATACTTGAATTTATTTTGGCTTTGATACATTGAGGACAGTGCAATATTTTAGTTGGGAGGAGAAGTCTACACATTTTGCTGCACCTTGCATGATTTTTTTTTTCTCTCTTTTCGGTTGCAACTTTTCAATTATTAAAAAAAAAAAAAAAACCTTGAATTTTAATACAGAAGAGTTATAAGCTTTATTTTTATATCATGTGATGGAATGAATAATGTTGAGTTGGTTATACTATTTGTTACATTAAGACTCTTTCATGAAGAGCACAATTGGAATCTTTTGAGCACAATAGCTAGGTTAGCGGACGGTTGGATGTTAGATATGCATGGATCATGAACAAGAAAGACATAAGCGGAAACTCAACCCATATGGAGAGTTCTTGAGCCTTACTTTTCTTTTGAGAGTATATCTTTGTTTGAACTCTTAAATTTCTCTCATATGTTTCAGTTGTTGTAAAAGATCTCTATATTTTTTGGTTGACTACTGGAAATATTATGGGGAGATATACCATGATCCTACTTATTTTTGTCTTTAGGCATGTTGGTTTATGTGGAATTTTAGGAGATGAGAGCCTAAGACCACCAATTTTTTGTTACCAGTTAACAAATATTCAGCCTACCTTTACATTAACCATTGTCACCATCATTTGAGCCATGAGAAATACTTCTACAATACCACAAAACATTTTTATTTATGGGTATTCTCATGGGGGTTCAAGTTTTGTGCAATTGATGTGTTTAGACACCATTGTCTCTCTTTTCTTCACCAAAAAAAAAAAAAAAAAAGAGGAGACATACATAATCAGTCAATAAACCATTGGTGTCTTACACATCTTTCATGTATTTCAGAAGGGTTATATGATTGAGTAAAGGTTGTTTTGATTTAAGTTGGTTGTTACTGCTATGAGTTGGTTTTGGCTTGAATTTTCTGCATTTGATTCATATACCTCATATTTCAAAGAGAGCAGTTTGCCTTTACCTAGCCATAAGATTATAATACCACTGAGCTTAAAGTCCTACTTGATCCTAAAGGTGCATGGCTGGTATGTGTTTGGGAAAAAAACTAGGGATGAGAATGGTATTAACCTCATGTTTCCAGGAATTCAACATCCTTTCCAAGAGATCTTTTTCCGTTGTTTTAGCGGTTGTTTTTGTATACACGTGATATTCTTAAAACTTCTTCTTTCCTTTTTGTTCACATGTGATTTGAAGAGAGAAACCATTACTTCTATGTGTGTTCTTTTAGAGTGTTGATGACTTAAGAGAGGTTTTGGAGTAGAGGCTTTAATCTAGATTATTCTTGGTCTATGCATGTTTGGAAAAGCCGGTTTGATTGGATGGGCTATACACACACACACTCCAAAAGTGAAGCTAGTGAAAACTATTTGATATGATGAATAGTATCCCAACTTAAAATTGAAAGTTCTTTTGTATGATATAATGACAAAGTAGACTAACATTTGCTGCAGGAATTTTCAGGAAACCTTTGACTTTTGTGGGTAGAGTCACTACAAGCCCTTATGAGAGTAAACTCGTCCACTTGGGGTGACCTAGGGGTTCAAAGACTTGCTGCACATGGGAAGTATAGTCGTGTAGCCTACGAAAGTGGCTTGTATTTTAGTAGACATGGGTACTTTGTGGATTGCTAGGGACTAGCAAGATTTAAGTTGGGGGGGGGGGGGTGATAACGCCTTAAAATGTATACTTGTTATATATTTATGTGGGCGTTATCTCTTTATTACTATGCTTAATTTGTATAATTAAGTCATGATTTGCATTAGTCCCTATTATTTATTTTTACATAATTTCTTGAATAAGATGTTATTCATTGTGTGTAATTTTCTACTTTTAGGAAATCATGTGAGAAAGATGAGTTTATAGGAATTTGTAAGAGAATGGGGGCCAAACTAGAATTAAAGTGGAGCTAAAGGATCATACTTAAATGTCTAAGGAGGTGCAGCTGGAGTGCTTGGATCATCTACCATGATTGGAAGCTTCAAATAAGGAAAGAAATCAAAGAGACAGAATCTGAAATGGAAAAATCTGATTTGAGCACTGATCAGTATTTTGGGCGTATCTCTCTCTTCAAAAATCCAATTGACACAAATCTAGATGGGTTGGAACCATGACTTAAATATCTACAACTTTCCAGTTTTGAGGTTTCCGAAATTCTCAATTTTTGAAGGCCAAAATTAACTCACAAGTTACTGCCGTAAACCTGGACGAAAATTAAAATAGTAAAAGTTTTATTTTCTTTGGACACTTTTTACGTTAGTGTTTGGAAGGGAGGCTGGTAGAACGAATTTTGGTAGAGAAAACCTTGTATTTTTCTTTCTCTAATGGCAGCCTAAACTCTTTGCTAGGGCTAGGAGTTATGTTTCTTTTATACGGTATGAATATTCAATATGATTCTTTCTAGGATTTTATCAACAACATATTTGATTGTTCAATTAGATTTCTTTTGATGTATTAGTTCTTCCATGCTTTCAATAAGTTCAATCCTGTTTTTCTTATTGTTTAAATGAATTTCTAATAGTTTCAAATAGAAATTAGGTTTTAAAATGAATGGGTTTTTTCTGAAAACTTTTCTAACTGCATTATTAATTGAGGTTATTATGCGTTCTTGAATTGTCTCAGTTCAACCGAATCATAAGTTTTTAATTGTATAAGAACAATCAATTATGAAATATATATTTTCTTAGATCACAAAAAATCTCATATCGATATAGGGAAACACCCCAATGCCCTAGTATTTACATTATTGATTTAAATAAGTTTTACCCTTATTCTTGTTAACAATCACCAAGCAAAAGTACTTTTCTTCTTCACGCAAATTGTTGTTTAATTATGTTGTCTTTGAATTTACCTTGCTCCTTGTGATTCGACCTTGGTACTCTGAGAATTATATTGCTACGATCTCTTGAACTTGGGAGTGAGCAAGCAGCGCTCCTCCTTGCCCTTTCCTCAGTAGTCAGTTTGGTGGCCAGCTCCTGGTTTTCTTGCTTCATGGTTCCTAAGGACTTGTTGGCCTCGGTACGGAGGTTGGCCTCAACCCTGGCCTCATTCCGAGTGTCCTTGACCCATTCATCAGCTATAAAAACCTCCTGGATAGCCTACACAAAAATAACAAAAGAACCCTAGGTAAAAAAAGAAAAAGATGAAAGAATGAAAAGGACACCTTAACATTTAACTAAAAGATATGATGGTGAAACTTACCATGGCAAGATCCCTCTTCAGGGACATGAAGAGGTTTGGCTACCTCATTTGCCTTAGAGTGTCAATATCTTTTGGCAGGAGGAGGGGCTACTCTAAGGTTTTAGCAACATAGGTAGAGTGCCTTCTCTGGAACTCCCTAATGGAGGAGTTCCATGGGATGGCAACGCCATCCAGCTCCAGCCGAGGAGCCCAAGTACGTTGTTGTTGTTGGTGCACCTTGGCCATATTTGGGTCCTCCCTACTATCCACAGAGGAGGCCTACTTGTCCTTATTCATTTTTTTTTTGTTCGGCCTCCTTCTGAGGGACCACCTTACCCTCCTCCACTTCCTGCTTCTTCCTTTTCTTCTTCAAGTTAGGGATAGGGAGCATGCCGACTGTGGTTATGGGAGGAGGAGGGGGAAGGGGGAGAGTAGGGGGAAGCTGGGATTTAGGGACCTCCTTGGATGTCGACCCCTTATTCCTCCCAGCCATGAGGTCCCTCAAGCCTTTTCTTTGGTTCAAGGCCATTTCCTCTTCCTCTTCCGAGTTGTCGTCTACTTGGGAGATGATAAGGCCCGAGTGCAAATAGCAGAGACTCTGCTGGGCTCTTCTTCGAAGTTCGAGACTTGAACCACTTGTTCTCCTTGCTCCTCTTTTTCCTCCTTGAGTCGAAATTGGTCTATTTCTTCCTCGAGTGACAAACGGGAGGAAGCAGTCTCTTCCCTTGGAGTTACTATCTCAGGGAAGACACGTTGCAAAGGCTGATCAACTTGCACGTCTTCGTGAGCAAGGAACCCAGGTACTATAATGTCTATTCGGCATATCTGGGGGTCACCAACCCTGATTGTGTGGCCCACGTCCTGGAACTTGTCCAACAATGACTCAAAGTCTAGGATGAGGTGGACCGCTCTCAGTTGCCTATCCTCGCTCAAAAACACTTTGGATCTTAGGACTTTGTTGAGGTCTTTGACGTTGACAAGGTTGAGATTGGCCGCTACGTGCCTTATATTTGCAAAAACAGCCGAGGAACAAAATCACTATCAGAATGATGAAACCCATCATCAAAAAGATATGAAGCACTAAAGAGAAGAATAGCAAAACTAAAGAACTAAATCCCGAGTCATAGGACCTAACCCTAAGGCACCCCACTTGGCTCTCCCTCCTGAGTTGGGCAGTGAAGACTGTCATGCCATTCTCCAGTGGCAATTAAGGAGTCGTCTTTCATGCCCTTGTTGGACTTGGGAAGACATGATATGAGCCTAACAATTGAAGACTTAGAATTGAGGTAATACCCAGCATCAACGAGCGAATGGCATTCATACATGTAGACGATGTCATGCTAGGTGAATCCTAAACCCATCTGCTCGTTGAGAACATCGACGCTACCTAAAACTCTAAATAAGTTGGGGCGCACACTAGTGGGGACACAGTCTATAGGCGATTAGGTAGTCTCGGGTTACCCTACCCATGGGAAGTGTCATTCCCCCTTCTATGAAGGCAATCATGGGAATGACAACCTCCCCTTCATTCCTATGGGTGAGCACTTGATCTAGACCACAATACTGCAAGGAAACTCCTTAAGTGATGCAGTATTTAGCCCTAAAGCCCTCCATACTGGCGGGAGAATCTACAAGATGTTTGAATCTACCCATTTAAGCAAGCTAAGGGGAAGTAAGGGAGATGTTTTTGAAAAGGAATTGAAGACTAGAGGGCCGAGGAGGTTGGCCGAGAAGAAAAAGAACTTAAAAATGTAAATACTTACAAATATAAGAACAGGTGACACTTTAAGAGCTTCTTGAGAATTGGGGGATTTGGAAAATCTTGAGAGCTTAAGAGTTTAAGAAGTCTTAAGAGTTTGCAAATTTGTGGAGTGCTAGCCGTAGGATCAAAATTAAGGGGGAGTTATCTCACTTAAAATTCAAGGAGAAATGCTAGCCATAGGATCAGCCTCCCACTATAAGATGTAGGGAATAGAGTGCCGCCTGGAGCATTTAATGAGGCATCACGGACTCCGAAGCGTTAGGAATAGTTATGGGACACGCGAAGTAACGTTCTCACGTGTGGAAATCAAAGGATCATGTGAGATTTATTGTTCAAACACTAAAACCCCATTTTTCTCCTCGGATAGGAAGGGAAAATCAGAGTTTTTAGGGGCTATTATAGGGGTGAGGGGCCCAAAAATATATGTTGGGCCTTGGGCCTTATCCGAGGAGGCTCTATGGTCTGAGGATAGATCAATAATAAGGGAGATGTAATATTTTGAACTTCACGAGCAAGCTACAATTGTGAAGGTTGGGGGAGGCAATTCGAGGAGGAGTACCTCTTCGGCTAAACGAAGTAGAGGTCAGGAAGTGTGTTCTGTCATCCAAAGTGACATTTCAGGAAGTTTTATTGGTAGGGATAAGTATTGAAAACGTACAAGACAAATGAGAGCGGGAAAATATCTAAGGCAAAACTGCTACCACCGCATTGAATGTTTTGCAGCTAACTCTTTGGTCGCATTAATGAGGAAGTGATATCTGAACAATAGTTTTCAGCCTTACAGCTACTCCCTAGAGACTTCAGGAAGGTGCTTATGTGATAGGGATCAAGTCCAATAACCTAATCTACACGTGGAGGGCAGAGATGAAAAGGGAGGAGTGTATAAAATAGAGAGGAGGCCCTAAAAGAGAGAGAGGAAAAAATTAAGAAAGAAATACTATAGCGATTAAAACTGTATTTGTAACCAGCTTCAAGTAATATATACAAGAGTTGCTCTCCTCGGACTGTGCTGAGTATAATTTTCCTTAGATAAATCTAGTCTATTTTGGCTTTATTGTCTTTTGGATCCATTATAATTGTTACCCAACTCATTATAGCCTAGTTTTCCAACCCACCCTCTACAAATTCATTGTATTGGGCTTTTTAGGCCCAAGTTCATCCACCCTTTGGGCTAGGGACTCAAATTGCATCCTTACAATAAGAATTAGAGATTAGATCTTTTTTATAAAAAATAAAAAAATAAAAAAAAATAGTACTTATGATAATGTAATTTACATCATAATTTATCAAAAAATATATGAAAATAACCATATAAAACTAAATTATAATCCCAAATACAAAGAAAAAGAGGAACACCATACGGTCCATGCCTATCGATCATAATATTTTGTTTCCTCTTCCAAGTTATCCTAAGAACTAAGAAGTTAGAAATTAGCATAGATTTAGATGAGATTAAAAGAACATTAGCAAGAATTTATGTAGTATTTAATTTAAAAATTACAAAGCCATTTAGAAAATAAAATAAACAAATGGGAGGCAAATGATCATGTACTAAATCAATAAAGCACATTCCAATTATTTAGACACAAAAAATTTTAATGGGTAAAACACAATTATGTAAAGAAAAATTGTAAACATGAATACAAAGAAATAGACTATCAATTGAAATTAAAAAAAAAAAAAAAAAAAAAAAAAAAAAAAAAGGAAACATGGTATTCACAACTCTAAAAAAGAAAATCCAGTAACCTTTACATTGTAATTTTCAAAAAAATAATGAAAATAACCATATAAAGCTAAGTTAGAATCCCAAATACAAAGAAAAAGAGGATCATATGGTCTATACCTATCAATCATAATATTTTGTTTCCTCTTCCAAGTAATCCTAAGAAGTTAAAAATTAGCATAAATTTAGATGAGATTAAAAGAAAATTAGCAAGAATTTATGTGGTATTTAATTAAAAAAAATTACAAAGCCATTCAAAAAATAAAATAAACAAATGGGAGGAAAATGGTCATGTACTCAAACAAAAAAATGCATTCCAATTCTTTAGATACAAAAACATTTAATGGGTAAAATGCAATTATGTAAAGAAAAATTGTGAACATGAATACAAAGAAATTGACTATCAATTGAAAATTGAAAAAGAGAAAAAAGAAACATGGTATTTGCAACCTCGGAATAGAAAAGCAATACAAACTACAAACCATAAAAATTGCAATAGAAAAGCAAAGAAGTTGAAGGGAAGAAAAAGAGAAACTAACCTCAAATTGACTTTCCAATTCTAGTTGTAATTTGGTCACTTATGCGGTGGAAAGAAAGCAATACAAACTACAAACCATAAAAATTGCGGCAAAAAAGCAAAGAAGTTCAAGGGAAGAAAAAGAAAAACTGACCTTAAATAGACTTTCCAATTCTAGTTGTAATTTGGTGACCTCAAATAGACTTTCAAAATCTATATATGAAAAATTAAATCGGTGGGTTTTAAATCAAAATGGAGGCAATTGAATGTTTTGATAGGGAGAAAAGTAGTATTTTTGATAAGGAGATGATAAGAGAGAGAGAGAAGGATTGACTGCTGAAATGAAAGAAATTTGGATTCAATGGGAAAGTCAATAATAGTATAAACATTAGCTGTTTGTTTGATGGGAAGATGATGAGTTGAGAGAGAGAAAATGGGATTGATTAAAGAAAATGTGTGAAGTGGAAACCCAAAAAGAAAGGAAAAAAAAAAAAAAAACTTTGTGACATGGCGATGATGTGGCTCATCTAGAGCGTAGCAACAATAAATACTGCGCTTCAGCTTTTAGATATATATAGATATAGATTAGTAGTACAATTGAAATAAGTGTGCGTTTGGCTCAACTTAAAAAACCAACTTATTTTACTATTTAGCTTATTTTTGTTACTATTCATGAGCCCCACTGCACTTTTTGGTACTATTTATGAGTTCCACTGTACTATTTCAGCTAACTTTTACCTTTATCTACATTACTTTCAACAAAAAAGTTTTCAATTTCAACAAAATAAGCGAATCTCAAACAGACTCTAAAATTGTAACAATTATAAATAATTTTCAGTAGTTAAAATACAGTAGTGTAAGCAAAATAAAACTAATTAAGATGAGGTTATTTACCTTAGCTAGCTTACTAGAAAAAACTTTTCCCTAACACTTCCTCTAAAATCCTTAGATATTACCTAAATAATTTTCAAGCACCACTTACTCAATAATCAAATAATTCAAGAAAAACTTATAATGATACCGGCTAGAAAAGAGAACTAAAAATACCCAATAACTGATAACTGTTATCTCATCCTAAAATTCCACATAATCATAATTTTTTTTTTCTTTATTTTTCTGGCCATCATTAATGCCCTAGAGATAAGGCTTAAACTCCTATTACTATATGGATATCAATATTATCATACTAGGAAAGACAAGGCACCTGGACGGTTGGACCATCTTCAAGTATACGTGTGTACCTTTCTTTCCTCTCTCTCTTTTTTATTTTTACATGATAATTTATGATTGTCAGACTTCGTTAACTTCCTATTCACCTCTACCAAAACTTATAAACAAAATAATAATAATAATGGGGTTGTGTTAATGGTCATCTTATGGTGCCCGTCAACAGCAACTTTTAACTTTTTTAATATAATTTTGTCTTTTTGTAATTTTATGTAATATTTTTCAATGTGGAGTTAACTTTGTAAAGAAAAAAAATTAAAAGAATTAAAAGAACTAATTTTATATCTTTATTTATTTATTTAATTTTTTTTATTAAATAGGACTCACTTTTGAAGGCTGCTTTTGTTTTCTCGTTTTAGCCTTCATCTCTACTAACACACTCACCATTGTAAATATGCTGCTGCTGCTGCTGCATCGACTTTCCTATTCACCAAAAGTACAACTTCTTAAGGCAAAAATTGTGTAGAACCGGACCCACTATGACCATGCCTAACCTCCTACAAATCCATCTACACTTAACGCAATAGCGGCATAGGAAAAGAATCACCATTATCAAGACAATACAGGTTCAAAAATATAATTTAATCTCTTTTTCTGTTTACATTATAAAATTTATTAGGTATTTAGTGCCCTTTTGTTTCAGCTATTAGGAGCTGAAACACACGTTTTGAACAAAGTTGGAGCCCAAAGTGCGTTTGGTTCAGCCCAAAATGCAACTTTTTGGAAAAAGTTGCGTTTTGGGCCAAGGTTGAGAACACGCAAAACATTATGGAGCTCTGGAGGTCCAAAAAACAAAAAGTCCATGCATGTTCTGAACTATCCGTTGGGCTCTTCCTTCAATTGCCAAATTACCCTTGATAAAAAGTCCTCAGTTCTCACGCCTGTCCGAGCTCATTCCTCTCATCTCATCTCTCTTCTCTCCCTTTGCCCTAAAGCTCACTCTCATGCCTCTCATCTCTTCTCTCTGCTTTGCCCTCTCTGTGCTGCTACAAGCCTCTCCGTGGTAAAGTCTCTCTTGCCTTTTGTCATCTGTTGAATCTTCTTCCTCTTCTTCTTCTTTCTTCGTCTTCCTCAACACCCACTGATCTGTATTTTTTTTTTAAATTTTATTTATGTCTAATCTAATCTGAGAAATACATTTTGAAGGTAGAGATTTGATCAACAAAACACCAAGCAACACTGATCTGCTACCAAAAACCACTAGGTACCAACATTGATCTAAAATTTTTTTTTTTTTTTTAAACCGAGTGTGGGAAATTTTTTTTCAGATCTTGCATGCTTTGTTCTTGCTAATGATCTATTTGTTCTCTTGACGGGTACTGAAAAAATTTGTGGGTACATGCTTTGTAATTTTTTTTTTCTTTTATGGATGCTCTATCTTTCTAAGTTATGTGATATTTGACAAAAAATCGGAATTGGGTATTTTAGTTCCAAACCCCCTTTCTCGTTTGAGTATGGATTTGCTTATTGATGATTGGTTTTATTGTGTTTGTGAGCTTAGATCGATGATTAATTTTCTGGGCTTTGTTTGTTTTTTGAGAAATTTTTTGAAAAGATAGGAAATTTGGTCTTATACATGTGCTTATTGTTCACTTAAGTACCGATTCACTGGATCATTGATCTGACCAAACTCTCTAATCCGAGTTTAATAACCATGAACATTAAACTGAATCACTTGGGATTGATTATGCCGTTATTATATGCGTAGATAGATGAGTATGTTATATCAAAAACAAAGAAAATAGATGAGTATGGAAGTCAGCTAATGTCAAAGATATATAATCTGTCATTGATTTTAATGAAACTCTCTGGGTTTAGCTCATCTAGTCTTATTTTTGTGTATCTTACTAGACAAGATCAGCTCTGATTTATTTGTTCATTAATAAATGTGTTAACTAGGATTCGTTTGTGAATAACTTGCTCCTGAATTATTTGTATAAGGTTTTTCTACCACTTGGTGATGATGGATGGCTTCATTAGGTTGTGTGGTTGAGTATATTTTGGGGGAGTGGGGGTGTTGTCTGGGTGGACATGGATTTGAAAATTTACTGGTAAGATGTAATGTAATTCGCTTTTCAACTATTGAAGTTGAAGGAATGAATAAGGATATGCATATAGCATATTGTATAGGGATTCTTGACAGATTTATAATTTCAACTGTTAGATCATATTTGTAATTAGTTCCCTAGATTGGAATATTATGAATTCTATTTTTTGCATTTCTTATGGTTGGTTAACTTTATAGATGGGTAAAAACACCATTTCCAACCCCGAGGCAAAAAAAGCTAGAGCATTATGGGATATTAATCCAAGGTGGACAACTACTTTTTGTAACCTTTGTGTGGAACAGATTCAAGCTGGGAATAGATCAAAAGGTGCTGTCTTTAGGGTGAGTTTGGTTCAGCTTTTTGTAAAAGTGCATAATGAAAAAGTGGAGTTTTCAAAAAGTGCATAATAAAAAAGTGCTTTTTCAAAAAGCTGAGTGTTTGGTAAAAGCTGTTAAAAAGTACTTTTTGAAAAAACTGAGTATTTGGCTAGCGCTTATAAAAGTGGCAGTTTGAGAGATAAATTACCAAAAAGGACAATGTATATATAAGAGAGTTTATTTCATACTTTTCTTTTTTTTTTTTTTTTTTTTTTTGGGATGTGAGTTTATTTCATACTTATTAAATCAACTACTTCATATACTTACTAAAAAAAAATAAAATAATAATAATAATAATAATAATATATTATTGGTATTATTTTAATAATAATGTTTGTACTACATAAAAATGTAAAAAGATATAAAATACATATCAATAACCCAAATTTAAATTGTACAACACAAAAATGTAAAAAAGATGATAAAATACATACCAATAACCCAGGCTTAAATTGTACTACATGATATTATAAAATAAAATAAAATAAAATAAAATAAAAAAAGACAACTACTAATTATTATCCCCCCAAATGGAAATGGAATCACGAAGAACCACCATCGCAGGGTTTGTTAAAGATCATGAGTTCTACTTATAACTGCTACCTGCTTCACTATTATGTTCTCTTCTAGAAATTGAATCTCGATTGGCGTTTATGAAGCCCCTATCATCCTTATCATTTAGTCTAACAAAATTATGAAGAGTCATGGTAGCAGATATAATAAGTATTTGGATATGGAATGGAAAAGATGGCATGTTTCTGATAATTCTCTATTTATTCTTCCACACACCAAAAGTGCGCTCAATCACACATCAAAGAGATGAGTGAGCATGATTAAATTTTTCATGCCTAGTTCTAGGGCTTCCACCTCTCCTTCGAAAGTCTTGAAGATGGTATGATATCCCCTTCTATGGTTCCAAATAGCCTTTCATCATTGGGTATCCAGAATCAACTACATAGTATTTCCCTAGAAAAAAAAAACTCACATGTGTGCCATCAATCGCATCGATGCAATCCTAATAAAAATATTAATAGTTTTCAGTTCCACATGCATTGTATTATCTTATAGAGAATAACACTTATTCAAATATACAATAGTACACATACTTCGAAATGTGGCCAATAAATTGGATGGTCTTGTATTTTGGTTGGAACTTCACTAAAAGTTGGATCCAAAGGCTTTACATATGCAGCTGCAAAGCGAGCACCCAACAGAATGATCATCTTCTCAAAATGTCTACTTATGGTTTTACCCGAATGCTGAAATATTTCTTAAACCATTCGATTACATGTTCCATGACCAAGTATCAGCAAACAGATTGCCATTGACTCTTCTAACCTTATATTCCTTGAATGTTGAAGTCCATAGTCATGTTGTAAAACTTGACACAAATTACGAAACACCTCCTTTTTCATTCTAAACATGTTGTAACACAATTTCTCATTACCTTCCATACAACGTCTCACCCAAGCCCACCCTGTTTGTTTAGAATCATAACAAGGAGTCTTATTAATGTACTTATTGAAATATGTCACAACTGCTTCACAGGTAACTGTCACAAGCTGGTAAAACTCCTCATCAGAATCGTCGTTACTATCATCATCATTAGAATCACTGTCACTGTCATCATCACTGTCACTACTCTTACCATTATCATCATCATTGTTATCACCATCATTATTATTGTCAGCATTGTTATAATCACCACCATCATGATCATCACAGTAATTTCTGTAATCCCCATCCATTAATAGTTCCATAAAATTGCCACTCTCATGAGTACCATTATAATCATCCATATTGGTTTAGACTACACAACAAAGTAACAAATAATCAACCATTGCTAATACTTAATATAAATCAACATAATAATCAACAAAGTAACAAAAAGCAACAATGGCTCCGTATAAGTTACTCTATATTCGCATTCACATTGTAGATAGATGATATCCTAACTATATATTCTTGTAATACCAATATGCCATATAGGCGTTTCCTGTACATCAAACAATTCAGAACATTAAGTACATAATCAACCACTTCACTGGAAACACGTTGCATACCAACACAATTCAGAACATCAAGTACATAACACTGTAACGAAAATTTCAAATGTGTTTACATTACACATATATTAGTCCAAAGCTAATACTAAATATCACATAACTTAGTTTAAAGTTATACAACATAGCTAATACAACATAAAACTAATATTAGTTGTAAGCTAATACAACATAAATTTAATATTAGTCTTAAGCTAATATAGAGTACCACACAAGGTTGGTCACTTCTTTTGGTTCCAACAAATCATTCCTTGTAGCCACTCCAGTTGTGACTCTGGCTCCTTGAAAGTTAGGAACATCTCCCTACGTGACCTTTTTAGTAAGATATAGGAAGCTTGAACCACAAACATACTATCCACTCTAGGAAGTGCTCTCACAATCGTCATGACATTATCAATTGAACTTGGTGACTCTCGAGAAGTACCTTCAGACTTATTCTGACATACAGTTATTAATTGACTAATACGATTGTCCAACATTGCAGCTCCTCCTATCTTCTTCTTTTTCTTCTATGAGGGTATTGATTCACTAGTTCGCTTTTGTCCTGAACTACGTGATTGACTAGTATGTCCTTGCTACAAACTATCAATGTCTAAACTCATGTCACATTGATCATCCTTAAATTCGAAACTACCATCTGAATCACCAGCACCCTCTTGTGGCATTGTTGGAGGGAGTGTATTTGAAGAAGGGGTCCATGCAGCTACTCCAGTTGCTGCAACATCCCTAAACATTATATCAAGTTGTTCTAGATTCTGTGGACCTTTCTCTCGAAATTTTTTAGCTTTGGGTAATTCCTACAAAATGTAATTATAATTTCACTCATATAACAATAATATAAAAAAAACTATCTCCAACTAACTACATATTAATAAAATACTCAACTCACCTTCAACTTCCGATTCCACCAATCATCACTAGCACGAATCATTCCCTTCATTGCATCCCAACCTAAACCTCTGTCAAGATTCCTCAATTGTTCCGACACTCTCCAATCACCTTTTAATACATCCCACCTACTTTTTAATTGGTCCTTATCATAGCTTTGACCGGTCTCATCACAAAATTTGGTCACCAGATTGGTCCAAACTTCGGTACTAATAAATTGTCTCACTATTGGCCAAAATACCCACATTAAAAAAAAAAAAAAAAAAAAAAAAAAAAAAAAAAAACTATAATTCCAAATGAAGCTTAGATTTGACAAAAGTTGAGATTCTTAAAATTTTACCTCAAGTGTGCAGTCAATAATTTTCTACTTGAGTATTTTGAGTAGGCTCTTTCTTCAAAATATTTGTCATTATACGCTAATTTAATTAACTTATATATAACTAGGGTTTCAATCTTATTTTCTAAAAATTGCCTTAGTAATATTAATCCTAAAATTAACCCCACAAAAAATTTACTTAAATACCCTACCTTTAAAGTCTCTCTCTCTCTTTTTCTTTTTCCTTTTTTTTTTCCCCAAGTATTACAGAAACAAGCAAGTTCTAAAGGTCATTAGGGCTAAATATTCATTAATCTTTTATTTCTTTGGTGTTAAGCTGCCAATGGTTGGAAATTAATTCCTAATTTTTTTTTCTATCTTTAAAAAGTTGCCCTTCTTACTATGTTTTTACCTTGTGAATACTCTAGTTAATTATCACGTGTGGCTTTTATTCAATCTATGTAATATTTAGTTATTATTTCTCAATACAATTATATATTCTATATATTCATGACTAAAATTGTACAACACACTACCTTCAACTAGTAAGCAAGAAAAGTAGGAAACTAATAGTATTCAAATGAAACTTTAAGGATTATAAATGCTAAGCATGTAAACTTTATCAACCAAGCAAGTATTCAGTAATAATATATATATATATATATATATATATATATATATATATCAGTTTAAATAACATGACATCATTATACACCCTTATATTCCTACTAAGACTAAATTTTGTGAAATATACCATCTTTATTCGAAAGACGTGAGGACTTTTCTGATTTCAGGCGCATATTTTGGTTTGCCCAAGCCCCAAATGTACAAACATACAAAATTCTTATTTTTCCAATCAGTTATATAACTGAAACCATTGCCAATTATTCCAAAAGTTTAATGGTTAGAAATGATAAATTTAGTTATTTTTAACAACTATTCTAACTATTCCTTAGGGTATGTTTGTTTGGAGGGATTTTAGGGAAGATGGAAAATTTACAAGAGAAAAGTAGAGAGAAAGAGGTTTTAATAGGTGTTTGGTTGGGAGGGGGAGAGGAAACAAATGTGGTGAGCTTGGGTGTTTTCTTCCTAAACCTACTAAAATGTTTTCTCCCTAAAATGAGAAGAAAACTAGGGGGAGAGTTTGATTTGCTTAATTGACAAAAATGCTCATATGCACTTGCACATGGCTTTCATCTAGTTCCCCTCTCTCTGCCCCCCCCCCCCCCCCCTTTTTTAGCTTTTGCTCTCCTAGCAATAAACATTGCCTCTTTTTTTTCTTTTTTTTCTTTCTTTTTTTGGTTGTTTGTTACTTTTTTTTTTTTTAATTGGGCATCATTTTTTAATTTATACAAATTCACTTTTCTCATCTCTCCACTTTTTCACTCCCAACCAAACCAAAAAAAGAAACAAAGCACTATCACGCCCACGTCCCCCACCCCCCTCCCTAAAGAGAGAGAGAGCGGCAACGTCCCAAAACTAAGATAAGAAGAAATTGGCAAGCACAAAATAAAAAATAATGGCGGTAATAGAAAGTAGGAAGAAGCAAATGACAACATGAGACAACATCATGAAAAAAGACAAAAAGGAAAGAAGGCATAATGTTGTGTGAAGTTACTTCCTCAAGACTTGAACTTGACCCTTACCCCCCACACTTCACAAGCACTTATAATTGTGAAGTGACCAACGTACCAAGAGTGTGCGATGGTAAAGAAAGCATAATGTTGAATGTTGGTGTTGTCTAGGGGCAGTTTTGTCCAAAAATGAGCGACTTGTCCTCCCCCTCCTCCTCCCAACCAAACACCACTCTCATCCATTTTCTCTTTGTTTATCACTTTTTTTTTTTTTCCATCCTCCCAAAAATCATTCCAATCAAATATATCCTTAGTTCCTTGAAACTTATTGTCTCAAAAAGTTTAAACATTTAAAAAAATAATTTTTTTCTTAAACAATACTCCATCTGTCCCACTTTGTTTGTCATCTATTCCATTTTGAGATGTCCCAAAATATTATCTTGTTTCTAAAAATAAAAGTTATTAATTTACTAATGTTCCTATTATAGCCCTATTTTATTAATAATTCAATTTTTAAATAAATTTATTTAAGGGTAGTTTTGAAAACTTATACATATTTAAAAGGTAGACAAGACAATAAATGATGTTCCCTTAAAAAATTTGACTTTTCAAACAGGACAAACAAAATGGGATGGAGGGAGTAGTAGAATATTATTGAAAACAATTGAGTAATATATGCATTAGAAAGAAGTAGAGAAGTAATACAAGGAGGACACTTTTCCAAAAGGAGCAGAGATGAGAATGATGAATTAGAGCTCGTTTGGTAATGTTGTTCTAGTAAAATTGTTTAAGTTTTTTAGAAATACGTGTGAGTGAAAAAGTATTGTGGAAATATGTGTTGTGTTGTTTAAATAACGAAAATTATTGTTTAAATATCCCTACCAAATACCCCCTTAGTGTGCGTTTGGATTTGGATGAAAATTATAAATTATTTTACTATTCAGCTTATTTTTGCAATTATTTATGAGTCTCACTACACTTTTTAGTACTATTCATAAGTCCCCCGGTATTATTTCAATTAACTTTTATATTTATCTACTTTACATTCAGTAATAAGTTTTCAATTCCAATGAAATAAGTAGTATCAAAACATACCCTTTAATTTATTGAACAACTATTTTAACAAAGTGCAATAATCAAGGTTCTAAAGTTAAAGTTTGAAAATACTCGAAGGACCCAAAACGCACGGTCAACAATAATGAGTTCAGGAAAAAAAAAAAAAAAAAAACATTAGTTTACCGGATACGATAAAATGTATACAGAACTGTGTGCATTGACTCCCTCCCTTTCACCGGTGTCAGCATCGGCGTGGTCTTATTCTTCGAGCTGACTCCTCCTCTTGGTCAGTAGATGCTTGTGGTTGTACCCTTCGAGTCAACTCCTCCTCCTCTTCAAACCTAGGACATCCAGAAATCTCCCGATTCGTTGAGGAAGGGTGCCTTGGTAAGCTTCCAATGAATTTTGGACATTGTTGTATTTGAAGCTCTTGAAGGGAAGGGAAATCTTCACCTCCATGTGCAGAATGTATCCAGTGCCTCCAACGTGGTAACTCCGTAAACTTCAGAGTTTTTAGAGACCTAAATGGCTGGAATCCAGTTTGCCCAGCCCCGTAAAATTGATTATCCTCCAACCTTTCTAATCCTTCCATCTTTGTGATAAGTAGTTCTTGAAGAGAAGATAACTGCCCCAGTGGTGGTAAGGACGTGCAATATTTGCAATTGTTAAGTCGCAGAACCACCATGTTAGAGAAAATAGCATTACCTAACCAATTGGGAAACGCTGTACCACCGTAGTTTTCAACGGTAAGCTTCTTCAAATTTTCATGAGGCTGAAGCTTGTTGAGTACTTCATTTACATGATGAGTCGCGGTAGTAGTAGTCCATTTGAACACCAACTCTTTAAGATATTTCTTACATTTCAACTCGGCCTTTGAAGCATCTTCAGCTTTGACGACATTCTCCAACTTTGAGATGGAAAGAGTACTTCGAAGATATGAGAACTTGCCCAATTCACTGATATATGACCCACTGTTACAATTTTTGCACACAACAAAATCAGTCAATAATTGGAGACTCGTTAGGTTTCCAAATTTAGGTGGCATCTCTTCCAACTTGGTTTCACTCACATTTAGATGACGCAACTTAGTGAGGATAACAATTTTTTCTGGTAACTCAGTGAGGTTAATACAACTAGACAACAACAACGTCTGCAAATTATACAAAAAACATGTCGAGGAGGGTAACTTATTGATTAAAGTGTGAGAGAGATCCAAGTAGCGTAAATGTATCAATTTGTCAAAAGACTTATCATGTAGACCAGTGAGTGTAGGATAAGAGAAAGAAAGCACACGCAGGTGTTTCAGTCTTGGCAACCACACATCAGCAACCATTTTGCATACGCTGGAGCATTCAATAGTATCTGAAATGCGTAGTGAAAGGAAGGTTCGCAAAAACTCCGTCTCTGAAAGGAACACAAATTTCTCATTGTCATCAAACTGGTCCATTAAGTATGCAAAATACCGAGCCTTTTTTGAAATTCCATGATGCTTGCCATTCTCAAACTTACAAGAAAATTCTCCAGATGCAAATTGAGCTAAATCATTAACAAGGTCATGCATCACAAAGCATGACTCGTCAGAACTTGATGGTTGAAAAAATGATCTTGATAATAGCTCACAAAAATACTCATACCCAACCTCTTCTATTGAGTTCTTAATGTTTGGGTGCTCTAAAAAACCTTCTGCCATCCATAGGAGTACCAATTTCTCCTTTTCAAACTTATATCCCTTGGGAAATATCGAACAATAAGCAAAGCATTGTTTGAGATGCGAAGGGAGATGATAATAGCTCAAATACAAAGCGGGAAGTATGCCACTGCAGCCACCCTCAGCATTATCAGGTAAATCCCAAATTGTGCTATTGAGTATTCTATCCCATTCCTCAGCTTCTACTTTCGAGTGCAAGAGGCATCCCAATGTTTTTGCAGCTAAAGGCAGACCTGCACACTTCATTACAATTTTCATACCAATCTCTGTCAAGATTGGATCTTCAGAGTTGCTAGTATTAAATGCATGTTTTGCAAATAATCTCCAGCAGTCATCATTTGATAAATGCAAAAGACGATGAATAAAAACAGGGCGCATAAGTGATGCAACATGTTCATTACGGGTTGTCACTATAACTCTACTCCTACTCTGGCCCTCATCTTTTAAGGGCCCTGACAGCAAATCCCAAATATCAAACTTCTTCCAAATATCATCTAAAACAAGCAAAAACCTTTTTTTCATCAATGTTTTCTTAAGTTTGACTTGAAGAATGTTCAGATCTGTGAATATACAACTCTTTAAAGTGACCGATTCAAAAATTATTTGAGTTAGCTTGAAAACATCACACTCTTCTGTAACATGAACCCATGCCCTCGCTGTAAAATGTTTAGTCACATCAGGGTCATTATACACAAGCTGTGCAAGGGTCGTCTTGCCAATCCCACCAATCCCAACTATGGCAATCACAGGGATTCCTTTTTCTTGTGAATTATCATTAAGCAAAAAATTTTTTAGCACTGCTTTATCGTTTTCTCTACCAAACATTTCGGATATATCTACTACAGAAGTTGAGGGTAACAATGCTGGTGGTTTCCCTCTTACACTTTCTATGAGATTGAGATGTCCCAAGTTTGCTAAGGACTCCAGTTTTTCAACTATGTCTTTGAGTTTGGGTTCTATATCTTTATCAAGTTTGGGCATAGAACTTAGATCCAAGAAGCGTAAGAGTAATTTCAGTACCTGATTTACCTTGACTTCAGCTTCCAGCTTGCGTATAGTGATGATCTCATCCAACAGATCGTCAGCATGGTAGATAGTATCTTTGAGCTCATTGACCCACTTTCTCACCTTCAAATTCGTGATCTGCTTCTCCTCTGCATCACTGAGCACCACGTCAACCTTCACCAATACAGTCTTCAGCTTGTCAAGTAGTGTCTGATCGAAACTCTTATTTTGGAACAAGCCACTGAGCAGGGGATCAGCCAACCTTTCAATCACCATTCCAAATAACGCCGAAAGCAATGTCTCCCCCATCATATTCCAATTCCAACCCATTTTTTGTTTTTTTTTTTTTTTTTTTTCCTTTCCTGTTTTTCTGCGGAGGAGGGATTCAAGGAAAGGAGTGAAAAGAAGAGATCGGATTGAGAGGGACGATGTGTGAGAGCCTCTACGCAGTTTGCAAATCGGCTGTTTGCTCAAGTCCACAGAGTATTCTTTGTTCAAGTCTATGGGATGCGATAATGGGGTATTGCACGGGTCCAATTAATCCCCCTCCCTTGTATAAATTTTTTAAATACTCAACGTTTAATTACAAAATTGATGGAGTATGAGGTTACAATTTTATTTAATAAAATAAATATTATTACAAATTTTAAAAATTCAGTTATTAGGTTATGTGTTTTTTGTTATTTTAATATATAAATATATATATATATATATCAAATTTTATATCAATCGAATATTATTTACTATATAATTTATAAGATTATATTTTATGTATAATTTTAAATAATTAAAACCTGCAATTTAAACAATATATTAATGACATAGATATTGATCTTTAATTTTCTAGAAATTTTACAAGTATAAAAGATATAAGAAGAAGTTGTAATATAATGTGAATTTGTCAAAATTTATCTCGAATAAAAACATATTGAGTAAGGTTTTAGCTAAATTTTGTCATTTTTTTTTTTAACTTTTAACATTTTTTTACTTTTACTTTTTATTTCTTTAAAGTTTTTCCTAACTCTTTTTTAATCAAAGGTCAAAAATTAGGGATAGCAAAATTAATCCGACCCGCGGTACTTGACTTGACCCTATTGGGTCGGGTTTTACTAGATTCATGTAACATTAAGGGTGGGTTTGGGTTTATATAATCCAACTTGAAGCGAGTTTGGGTTGGGTGCAGGTATTAGTAATACCCGCCCCAAACTTGAACCCGACTTGATTATAGTTAAATTACTAAAATACCCTATATATATATATATATATATATATTTATATAATCCTATTTCTAAACCCTAAACCTAATCAATCTCATCTCAACTGCCTCTCTCAACTCTTAAGCTCAAGCTTTCACTTTGACTCTCTTTGCCGCCGTCTAGTAGGCCATATCCTCACACTCACTCACTTAGTTGGCCATTAGCCACACCCTCACTCTCACTCTCTCAGTCTGTCACCATCTCTCATAGGTTCATTGTTCTCAGCTTCTCGTTGTCCTTTTTTTTTTTTTTTGGTTTGTTATTTGGTTTCCTAAGACCTTTGCATGTATATTCTTATCTAAGAACTCTGCATGGTTGACTTTGATATTGTTGTTGGGCAAAAAAAGTTTTTGTTCGATATTTGTGATTGTCCAAAATTGCTTGGTGATGGGCATCATACCAGTTCTATAAAATTTGTGATATTTGTGATGTTAGATATATGTGATTGTCCAAATATTTGTTATGAGGAATATTTTTGATTGTCCAAAACTGGCAATTGGGTGTGTGTATTTGCTGTGTACCGATGGGTGGCCGATGGCGTGTGAGATTGGTTGAACATAAAATTGATATATATATATATATATATATATATATATATATATATATATAGATTGGACCACAATTTAAGGGCTTCTATATCTCTAAACATTCCTGACTCCGTAAAGATAGGAGAAGTTATTAAACGGATAATCGTTTCTTGAACCTATAAAAGGGCATGAATCTCTGACAGAAAAAGGGAAGTACTTTCTAGACACCATCTCCATAAGTTTGGAATTCTTTGTTTTGGAAGAAAAGACTAAATTTATCATCGGAGGATTTGTGACCAGTCAACCCCGGTCTCCTCTGATCTTTCATTTCTTATCTTTCAGGCCCTCAACATCATCACAATCCGTGCTATTCAGTCTACTGATTTCCTAATAATTATCAAATATCACATCAGTTAGTGTATAATTGTGTAAATTTTACGAGTTCGCTATTGAGTAAATTTACACTAACACTATTAATTGGTATTTAGTTTTTTATTTCTTCGTTACGTATCTTGAGAATGAAGAAAGAGAGTGAATGATGCATGTGTGTGTGCAGAAAGAAAAAAAATTATAAAATCAAGAAAAATTGAAGATTTAATAAAATGTAGTGGAGAGTAGATAATCATATATGTGGTGTTTTCAAAAGTAAGTATGCAAAATAATTAGAAAAAGTATGTTCTTATGCTAAAATATACATGAATTTTTCCACGAGCCAATACGAGCATTTACATTGGTCATTGTAAAATTTTTTTAAAAAAAAATTCGATAGTTTGCTCAATTAACCCCTAAAACCTCCCAACATCAATATACGTATAATAATGTAAGATTTATCCACAACTACAGTAACCATGTAAATTTACATTGACATTATTCAATTTGCATTTAGTTTTTTTATACTTTCTTTACATATTACTAAGATGAAGGAAGCGAGTGAACAATGGTTGTTGTATGTGAAGAAAGAGAAACAATTAAAAATATTTTTTTTTTATATTTAATGAAATAGAAACATAGAATTTATAATTTGATGTGGGTATTTTTAAAAATTGGTTATGAATAATAGAAAAAAGTAGGTTTTTATGTTAAAATAAAAAGAAATTTTTGCACGAACTTATGTGAATGCTTATTTGTAGTAATTATGTATTTTTACACAGTTTTGTGTGCTTTGATGTGGGTGAATTTTGGGTTTGGTTAACTAAAATGTGGTCATTTTTCTATATATATATATGATCACGTGAAACGACAATTGGAGCACTCACATCATTTCATGTATAATTAAATTTTGCACATCCAACTCCAAAAATTACTCATACCAGTCCATGTAAACTTATGTAAATGCAAAAGGCAACATGTCTAACACTTCAAAGAAGGAAGGGGTAGTTCTAACATTGACTGCAACTATTCATCTCCCTTCTATTTTCTCCTCAAATTGGAGAGATACAATTTTGGTGGGCTAGGGGAGAACACACTTGGCCCCACACTAATTTTTTTATCCCCCCCCCCCCCTCCCCTTCTCTCCAACCAAACACCCATAAAATCTATTTTCTCTCCACTTTGCTCTCCCCTATTTTCTATCCTCTATGTTTCATCCCAACCAATGGACCCTTAATCTTGGGTACGATTAACGGTTAATATATGCCCTTAGGGTATACATTAAGCATTAATTTGAGAAAACTTTTTATGAGAAATTGAAAATTTTGTAAAAAAAAAAAAAAACTTTTTCCTGGTCTCATAAAAAGTTTCCTAAGATGATTTATTAATGGATTTCCTAAGGATATACATTAGTAAAATGGTAAAACCCATCTTAGTATGAGAAGAATGCTTATTACCCATCTAATGTGAGAAAAAATTATAGTGGAGATTTGAATGTGTTAGGGACATATTTTATGTAAATTGGCTAATCTTTTGACAAAATGTACTTTACTTGTAATTTGGTAGATCTAGGATGACTTTAGTACTTCAAGAAATAAGTATTCAAGTCAAATATTAAAGTTATGGAGAGTGGACCAATAAATAAGTGAAGAAAATCTATTCATTAAAGCTCGACAGCAATCTCGACAGAAAGGACTTCTATCGAGATTTAAAGTTGAAGCTCAAAAGAAGCTCGACACAAGCTATTTCTGTTGAGACTTACGAAATTAGAATTTCCTGATCTGATTTTCAGCCCAAGCTGATGTGTATGTGTTGGGTTTCTTTTTTCACAACCCTAGACATATAAGGCTTATTTTAAAGGCCGTCATATATACATAAAGTGACCTAGTTCATTATTCTCTCTGAAGAAGTTACTGCGTCTTTGCGCTAAGGGTTTTGTGACCAAAGAGCTTTCTGATCTTCATCGTTGTGAATTAAAGAATTTTTCAACCAACAATGTTTTCAAGTTGCTGGAGTTAGTCACGTATTGTGATCCATGCACATTTAGTCACATACTGGGATTTGTGCATCAAGGGAAAGATTGCCACTATAATATAAGTCTAATTGGGTATTGAGGTAAGAGTTCAACTGTAGATTGGTATTTTGGGATAGGCCAAAGGGTTTGGTAAGATTCCTTATACTTGTAATCGCTTGTGATTGATAATAGTAGATTCTTGGGAGTGGTGACCTTAAAATCACCCGATGGGGTTTTACCTCAGTGGTTTTCCCCATTCGTAAACAAATCACTTGTTTCAATTTTATTTTCTGCTGTATTTAGATAATATGTGAATTGTTTGTGCTGCCATGTTATTGCATGAATTTGATCTAATTAATTAAATTGGGTATTGCAAGGGGTCAATTCATTTTAACCCAACAGAATGTTCACGTGAAAACAAAACAAAAATAAAGATTCCTCTCTCTCTCTCTCTCTCTCTATATATATATATATGCAAAACCCATCCTCTAAATTCCACAAGTTTTCATTTTAGTACTCTAAATTTGGGTTTTGTCATTTCAGTTATCTAAGTTTCATTCATTCCCAATTAAGTCCCCCGTTTATAATCTGTTAGTTGTTGTCATTAACTTATCAAAACAACGCTATTTTGCACTTTAGTAAATATTTATTTTTTATTTATTTCTTAATTTTGGAATAATGTTAATTAAAAAAAAAAAATTGTTTTAGAGGAATGACGTGGTTCCCTCCCCCCACATAGCCTTACCTGAAGAACAAAAATTGAAACCCCACCCCACCTAAGACCTAAGAAATCAAGAGGGAGAAAGACGGAGGTAATGATGTTGTTTTGGTAAGTTAATGGTGGCAACTAATAGATTATTAATGGATGACTTAATTGCGAATGAATAAAACTTAGAGGTCTGAAATGATAAAATCTATTAGGGTTTTAGACTCCAATTGAGTCAGATTTTATCAAATCTTAGCCAAATAATTTTTTGATACAAGATAAAGGGCTCGTTTGGTAGAAGAGTTTGAGTAATATTGTTTGTAATTTTTTGAAATACGTGTGAGTGAAAAAATGTGTGGAAATATGTCTAATGTTGTTTAAAAACTGAAAATGAGTTATTTAACAACTCTACCAAACGGGGCCTCAATTTCTACTCTAACCTAATCTAAGTATATATGTGTGTGGAGTTCTCTCATGGAGACTTGAACCCCGACCCTTACCCTTCACACCCTACACCCCACAAGCACTAATATTTGTGGAGCGTCAAAGTAAACTGTGGTTTCAAAGTAAAAAACTTGGAGATGATTTAACCTAAACAATTCTCAACGCAACATTTCACTAATAGAATAGAAGTTTGTACAAAAAAGTTAACCCTAAATCTTTTGCATGTTTATTACTAGCATTTTCTTTTAAAAAGAATCATTGATATTGTTTATCTCTTTAAATTTGTAGCCGAAAAAAGATGCCGTACACTATTCGATTTTCACTTGACATCTATTCCCTTAAAATTATATTGCATTACCACTTAACAAAAATTATTGTCCTATGAAAATAACATTTATAATTATTCAAATCTCTCCTGTACTTCTTAATCAATTTTCTTTTCCTTTTTTTCATCAACATTCAACTTTTAAAATTCATTCCTTTTTTTTTTTTTACTTAAAAAAAAAAGAAAAAAAAGGTTTTCAGTGTGAATTTATTGACCTCATAGCATGTGACTACAATAGATAAAACCAAATCTATCACCGGAGTTTTGAAGGGAGTGGGTTCAAATTCATTCACTTGAGACCTTTCTCAATTCTCTTATTCATGACCACTTAAAGTTTGCCGTTACATTTTGTCCGAGTCCAACATTTCCTCTTCATCATTTTCTTAATGCATTTTCAAATTGGACCTCAAATAGTCCATTCCATAGCCGGAAAGCATGTAATTGGGATAATTATACAAAAGGAAGCATAATTCTATGCTTGTCTTATTGTACAGCGGGCTGCGGGCTGTGCATTGCGTTCACATTTCATGGATTTGGAACCGTGCAAACCCCTGAATCACTCACAAAAGTTTCTACTCTTTCAATTTTTTATTTTTTTTTTAATGTTTGGTAGATAAATTTGAATAATATTATTTGAGTGTTTTTATATATATATATATATATATATATATATATGGATAAAAAAGTATGTTAAAATATGTTTAAAATACTTAAAAAATTACTTGAAATAAACTATCAAACATGCCCTTTATTTTTTACCTGTTCTAATTTTAAACCTTTTTTACTTTTTAAATCTTTATGATTTAATGGCTGATATTAAAAATAACCTTCTTCACTACTGATCAAAAATAGCCTTAATTATATCACGTTTTCTCAATCCCACGTTACACACTAGCTTCCAGTTAGCATGGGACATTTGATAAGACATTTTAAACACGGATTTTAATTTTTAAATAATATTATATATATTTTTATATATATTTTAAAAAAATATAAACAATATTACCACAACCACGTTTTTTTTTTTTTTTTTTTTTTTCTGAATAATATTACCACAACCACGTTACCCCTTACCAAACTTTCTTACATATTTCTTTCACATGTATTTCTACTTTTTTTTTTTTTTTTTTTCTTTTACCGTATTGGCGATAGTCATATCCTTGCTACTGTGTATGAGTCCCAATCTTCCTGAATAATTGAGAGATCAGAGAATAGTGTTTCAGACTTTCATTAGTTGCACCTTGCTAGCTCGTTCCAGCCTTGCATTGACTGACTACTGACTAGCTAATAATAACTCTACTGCTGATGCTGACTGCTCTCCTAGCTGTTTGCTTCGGGTTTCGAGTTCTTTGTCTCATATCTGACATATGTTTCTCTCTTTCTATAGTGCCATATGAGCCACGCAATGTTGAAGAAAATCTCCATTATCTTTGTTCCTTTCTTGTACTACTCCCACATGTCGTGTTTTGCTTTTTTAAGCTTTAACCATATTCCAAGCTAGCTCTATTGTACCCTCTCTAGCTTTAGGGTCTGTTTGGATAGAACTTATTTTGCTGAAATTGAAAACTGAAAATACTGTAGCAAAATAATTTTTAAATGTGTAAATAGTACCGTGGGACCCATTTTTAACGAAAAAATTGATAAAAAATGAAATTTGTGGGTTCATGAACAGTGCATCCGTGCACTGTTCATAGCAGACCAGTCAAAAGTTGTGGCTACTATTGCATGAACAGTAGCCGCTTGTGGGAAAAACGCGTGAAAAAAAAAAAAAAAAGGAAAACGTAGAAACGCAATTAAGTAAAAATGCAACGCTATCCAAACACACAATTAGTCTTCATGGCGAGATTATTGTACAGGGGCAATGGTTTCAACTTTCAAGTCCTTGTCCGCGTTCAAATTTAAATCAAAAGCATAACGTATTAATTTAACTAGCATGTAGTCCGTGCTTACGCACGGAAATATTAACAATTGTGATGATAAGATGTTTATCTTAGTAGATTCAATTTTCACATTGAGCATTATGAATGGAAGTAACTTAACACCGACATTTAAAAATCAAATTGGACATATAGCACAAAATTAAACTATAATTAGAAATTAATTTGATTCAATTTGAATTCTAAATTGAACTTCAACTTAATATAATATATATGATTATATTTTTGTCACTTTTAACAAATTAACAAAATCTTAATCCAGACACACTAAAAACTATTAAAAAATAAGAACTAATCATTGAGCTTGGAATCTTCTTGGAGGTGCCAATGAAGCGCTAATGTATGAGAGTGTGAAGCAAGGAAGAGTGGGATTGAACATTGTGTTTGAACCCGGCCTTGCTCTAAAAACTCCGACAGGAGGAGGAGAGGGCAGTGTGTGGATCTAGTTGGTAGAGGTTGAGAGAGGAGGAGACATGGGATGAAGATATGGAATTAGGAGGAGATGATGTTTTACTTTTATAGTCTTTCTCGTTGGACTCCTTGGTTCTGGTTGTGGGATTAGAAGAGCTCCAGACTCTATTGAGATCACCCATAAAAGTGTGCAGGTGAGATGTTCTTGCTTAGGCCAATGAGTATTATTATTGTGGTTTTCTTGGCTTCCGTGTTAAATGTTAATGCATCATTTATTTGGGCACAAAAATTAGAAAATTTAGATAAGATACATGACACAAAATTGGAATCCAATTTATAATCTCCATGAAAGTGTGCAGGTAAGATGTTTTTGCTTAGGCTAATGAGAATTATTATTGTGGTTTTATTGGCTTCCGTGTTAAATGTTAATGCATCATTTATTTGGGCACAAAAATTAGAAAATTTAGATAAGATACATGACACAAAATTAAAGTCAAATTTATAATCTAATTAAATTATTTTTTGAGTTTTGGTTATGACAAGTGGCGCAAAATTGAGAATCCAATTGAAATCTAATTGGATTTTCTTTCTGCTTCACCTATTATTATATATATATAGTTTAATATGTACATAAAAATATCTGTAATATGATTTATAGAAAGCTATTTTATCATATTTAACAAGAAATGTAGTCACATCAAGTAAGTCTATACCCTGTTCCTGCCTAATGCAATTTTCCTGCTTCAAGCTTGCTGACCTGGGCTACAAGCTGGTTGTTGCTGTGACCAGGCAAGTCATGTATCTTGAAGCTGGCTACTGGGCTTACAGGCTGATCAGACTTTAAAAACTTAGGCCTTGGACTGTTAAAGTTCAGGTAGAACCTCACTGTTCTTACAAGTTAGGCTGCCATACCTTCTGGGTCTTCAATTTTTTTGTTACCCAATTGCTATACGTGGCCTAAGTGACCTTGGTTCATGTGTGACGTTAACTACAGATTGTTGCTGACTCCTGTAGAGGATGTGGTCTCTTGATTCCTTGAACAAACTAAAGGTACTGGAGCGATTGAATAAATGTTCAAAAGAAAGTGTAGGAACACACATGAAATCATGCAAATTTGTCTACATGAGAGTATTAAGAAAGTCATTTATTGAATTACAAAAATACAATCCTAATTAACTAATAATTCTAAAAAAAAAAAAATCCAAATGATCAATAAACCTACAATTCAAAATAAAAATAAAATGTTGAACTGTTTATAGGTTATGAGTCATGACTTTACACCTTCTCTGTTAGCAATATGGATCAGAGTAAAACAAATTCTAACTATCATTTGATGTTGTTTTCTTTTGCTTTTTTATCACTTGCATTGATATTGCCTTTAACCCTTTTAGTTTGTAATCGAAAAAACAGGCCCTGAAGGCCTGAACTATTTAAGTTTTTGACATCAATAATTATTCAATTCTCTCCATAACTTCTTAATCAGTAGCCACTTTTCCTCTCCGTTTTTTCTGTAACATTCGACTTTTCAAATTCATTCTCTTTGTTTTATTTTATCTGCAATTCATTCACTTAATACATTCTTCAATTCTCTCATTCATGAGTCATGACTCATGACCTCTTAAATAATTTTCCGTTACATTCTGTCCAACATTTCCCCTCCGTCATTTTCTTATTACGTTTTCAAAACAGACCTCAAATAGTCCATTACCCTGAAAGCATATTCTATGCTCTGCGGCATTGTGTTCACATCTGAGAGCATTTGCATCAATCAATGCAAAATTAAAAAAAAAAAAAAAAAAGTATCAATTTTATACATTCAATCTTCAAAATCACCCGTACTAGTCGTAAGTTAAAATGTATAAATTTGCAAAGTCTCTTCAGCAGTTGTGTAAAATTAAACTAATAATATTCATTTTGCATATAATTTTTTATTCTTTCTTTACATATCACAAGGCTAAATGAAGAGAGTGAAGGATGATTATTATGTGTGAAGAAAAAAAACAATTAAAAAAATCATAAAAATTAATATTTAATATAGTGTAAAATAGATAATTTGATATAAGATATTTTAAAAAGTAAATATGTAAAAAAAAAAAAAAAGTTCTTATTCTAAAATATACCAAATGTTTTGCATTCCAGCTAAATTGTTGAAAGTCTAACCTTCTAGAAATACTATTGTTGAAAGCCTATTGTTAAATATGCCAAAAAAAAAAATTTAATCAAAATTATAATATTACCTATTAATTATTTAGATACACAAAATATCTGTACTATGATTTATAGAAAGCTATTTTATCATACTTCACAAATAGTCATATCAAGCAAGTCTTTACCAAACTCCAAAAAAAAAAAAAAAAAAAAAATCATCTAGTTTGTTTTAAGCTATCAATTATCTTTTAAATCATATAGATCATGATTAATATTCTTTTAAAAATTTTATATCAAGAATTTTTGTTAAATAATTTTAGAGGTTATACAGTTAGAGGATACTAACAGTTTCAAAAATTATGAAACCTATAACATTTGATCAATATCAAAAATTAAACGTCACTTTACATGTCTAATTTACACAAGTCAATATAAAAAAATTATAACAATAATAAAAACTAAAAATATTTTATTTTTTATTTTTCATATATGACAACTGCAATAAAAGACCCCTAACTCCTAACTAAGAAACCTGCATTTGCCATATTGATCTTTGCCGACACTATTAGGAAGAGATCGTCGACATCATCAACCAATGGTAGAATTAGGAATTTTGAGTTGTAGGAATCGAACTATTATGTTAAGATAAACTCAAATTGCAAATAGACACTACCCTAAAAAAATCCACATAATATGTGTGTGTATGATAATTTTTTTTTTCTTATTCTAAATTAAGTTATATATATATATACACAAAAAAAAATCAACTTTAATATGTATATATATACACCTAGCCTCAAGATCTTTATTATAAGAGAAACTTATAATCTTCTTAACCACTAATAAGTATATAAATATTGTATACTTGGGTATACAACATATAAATATATAGATCCCAAAAAAAAAAAAAAAAAAAAAAACCGAATATAGTATCTTCCATCAAAGTCATGCTCAACAATAATACTTTAGCTTCATCAATTATTATTTTTATAGCATAGCAAAATTATTCATAATTTCCTTTTTAATATAAAAATTGTTAGCAAAACTTCAATCATGTTTGACAAATCAAAATCATAATGTTATAATTGAAGTCTCATATGAGCTTTTTTTTTTCTTGATAAAATCTTAAGAATAGAAAATTTAAACCAAATTGCATATATTATTAGTGTTGAATGATTTGAATGCATTAATAAGATTTGAAATTGAGTTAAAATTAGGGGTTCCACTATTTACTCACATAACTTACTACATAATTATTTCATTCTATTGCAATTGTTTATCAACTCTAATTTTTCTTTTGGGATGGATTACTAGATTATTTGATCAATGTCTTCTTTTGGGTCGGGGGCCAATTCCTATATATATATATATATATATTTATATAACCTTTAAATGTTTATAAAATATACCTATATTTTTAAAAATTTAAAAATTTTTGGAGGGGTCAAGGCCCGAAGCATGCATGTGGTTCCGCCACTATCATCAACGACCATCCACTACCGTCAACTGGTTATCAAAAGTAAATGATAAAATGAGAGGATCGAGTTTGAAGAAAATGCCAAGATCAAGGGAGCCATAGACATATTATAGAAACAATTTTGTAGCAGCCATATGATATGAAAATATAGGACTGCACCACGCTCTTGCACAAGTTTTGTGAGCGCAAAACTTGTGAGCGCAAAATGACAATCCAATGAAGACAGGTTACCTAATGTTATAGACTTTCCAATCTTTCAATCAATAGTTAGCGTGCGTGGGACTTCATGATTTCCTTCATAAGTGCACCCTAACGTGCATGACTCCTGACTCATGATGTGAAACAGATACCTATAATACGGATTTGGATCATCTCCATTTCGAGAGGGTCAATTTAATGACCATGATTCAAAATAGAATAAATCTAGGGAGTAGGTTTTGTCAACTCATCAACTCTAGTTTAATTTAACCATAATTAAATTTTAAATGAGTTGTCAAGATCTAGAACCTACCATGGTTTACCAAAAGAGTAATGCTAGAGATACAAATATTTTAATAAAAGTTTTTACAAACAGCTAATAAGGTGAGAAGTTATTGGTAAATGAAAAAATGATATTAATGGTGGGCATAAATGAAAACCACTAAGAAGTTGACCACATCAAAAAATTGTAAAAATGTTGTAAAATAATTTGTAGCTGTAACATTCTTACTAAAAGAAATAATAATAGTAACAACAACTTGGGCTTGCTGACCTGGGCTACTAGCGGGTTGTTGCTGTGACTAGGCCCAAGTCATGTACGTTGAAATTGGCTACTGGGGTTTTACAGGCTGATTGGATGGCGATTTTGGCCCATTAGCACTGATTTTGGAAATATTTAGGCCCGAAGCACTGTTTGGGAAATATTTAGGGAAGTAGCACTTTTTTAGGTACTCGAGCATGGAGAGCTCGAGTACCCCATTTTTCTGTTCCAACGTGGCACCTGACGTTGGAACAGGAAAATTTAAAAAATAAGCTTGGTACCCGAGCTCATGAAGCTCGAGTACCGCTCAGCGGTGACGTTGGAACAGAAAAATTTAAAAAATAAGCTTGGTACCCGAGCTCATGAAGCTCGAGTACTGCTCAGCGATCTCTCCCTATTACCCCCACACTTAAACCATCTGTTACCCACAATACCCAACCAAGAACAGAGCAAAACATACCCACAAACCAAACCTCTCAATCTCGCCATCTCCCTCTCTCAATCTCGCTATCTCCCTCTCAATCTAAAGCTATTTCCACACAAATACTCTCATTCTGCCTCTCAATCTCGCAAATACTCCCATTCTCCCTCTCAATCTCGCGATCTGCTTCATTCTCCGTCTCCGTCTCGCTCTCGGTCTCCCTCTCACAAGGTATGTCTCGCTCAGCTTGCATGTTTAGCTTGTGGGTATTTTTGTTTGTAAATTTGTTATTTTTATGTATAGAAATGTTAAACTTACTAAGCCATATTGTGGGTATTTTTGTGGGTATTTTTATGGGTATTTTTGTGGGTATTTTTATGGGTATTTCAAACAGAGGGGCATCATTCACTTCTAAGGCTAATTTGTGGGTATTTTTATGCATAATTTGTAAGGCTAATTCGCGTATCGATGATGGCCGGGGGAGTGGAATCGTGGTCTCCGTCGCCGTCGCGCCTGAGGGAATAGGAGAAGGGAAAGTGGTGGTTGTTGGAGGAGCGATGGTAATGGCCTTTTCCGTTGGGTGACAGTGGTGCGACGTCGTCTTCGTCCTCATCTTGTTCTTCGCCCTTTCTTCTCCCTGTCTCCGACCAATTAGGGTTTTCAATTTCATTTCAGAGAGTCGCCACGCGGACCATTTCCCCTTCAATGGCGCTTTGTAAGCTCTCTCTCTCCGAAAAATTTGAGTTCTTTTTCTCTTAATTTTCACTAATCCAACTGGTTTTGGCGCTGCAATTCCATGTCTTGGTTTTTGTTTTAAATTTTCAAGAAATTTCATACTTTTTTGAATTTTGGTGCATAATGTGTTGTGAAGAACTTAGCATGTTGATTTTTTTGAAAGAAGTTCTAATTTTTTTATCTGGGTTTTAGTTTTTGGTGAATAATGTGTTGTGAAGAACTTAGCTAGTTTGATTGTGTGGGTGCTGTGAGGTTGTGTTGGTGAATTTGGAACTTAGTGTGTTTGAATGAAAAATTGGAAGCACTGAAGGTTGAAGGTATAAATCTTGGACTTTTATAGGTTTTTTTTTTTTTTTACAGAAGTGATAGAAGACTTTTATAGCTAAATTGCACTAATAATGTAAACTTACGTTATAGACAAACAAATCCACATTATTAAACCCCCAGCATTCATTGTAAATGAAAAGAGATACTACTACAAATCTATCATTTAACAAAATGGCGATTTCCACTAAAAAAAGAAAGAAAGAAGGGGGGCATTGTTAGTACGGACCAAATTAAGATAAGACGGACCACATAATTGTCTTTGGGGTGACACAAGAATTGTGTTTCCTGCATGTGCTTCATGATTCTCTTAATGTATAAATTCAGTTTAGGATTCTATTATTGAAAAGGAGATCATTACTAGAATAAGTACACCTCACAGCCAAAAAAAGGTTAGTCCATAATTAAGGTTGTGGTGTGTGTATTCTCTGGGAAAAAGAAAAAGGTTTTGAGGGTGCGCATCCCCTGCCCATCTCACCCTAAAATCCATATTTTTCATGTTTCCTGTCTTGTTTGTTCTCATATGTCCAAGCTGACCACATGCCCCACAAACAAAACTCTCTCTTGCAGATTTCTTGTCCTTAAAAACCTTGACTTTATCTCCCGATATTTTGATTTTCTTACTGACTAGACCAACACTTGTGATATCATTCTTTTTCGTTAAAGCTTTCACCTAAAGCTTTCCATACTTGCCTTTTTTCGCAATAACATTTTCTACCTCCTTCATGTCTTTATTAAATATCTCTTTGGAAGAATAGGACCCATCAGGTTGGGCAGTACTGACAATTTGCTTGATCCGATTTGTGTTCTCAAAACCAAAACTTGGTTGCAAGCCCAAAGCCAGCCCTGTTTCCTCCCTCACAACTTTAGTCTTTTTCTTCTTCCTCCTCTCAGCCTCATCATCTTCCATGAGTAACCTGCATAATTCGGCAGCTTCAACGGCTTCATCTTCATTTTCCTCTTCTGCCTGAGCTATGGATGGGCGCCTTCTCATTTTGAGCCCCTTAACACCATCTGCTTTGTCATGCTTTGACTCATAGTTACCTACTTCTTCCTCACATTCCTCTGCATCAAGAAGATTCTCTAAATCCCCAGCAAATGAATCAAGATCACTATTTCCTTCAGAGTCACTCTCATTTTCACGATCTAAGGTAGAAAGACTCTGAACTTGTCGTTCCCAAATCTCCTGACACTTCTCCCTTGTCTGCTGTTGCAGTTGAAGAAATGACATCTGCTGGCCACGCGCATACTTGCTGATAGTTGTGGGATCAATCTGTATCCCCTAAACCCTTGCTCACTTGAAAGTTTGCGTATCATAGCAATACGGTGCCACCTAGTCAGTTTCGCAATCTCCTCCTCACAAACATCCAACTTTAGAAGAACCTCCCGTGCTTTGCAGTATTTGATAATTCAACTATTCTTTTAGTCTTCCGGAACTCAAAACTAGGACTTCCATCCTGACTGACCTGGTCCAGGTCAATAATTTCTTTCTTTGGGCCGTTTGATTATGATTTTCTTCTGAGGCTGTTCTTTATCTGTTTCTGTAGGTGGATAAGACTGTTTTCTTTTCTTGCATGAGGGTTAGTGATAATGGGAATGGGTTAGAATTCATTGAATTTGTGGTTCTTGTAAGTTTTTTATTTGGGTTTTAGTGTGATCAAAGATCAAAGATCTGCTTTTCTTCAAATTAGTGTGATCTATCTACTATAACATGAAAGGCACTTCCTCCTATCAACATTGGTAGCCTGACGATTCTCAGCACAACTTTGGACACCTAAATTCTTATGTTTTTTATTTCTTGTTTTTGTTGTTGTTGTTCTTCTATATTTCATGTGTGGTTAAACTAAATCAAATAAAAGGGTAAAGTTTATGCACAATATGTTAGGTGCTTAGGTGCAATATATGTTTCCCAATTATGTTCAAACACAGCTGCATTGAAGTTACTTGTCTTTGGAAATATAATATTGTTTGTGTTTCATTGGTCAATGCAACCATGTGTTTGTATTTATTTGGGGAACTAATGTACAAAACTTATTTTTGCCTAAATTTTGTCCCAAATTAAAATATCCTTTTTATTTTTTAATTTTTAATTTTATGTTTGGTCCATATCTGAATGAAACATCCATGTCGATATCTAGATTGGTATCATTCCTATATCTTTAAATTATTGAGGTAGAATTTGGGGTTTCAATCCGTAGGCCTCATTATTTGCTGACTTTCATGGACAGAACCTTTCATGAGTGAATCCAGAATTGAACCCAAAAGACAAGCACAACAAGACCAACATTCTAGTAATCACCGAAAAATATAAATTAACTAACTAACTAAATGATGCCCCTCTGTTTGAAATACCCATAAAAATACCCACAAAAATACCCATAAAAATACCCACAAAAATACCCACAATATGGCTTAGTAAGTTTAACATTTCTATGCATAAAAATAACAAATTTACAAACAAAAATACCCACAAGCTAAACATGCAAGCTGAGCGAGACATACCTTGTGAGAGGGAGACCGAGAGCGAGACGGAGACGGAGAATGAAGCAGATCGCGAGATTGAGAGGGAGAATGGGAGTATTTGCGAGATTGAGAGGCAGAATGAGAGTATTTGTGTGGAAATAGCTTTAGATTGAGAGGGAGATAGCGAGATTGAGAGAGGGAGATGGCGAGATTGAGAGAGGGAGATGGCGAGATTGAGAGGTTTGGTTTGTGGGTATGTTTTGCTCTGTTCTTGGTTGGGTATTGTGGGTAACAGATGGTTTAAGTGTGGGGGTAATAGGGAGAGATCACTGAGCAGTACTCGAGCTTCATGAGCTCGGGTACCAAGCTTATTTTTTAAATTTTTCTGTTCCAACGTCACCGCTGAGCGGTACTCGAGCTTCATGAGCTCGGGTACCAAGCTTATTTTTTAAATTTTCCTGTTCCAACGTCAGGTGCCACGTTGGAACAGAAAAATGGGGTACTCGAGCTCTCCATGCTCGAGTACCTAAAAAAGTGCTACTTCCCTAAATATTTCCCAAACAGTGCTTCGGGCCTAAATATTTCCAAAATCAGTGCTAATGGGCCAAAATCGCCCTGATTGGATTATAAAGAATTGTTTCGTGACCCAATTACTTTAAATGGGCTACATGAACTTGGTTCATGTGTGACGTTGATGACAGAGATTTAAAAAATGTTTTTTTTTTTTTTTGGAGAAGCAGATTGAAAAAATGTTTAAAAGAAAGTGTAGGAACACACATGTAATCATGCGAATTTATCTCCATAAGAGTATAAGAAAGTCATTTACTGAATCACAAAAAATAGAATCTTATTAACTAATAAGCCCAGTAAAACGTTTTCATTTTACTGAGTTTGATTGCGAATATGAAAATATTGTGAAAATTATATGAAAAATTAATTCTTCAATTCTAAGATATACCACAAATATATATACATGTATTCCCATTTAAAAAAAAAAAAAAAATTTATATACATGTGCATTCTTCAATTCCAAGATATATAGCACAAACCAGCTCTTCAAAGAAATCCACCCCACATTGTTAGCCTTCTTCTAACCGTTTAATTCCCCCATATAAGAAGACCGCTTTGATCTGAAGGCACTTAATCCTCAGAAACAGTAATAAATTCTTCAAACATGTTCAGAAAAAATTAGAGTTTGAAGCTTGCAACAATGTACTATTGATTGATCTCAAAACAAAGGAATATGAATTACTGTAGATGAACTTAATGTAGAAACTTGAGCAATGTTGTTGGCCTAACTAGTCTTCAAAATAGCCCAAGATTATGCAGCATAGAAAGAAAAGATTATTAGTAAGTGCAATAACTATTTCACAAAGTACAATAAATTGAATTGATGTCTAGCAATTCAAATTGTCATCAATTTAAATGCAGAAAAGGTACCTTGCTGAAAGACTTGCTTAAAAGATTATTTCCTCATCAATTTCTATACGAGCAATGTGAGATATATTGGACCAATCATTTTCAGTGTTATTTTGGAGTTTTGGTTTCAACAAAGAACACAATTTGATGCAGGGAAAAGACAGGGAGGACGGAAGACCCTCTTCTGGCAAGGATCGGAGTTTGTTACAGCAGCTAATCTCCAATGACTTAAAGCCCCTTGTAGTTCAGATATTTGAGATTGTTCGATAGTAAATTCTCTTCTGGAAATGACACCATGTTTTTACATCCGTCTTCAATCTCCAACCGACTAAGACATGCAAGCTCATGCAAACTCCACTCATTGAGCATGAGTTTGTTGCAGAAAGTAATACTGAGTAAACTTAGTTTCGAAGGCAAACCTTCTTTCTGAAAGTGATACAACTTTTGGACAATTATTTATAAACATTGAATGCAGAGAATTGAGTGTGTGCAACTAATGAGGTAGTTCCTTAAGATTCTTGCAATTGGAGAACCAAATGGATGTCAGTTTGGGGTGGCAATCCACCTTTGGGAAAAGATACTAGCTAATTAGGACAATCCTTGATCCAAGGCCTTAAAGAGATGTGAGATTTTTTCTGAATTCCAGCTAGGGAATGCAGATTTGCACAATCCCAGAGAAAAAGACTTCTAAGCTTTGGAAAAAAAATATAATGGGATGGATAACGGGGAATCACAACTACTCCCTATGCACAAATGACAAAAAGACCTCTCATTGAAGCTCTTGAAGCTTCCATATATTTTTACAGAAATCAATTTTTTGATCTTGTTTTTTTTGTTTTTATTTTATTTTATATAATTTTGTTACGTTTTTGTGTGTGTATTTAGCAGTAAAAGTGATGAGGTGGGTTATAGGAGACAAATAGAGGTAATCTCAATTGGACATAGTGTCAAGTTTTAAATCACAGGTAAGTAAGATGAAAACAGACCAAATTAGAAGTGAGTTTATAATAATTTGCCCTAAGTTATTTGTTGTTAGTAAAAGGAAAAAGAAAACTGATGCTACTTGAATAATTATAGGAACAAAAACTTTGATCTACAAAACCTAATTCTAATACAATAACTTTAGAGACAAAAATTTCATAAAAGAATTCACAATTGTCGATATAGTAAGTAAAAAAGTAATGGGTTTACATAAATACCAGTAGAAACTAACCCAACTTTATTGTTGTACAAAATATTAAGAAAACTGTTATGTTTTGGAGGAAGGGGTAAATTAGTCTTTTAATACTAAATTCTTTTAGACTTAATCCCCAAAAGAAACGACAGGGGTTAATTGTTACAAAATTATAATTTGGGGGTCAATCGTGCATTTTGATCATCTATGAGGAAAAGTGTAAAATGATATATAATTTAGAGTGAAAAAATGTAGTTTTGTCCACACACAAAAAAAAAAAAAAAATATATATATATATATATATATATATATATTTATATATTTATATGAAACCTCAAATTCTCGATTGTATATTTTTTTTTGAATCAAAATATCTCATGAAAACAGAAAATTTGATTCACACTAGTACTGTTATTAAATGTTGTCACAAACGCACCTTGCTAATATTCCAAATTATAATATGCCAAATTAAGAATATCTGAATACTCCTGAGTCTTGATGCATAACAGTGATGACTTAAACACTGCCATTTCAAGCTTGGGTCATCAACATATTGGATCTGTATCATACGCAGCCCAAGCCCAAACCTAATCCACCAGACGATGCCGTTTCATTAAACGTACATAAACACCGTCATAACTCATAAATGGTGGAATCAGTTTTTAACCGATTCTAATGGCTAGTCATAGTGTAACTACATTGAGTTATCAGGATCTTTCTTTTTTGCTTAGATTCTGTAATCTATATATACTATATACATTTTTTTTTTTTTTGATAAGTTATATATACTGTCTTGTATTGATTTTTAATATTTTGTCATAATGAAAACCAATGCAAGACAGTATATATAGAATGTAGAAATATCTCTTTGTTGTTCTCTCTTAGTCTTCAACCTCTAGTTTCTTAAGAGCTTTTCAGCCTCTGTTTTTCACAAATTTCATTAAGAATAAGCTGTATATTTATGAGTCTAATTTTCTTGAAGTTGTTTCAGATTTCTAATGCTAAACTCTAATAATTATAGGGGTTGAGTTCCAATTAGCTCAACTGGTGAAGTTTCTGATGGCTATATAAGAGATCTGTGATTCAATTCCACCTACACCAAAAACTGATTGGTGTCTTGGTCTGATGATAAATAGTTATCATTAAGAGCGAATACCATAAGCAACTCTCTAAAAAAAAAAAATAGGGGCACTTTCATTTTCATTTTATTTATTCTAAATTTCAATTTTTGTTAATTCCAAATGTGTACTCTAATAATTGTAGGGGCAATTTCATTTTCGTTTATTTACTTTAAATATCAATTTGTGTCAAAAGGAAAATGAAAAAAGGCTGCATTTTGCTACTTTATAATCCATTTTTACATAGAAGATAGGCTGCTCTTTCTCTAGCAAACGCTTGTTATTCATGATTCTTGAAAGAAAGAACTAGATACTTTTCTTTGATGGAGAATTGTATTTTGTGCATCTTGTAATCCCTAAAAAAACACTCTCATGTACACTAACATGTAATAAATTATCAATACCATGTAAAATTGAAGTTACCACTGCTAGCTTCTAACAAAAGATAAATTGAGGTTCTGTTTTCAAGTCTTTGTTTCTGAATTTTCTAAGCCTTTGCCTCTATTAGTAACAGAAGCCAGCCCTATTGCTTGAAAAAAGATAGTTATATACTTACATATAAAAATTTTATTTATTGCAAGATTGAATCTAGGAAGTGGAGGCTCTAGGCCATGACAAGGTGCAACACTACTACCACCATTATATCTCTAAGCTTTGTATTTAGGCTGAGCTTGCCTATTGGCGATCTCAAAGACTCAAACCACAATAGTGAACTAGCATTCTTAAAATTTCAACCGATTTGGTGGTATAGAACGAAATGAAACAAAATATGTTCATACCTCTAGGATTCCTTCAATGATTGTTTCATATTGTTATGGATTTTATCTCTTTAATTGACTTCATCAAATAATGGAGAAGGTTTTCATAAATAAGAAAATTTTAAATTTCTCAACCTTTCTTGCCATCAATCTTATGACTGTATAGCATAGTTTAGCACATTATTTTTTCAATGTGGTAAACAAACTCGTCAAAAGTTGAATTTTTTTTAACCATCTAATTTTCAAAACCACTTAGTAGTCTCATTAATGCATTTTCAGTTACCTTCAAGTTGGTAAAGCAATAAATGAAGTTTGAAATAACTATTCAATCAATATATTACTAAAAGCTGAAGTGTTGCGTTTAATGCTGCTGCTCTCACGTTAAGCCACGTCAACATCCACGTCATCATCTTTTTTTTTTTTTTTTTTTTTTTTTTTTTTTTTTCCATTTTCTTATAATTATTTATAATTTTTTTTATTTCATATTTACACTTCTCCAACCTTTCTCCCTCCCTTACCTTTTCATCTCCCCACTACTTCTCTAACGTTTCTCCTTCTCTCATTCTCTCACCTTCTCATCTCCCCACTACTCTCTACATTAATATCATTCTTCATCTTTCCCTTCATCTTCCTCTATTTTTGTCTCTTCTTATTCATACTCTATTACTATAAATTTGTCACTATCTCATTCATTCCATGCATAGTTTTCCCTTACAAAAAAAAAGGTTCTCTCTCTCTCTCTCTCTCTCTCTCTCTCTCTCTCTCACACACACACAATTTTTGAGTGGATTTTTATTTTTTATTTTTCTTGCATCTTCGCTTTAGGTTGATAATTTTTTATATTCTTTAATCTACTTTAGGTTAATGCGATTCAGTTCTCTCTCTCTCTCTTTGATTGTTAAATGTTATCCTTTTGCATTATAAAGGATTAAATATAAAAATATAATATTATTCTAATACATAGCATGATTTGGATAATTTAATTTGGCAGTTACTGTAATTTGATAGCATGATTTTTATAGTGCTCAATTTAGATGTTAAACTATGAGACTTTAATCATTTTTGTTTATTTTTTAATCCTTTGTGGTGGACAAAGTACTTTTAATAGTATTAAAAGTACCCTATAATGCAATTGATTTAGAGACAAGCAAAGGTTGGCTAAACAAAAGTTATTGGATGAGAGACAAATTTTATCTTTCGCAATTTTACTTTAATTATTATTATTATTATTATTATTATTATTATTATTATTATTATTTTATAACAATGCATATATAGAAATTTAATTCTTAGATTTTGCTAATAATTGATTATTTGATAATATGTTTTGGGTGGATGAAATTACAATTTCCGCAAAGAAAATAACCTTAGTAGATTATAAATAACAATTTTTTTTCCTAATTGGTCCAATTAATCATAGTTAAGTTTTATTAATTTTTTTAGTTACTTTTTTCAGTGTTTTGGATTGTAGGCAGAAAAAATAAGTTTGAGAAAGTTTGTTTAATACTAAAAGAATAATTTTTAAATTTTATTTTCTTTTTAATGATTCACAAAATGTTATAAATAACTTTTATTAAAAAATAAATATTTTCATTAAATTTCCTTTTGAATTTTTGAGAAAAATTGTATTTTTTTTTTTTCATTTTAGTACGACAAAAATTATTAAATTTATGATTGTTTCTATATTACATTTATGATTATTCTTATAATGAGGTTCTGCCATGTGGCACTCTATTAGAGTGATTTGCATTTAGCTTTTGTCTCTTTTTTCTTCCCCATTTTCGCCCCAAATTTGCTTTAATCAATTTCAATTATTCAATATTTCCCTCTAATATTTCCAATAAACCCTCCTTCCTCATTTATTACTTCAACTCTCTATTAATTCTGTCCAAGTGTCCCACGTATTATATATTATCCATCCACTCACAAGACTTCTCATCTCCTTATCAAAACAAAAAATGGTTAACAATTCTCCCTTTATTTACTTTCCCATTAAATCACATTCATCATTTTGGCCCTCCTTTAACTCTATCTTTTTGGGCTCTTCCTCTTCTTATCAAAACCTTCAATGCCTGCCCCTTTGGAATTAAATCCCATTCATTTGTTTTTTATTTATTTATATATAGATTTCCAATTCTCTCTCCACCACTGCAGAAGTCACCAAAGTACAAGCAGAGTTGGAAAGTCCCTTTAAGGTGAGTTTTGCCTTTTCTGTTTTCCCCTCCATCTTCATTGGTTTGTTTGGTACAAATTGCATTTTCTCCCATTATGCAGAAGATTAAATGTTTGATTTTAACGTTATAAAAAACTCTAATTGCTCGCTGCTGGACAAAGGAAAGTGTTGCGGTAATATAGAGGATGCAAGTGTAAAGCGTTTGTAGGTGGCTTTTTGTGTAATGGGTCTTTCAAAAAATATATTATTATTGTTTTACAAGGCTCATGACATGATATATTATGGTTCAATTCCTAATTCATTTGGAATATTAAAAAATGTGATAAAAATAACATAGATAGATAAAATAGGAAAGCAACTAGACCATGTTGATTTATTTTATAAAAGGTCAATGTTTTTGCATATTTCTTTTGTGTGTCTCTTTATATTCAATTATATAAACATTTTAAATGTTTTACAAACTCTTTAAATTGATTAGAATGTAGAATGTTAATATATGAAGCTCAAGAAGTATTGCCAAGATAATAGGGATGTTTTTTAGCGTTAGCAAATCAGTCAATACTGCATTGCTCTCGGGTATAACTTAGAAAAATGGTATGTGCATATAACTCTTTTGGTGTTTATTTTATTTATTTTTTTTGTAGGAATTTTGATGTGAAGTAAGGAATAAGTTTTTCATGGCCATACTTCTTACTTGGATGTTTTCCGATGACTCTTTGTAATGTACACATTTTGATTACTTAAAATTTTTCATATAGATGTTGAATTGGATCTGTAATTAACTTTTTTGTTTAGGCTTGGAGCATCACAAAGAGGTCCCCTCTTCTCAACAATGTCCAACTCTCCTATTCACAATCAATGTAACCATTTTCCCTTTATGTAATAAAAGAAGTGTTTGTCTTCAACTTGCTAAGTTACTAGGTTCTTTTTCTATGATCACAGGTTTAAATGTTGTGCTTTGGGTGAAAGCCGAATACCCTGAAGAGGTAGGCGATTCCAAAGCTACTAAATGATTCTTCAGAGAACAAGAGTAGTAAAGTTGCTTTGGAAGAACCATGATTTTCTTAAAGTCAATCAATGTCCATGTAACTAAATTTCAATAAGCAATGAGTAAAATGTATAAATTTTTTTGCTCATAAGTGTTTCATTTTTTTCCCCTCTGACTTCTCCATGAGATGGGAATTTGGCATATAGTTACAAATTTTTCGGGAAAATTAGCCCACTAAGAGTTGCCATTTCCGTATTGCACATGTATATATTCCAATCAATACCTCAGCATAATGAAGCAATTCTTCATTATTCCATGGTATCACAAAAACAAACGTTGGTGTCAAACCAGATTTAGCATATGAGCATATGCATATGATCTAGATATTTAGATAATTTACATAACTT